>JANVCC010000018.1:49636402-49773025 GCA_025345505.1 Todiramphus chloris collaris | reverse complement strand
TTTTTTTTTTTTTTTTTTTTTTAAAATGTGGTGTTCCTCATGCATCAGGGCGATCTGGTGACTTCAAGGGTGAGGTGACCTAGTCTCTTGCTACATTTTCAACAAGTCTTGATCTAACTGTAAGGCTACATTGTTTGGGGTTTTTTTTGTTTCCTCCCCATGCAAAAGACATAGTTCTGCTTTATGATGCTGACTGTTATAGCTGTAGGTGGTAAATAAGTCAACTAAAATTTTGCTTTTGTGGTCAACTCCTCCGCAATTTGACACGTAATTTTGTGTCTTATGAAAGACAGTTGTCATCCTTTTAGAGCCCATGTGTCACAACAGAACTGTGCTGAGAATAATCTGGACCTGAATGTGGCCAGTGGGTCAAAGAAACACTGCTTTGGTTTTACTTCCTTGGGTAGAGCAGGCCTCAGACTTGAGATATGTCTGCACAGTGCTATGCTGAGGTGGACAGAAGAGCTCGTGTGTGTGACTTAGGAGAGCCCCAGCAGCCCAGGAGGAGCATCGTGCTAGTAATGTGCCTGCACCACTTCCAGGACCACTGTGATGTGTTCATAGTTGTGAGTGTATCTGTGCAGCAATGTGTGGTGCTGTGGAGGTTCTATTTTTCTTTTTGACACAAAAAGGAAGAGACATAAGAGCGATGACCTGAAAGAGTGGAATAACTAGATGAATGTTCTTTTTCACAACACCAAAACCTACTCAAACTAGCTCTTTAAAAAATTGCTGCTAAACTTAAAAGAAATCCTCTTTGGTTGTTGGTTTGTTGTCGTTTTTGTTGGGATAGATAATGTTAAAAAAAAAAAACCCACTGAAGAAGAGTGATTATATTCCATGGGATCTCCAGCCATAACAGCTACCCTCAAGCTTTAATATTACATGGTGCTGCAATTGTATGCAGCATTTATTTTCAATCTCTCTCCTTTTTTTTTTTTTTTAAGAAGGATCCAGTCGCCATTCAAATTATGTCACCATGAGAGTGGGAGAGTACTACTTGATGAGTGAGATCTTTTCCAAGTAAACCAGTTTAGAGGGCTTGCAGTCTCAAAACTAATTTTGAAGTGTTAATACATTTCTGTACATTTCTTAGTGCTGCTGGACCATTGTTAATGCTCTTCTTCAAAAATGAAGTATCTTAAGAGAATGCAGATGTGAGCAGCTTTGCAAGGGAAATAAGATCTGTGCTTGCCAGTAATGTAGTCACTTCAGACTACAATAATAAGAATTTCTTCCATAATCAGCAATATGTTGCCCCAGTGAGATATCATTTCTGAGAAAATACCTTGAAAATAGCAGTCAAACCACATCATGTAGATTTACTTTATGATTGTTGGTATGGGAACCTGCTAAACCTGTGTATATCATGACAAGTATGTAGCTTTGGACTCTTTCACATCATGCTTTAAACTGGGGGGGTGTGTGTGAAGTTTTGTTTGAAGGTTGATCACCTACAATTTTTTTGTTTGGGGATGATTTTTTTTTTTTTTCCATTCCCTCAGTCATAATGTAAAAAATTATTGTTTTAAACTGAGCTCTTTCTAGAGCTAACAGACTTCTCTTCTAAAAGTACATTTTAATAGTTCTTCTATTAAACTACTTTTTAATAATCCTTCTGAATTCTGTGAGATGAGTAACTTTAAACAGAAGAATCTAGGTTTGAAGTGACCTCTGGAAGTCATCTTCCAGATGACTTCACCCTGCACAGAAGTGGGCTAACTTCAAAGCCGGGTCTAACTTTAAAGCCGGGGCCTCATCCGGTCAGGCTTTGGGTATCTCCCAGGATGGATTGAACAAACCCAGCTCTCTTGATCTCTCCTTCATGCATCAAGTGGTGCAGCATCTTGGTGGCCATCCACTGGACTCACTCCAGTATGTCAATCTTTCTTTTCCCAGACTCTCAAAACCAGACTGAGTGTTCCAGATGTGGTCTCACAAATGCTGTATAGAGAGGAATAATTACTTCCCTCCACCTGCCAGCTAATTACATTGCTTTTTTTGGTGCCAGATCTTCAGTTGTTGTCAGTTGTCTTCACTTCCCTCAAGCTGGAGCGTTGGAAACTCTCCCTTGCAGGGGAGTACTTACAGGCTTCTCTGTTACCTCAAAAAGAGCTGGACCAGAGATGGCCATTAGTCCTTTGCTTTGATTACATGAAGCAGATGAGCAAACCAGTGTTTACATACACAAAACTGCAAAAGTTTCCATTTCCCCGTAGCAAATTTTTTTTGTACCAGACTTTCATGCTGCATACAGCAGTATAACCTGAAGCAATAAGATCATATCACAGGGAGTGTTTTGGTAAAACAGTGGAGAAAATGCGTAGTAAACAGCATATGCAAAGAGATGCATTGTGTGTATTCTGTTTCTTTTCCTGGCAGTATTTTAGTGATTAGCTAAGTTACTCACTTTAAAGTTAATGTTTGGTAGCAAATACAAGACTTGAAATAACAAGGGTGTCTCCCAGATGAGCCTCACTGGAGCTGTGGGATAAAACCACGTCCTTAAGATTTTATACCCAGGAGGTGTTTCATCTCCACTAGATTTCCAGGAGTCTGTCATTGCAAGTGGCGCTATTATAGGTGAGCAAAGTACGTGTGACAGCTACAGTCTGTGCTTTTTAAATGTGCAATTTTCCTATACTCTTTGATTTCTATTTTTTAATATTTTTTTCATACACACACAAACTGAAAATTTTATGATTAATGGTTAAGTACTTAAATTAATGTTTGACTTAAAAAAAAACCCAGAACAATTCAATATAAGAGAAATCCATGACCAAACACATGCACGTGGGACTTGTGTTAGAGTTGCTGCTGCTTTGAGGAGTTTGCGGCTCACATTATCTAGCTCGGATGTCCTCACACCCCAGTGTGGGAGAACAGCTGAAAGCATAAATCTTCTACATGCATATAAATGACTCAATGTAAGATATTAATATTTAGTTTAGGAAATCCTGGTTCCCCAAAAGCTGTGGCAAGGTAAGCGTTTGGGCGTCGAGTGGATACTGTCTGTTGCTCAGCCAACTGCTGTGAGACATGTGCCTGGGCTGAACAGTTGCTGTGCCTCACGGACCTCCTGGGTATCTTCGTACAACCAAAGAAGAAAGAATCCTTAAAATCTCAGTGAGTGTAAAAGGAAGCATTGGTAGAGAAGCGTGAGCTGGGAAGGTGGACAAGGGAGGGGAATTGTGTCTCCCAACACAAGCAGACTGTTTATCCTTGAGCTAATGGATGTTCACAATGCTCTGATCATAATGCCGCAGAACTGCTTATATTCATGGTGATTAAAAAAATGAAAAGAAGGATTATTTTTTGCCCTACCCGAGAGAATTAGTTGTATATTTTCACTCTGTACAATTCTCACTGTAGGTTGAGTTGATTTGGGCTCAGAGGTGAGTAAGAAACCCCTCCCAATACAGAGATGAACCTTGGGTTACCCAGCTTGTTCAGGTTCCCCAGGCATTGTTGTGTAGCAGGATGGTGGGCAAGAGCTATACCAAAGTGGTAGCTAACTACTAAACTGATTCCTGTATTAGATGGTGGAATGTGGAGTTTTGGCTGTTGACAGTAATAAATGTAGCCCCCGGACCCTTCAGGGACACAGACCCTCTTCAGGTATTATTGGCAGTGCTGGAGAGTGGCTTTCACCATGGCTGCTCAGGTGAGGTTCACCATCTCAGGAGGGTGCATACTTTTGTTTTTCTGCTTTTATTTTGGTCAGAAACTAGGGTTGCTTGGTGTCATACATAAGCTCTTGTGGGGGAGATGGTGAGAGTTCAAAGCATTTTGAGTTTTTGTTCCAGTTTTAAGTACTGTGGAAAACTCACCAGCTTCCTGGTGTTTGGTGGCAGCTTGAGTAAAATAGTTTCAGTGGGAAGATGAGGGGGATGTGTATCAGCTCATACTTAATATTTATTTAAACAGGTTATGCAAGATAACTTACGTTATTGTTAGCAAACTAGAGAAGTCACAAAGGGTGTCCTTCTCCAAAGAGTATAAAGTCTATTATTTTGATAAAAACTGTAGGAAATGAGGCAACAGTACTGAGAGCAGGAGATCGGTACCTACTGCAGACAATGCCAGCACCTTAAGTCTACTGCATCCTGTCCCTGACCACTCATTTGCATAAAATCTCGATGGTGGCAGGACTGGAAGCAAGTGTTACCAACCCCAAATGTCTGTGTATTGCAGTGGTTTTGGAGGAGAGGAAGAAGGGGCTGAAGTTTTGAGCTGTAGATGTTACATGGTTCATTGGGGTCCAGCCTAGTCTGCTGGAAGCTGCCGCTGAAGATCTCAAAGGTTGCTGGCTTTTTCGTATGGAATAAATGCGTGTGCTTGTTAACACCTTCTAATTAAATGAGAGATATTCAAATCATGTTGGAGATCAGTTCCACCAGTGTGACTCAGGTATTTTTAATACATGTATTTTGATTGCCCCGTCTGGAAGACTAGTTGGTAAAGTTGATTTATAGTTAATGTATGCTGTTTTGAAATTGCTGGTACATAGATGGGATAGAGGCTGATTCTAAAGATGTTCTCAGTTTTCTTCTTCTGTTAATGTTGGCAGATGTTTCCAAGCAATACACTGACTTCTTTGTATATCATTTTTAATCTCAGGGTGGGGGGGGGGAGCAAGAGTGACAAGAGCTGGGGGATTGCTCAGTATGAGGCACTTGAGGCCATCACAGTGTGCTGTTTAGGGGCAATAAGAAATTTAAAATTACTTTCTTCCCTGTTTTGCAACAGTGAAAGCATGAGCTGTGCTGCCAAGACAGACAAGTCCACTAACTCCCCCCACAGACAAGTATCATACCCTTCTGAAGATGTGGATGCCTTCCAGCATAGCTGACCTTGGGCTGTTCAAGCACACCCGCTGCCTGCGTACAGTATGTGTGTGAACCAAAAATGTCAGAAATGGTTCTTTTGTCATAGATGTGAGTCAGATTTTTTAATTTTTTTTTTCCATCATCTCGTGACTTTATTCTCTGACAAGCTTATGATGGCTTACTGCTTGAAAAGAGGCTCCTTACACACATCACCTATCGATTGCTGTTTTAAGGAGGTTCCTTATTTCCAGTCCTTCTTTGTTGTAGGAATTTCCAAGTGTCAATCTTGTCAAGAATTACTTTTTAGCAACTTAAAA
Source organism: Todiramphus chloris collaris (assembly GCA_025345505.1). NCBI lineage: Eukaryota > Metazoa > Chordata > Aves > Coraciiformes > Alcedinidae > Todiramphus > Todiramphus chloris. Next base: position 49,767,879 of record JANVCC010000018.1, on the reverse strand, counting down.
TCAATTAGCACATTTGCTGAAGAGGCAAAACAAGGGATACAATGTATTAAAACAAAACAGAACAAGTCTCAAAGAACTTAACCTCTAAACCTTCCTGTTGCAAATTAACCTTTGCTGGTGCAGCTAAATCTGAGTATGTGCCACATGCATGCACTAGAGTTATAGTACATGCCATTGCCTATATATATATAAAAGTATCTGTTTTTTAACTGTTTTTATTATTATTATTTGTGTTTTGGGATTTTTTTTTTTTGGAGAGTGGGAGAATGTTATAGAAAGAATCTGACCCCTTTTTGACTCAAGAGGAGAGAGACCTGGAGGATACTTTTTAGTAGTTAGCAATGGCCAAGCCCTAAATAAACAGCATAAACTTTCTTGGCAGTACTTCTTGAATTTTTTTTTTTTATTTTTTTTTTTTTTTTTTTTTTTTTTTTTTTTTTTTTTTTTTTTTTTTTTTACCTGATTTTCACAAGAAACTGCTAACCTAATTTTGGTATTCCTGTGAGAACTCATTTATGATGAGTTGCCAGAAATCCTAAAATAAATTTTAAGTTTGTTGTTGGCACCTTTAAATTGGGTTTCTTTGCTTCATTTTTTAAAATACTGTTTCATTATTTCCCTGTGTACAAATTTCCTTTCTTCAGGAAGAATATTTATCAAACAAACTGAGCCTAATAATAAGTAGAATAAATTCTTCAGGTCTTCATAATGAGTACTTGCAGATTTGTGCCTTTTTTATGGCTTCCTGAAACTGTACATGCAGTCTTCTGTCCCTCTTGCTGTACTGTGGGAGACCACACAATACAGTTGACTGTATATTGCAAAATTTTAAAAGTTTGAAAGTGTATTGTGGTTTTTAATATACCAAGGAAATAAATGTTAAAAGCATGGATTTTTGTATATTCTGGATTTCCTGTAGGCATAAGTGTTACACAGTTCTTTCACTTGTCCTTCAAACTTGGAGCCTTTTGATCTCTTGATCTGTCTTTTGAAGACAGCTGTGAATGATCTCGATTGACCAAATTTTTCAGGAGAGGCAGGTATGCAGAGAAGACATTATGCTTTTAACCTTACAGGAGGTATGGTCAAACTTGGTGCTTATAGGTGTCAGACAACTGAGTGCTGCCAAACCAACTCAACGTGTAGGTTTTGCTGGACTAGCTGCAGCTGGTCTCTCATCTTTTTTGGGTGTCAGGAGACATCGGAGAAAAGGATAGGTGAAAGCGAAGGCTCAAGGATCCAAGTGACTAGGAAGTAGGGAGGGGAACAGGAAGATGCATTGGTAGAAAACAAAGCTTTGTTGGTCCAGTGATTACAACTTGTTATTTAAATTCAGTGACCTTTATTTCTAGGAAGTTCAAAACTGTAGCCACTCAATACCTGAAGTAACATTACTTTTTTGTTTTTTTTTTTTTTTTTTTTTTTACAATGCTTATCAACGCACTTGTTGTCCAGGCTTTTATAGAGCAAGAGTAACTCAAGCCACTTGAACTTGCAATGCTCAATAGAGGATTTTAAAATCTGATAACCAGTTTGCCTTCTAGGCATACCCAGCAATCTCCCAGACTTGCTGTACCAGACAGTTGTGGCATTTTAGTGACATGACTTTACTGCATCTGAGTAATGTTCCTCCTGAAGTCTTGTTTGAAAAATGCTTGACTTGTGTGTAACCAGAAATAATGCTTTACTATATTTAAATTCACATGGGTAATACGTAGAATATGTAAAACTAATTTTCAATCCCATCTTCCTACTAATAGAGACTTCTAACATCCTAAAACTGAGGCTTCATTTGTATCTCTTTAATTCTCCATTCCAGGAACTATCTGCCTGGTCCCTTGAAGGTCTTGCCAGTCTGGTTTCAGGGATTTTATGGGAACTACTTGGTATAAGAGAAATTTGGGGCTGAAAAGAGAAAAAAGGGGAGCAGTCAAAACTTTGTGTTCTGTTTCTAGGCTGATTTTTCCATCTCTGTTTTAATCTAGCAAGTTTGACTAGGGCCAGCCCTTTCCTCTGAGAATATCAAGCTTTGACCCTTCACATTTGTTCTGCATTTTCAACAGCAGTGAAAGTACCAGTCAACATGCTGAGGTTTTTTTTGCACTCCTGCTTTTACTGGACTTCTTCAAGATAAATGCATCCTTTAGAGAAAAAGTAGGAAGGAAGAATGGGGGGAGAGGAAGAAACCTATTGCTGCCATTTTTGAGGGTTGAGAAACTTGGTGTTTCTTGGGAATTCCTGTTAAACATTGGATGATTTATCAGTTCTGTTAACTATCTCTTACTCTTTTCACTTTTGTGGGTAAACATCCTGAAATAGTTCCTATTGAGTAGGGCTGGGGACAGACTGTGCCACCTTGGCTTAATTTGATGCTTTCTTTTATTAAACCAATACAGTGAAAGGGATTTATCTGCCCATGTGAGAGGTCTCTAATGGATGTATTCAAGGCTTTCTTCTTTTTCTTTATTTGGGGCTTACCCCGCTGCAGGAAGCACAACAAAGTATCACTCTTCTGTACAAACCACTGAGTTGGACCCTTGTAGTTACACTGAGGCATGGTTTGTGTTGGTTTTACCCTCCTGTTAAGTACAGGAGCCTGTGAGAGAGCAGGATGTGTCTGCCCAAAACAGGCTGCTCGTGCCTGGGCAGCTTGCTCAGAGCAGGGTGTTGGCCCAGCTCTTGGTGAAAAGGGTAAAGGGTGATGTGACTGTCTGTCTGTCTGTCCATGCTAGAGTACCTGGGCTAGCAGTTCAGTGCAAAGGCATCCTGACAGGTGTAGGCTGGCTGAGCTGCAGGCTCTTAGTGTGGACATCAACTCTCACCACAGAGATGATGGCACCTGAAACTCCAGTAGATTCAACTGTGGCTACTCGCATCCAGCACAACCCCTTCTTCCCAGTCATTTTCACCTAAACTGCTTCTCAGAAGTGTCTAGAAGGAAAATATCATGTACATAGTAATTTGTTTTTATTAAATTCTCCATGTTATATATTTGTTTGGGCTGCTTATACATGTCCAGAACAGATCATTTCACAGCTACTTCAGAGTTAGGAACTTGCACTTGCAACAGCTCTACTTGCTTTTTGAGAGAGGCTTGCTACACTCCTCATAAAGGAGAGTGAAATGTTTGGAGGTGTGTCGCTCCTAAGTATTGTCAGTACTTCTATACTAATAACCTACTGCTTCTATAAGGGAAGTTGTTTTCCCTACGTACTAGTATGGCAAAGAATAGTCTTTTATTGCCAGCTCAGTTACAAACATTCGCTCGGAGTTTTCTGACTGCTGTTAGAGCATGTACACCAACGATGTTCAGTAATGGGTGCTAAGTGGGAGGAATGCCTGCCCATGATCTCTACCAAGTATCTCACTTGGCTTTTTGCACTGTCTGTGTTCAGCACTGCCATAACATGTATGCATTTGAATCACTGTTGACTCAGGCTAGGTCTTAAACCACAAAGCACACAGACATGTTGAAATAAGGGTAGGCAAGTGCAAGATGAGGTTTTCTGAGTCTTGCTTTTCTGAGAGCAGCTTTGGAGAGTGGCAGAAAGTTGTAGAGTGTGGAAACTTAGGATGGGAAGGGATCTTAAATCATTCTTGACCTAACGGTATGAGTTAGGACATGGTGAGCACTGGTCATTACTGAATCCTGGAGGTTTCAAGGGAAGAGCATCTCCAACATGCCCAGTTGCTATTTTCTGCACTTCAGTTGTTGGAGAGCTTCTAATATCCGTCTGACATAGGCATTAATACAAAGCATCTCTATTACCTTCATTGTACATGGAGAAACTGAAAGGGCACAGGTCCTGAAAGCCTATCTGTTATTCCTGCCTGCAGTACTTATGCTAGTAAAATACACTGTTCCTTTATGCAAAATTTGCCTCTTTGTAAAACCCTTCTCCAACTTTCAAGGCTGCTTATGTAGTTCCTTCCCATTCTGTCTCCTTTTTAATCAACTTGACTGATTTCCCTAGCCTTTCTGGATAGGCCACAGCAGGGAAAAGACCGGGCTTTGCAGATTCCAGAGTCTGGTTTGTCTGATCTGGAGGAAACTGAACTGAGGATTTGAGAGCTTGAGTTCTTCCCTTCTGCTGGTAGCCACAGCCCAAGAAGTCTGTTGATAAATGTTGTGTGCCCCCCTGCCCTCCCCCTCAATTCTGGTTAGCATAGAGGTAGAAGCAGCATGAAGTTTCCAGTTTCTCCCTGAGCTTAAAAAGGAGAGACTGCATCAGCCTGCTGATTAATCACAGACACCCATGTGATGAAAATTTCTCAGGGGATGGGAAAGGTTAGTTTGCTTTCAACAGTCTTAAAATAGCCTCATTTCAAAAAACGTTTCCATGATTCTATTTTTTTTTTTTTCATCTTAAGTCAAGGATGCATAAGTGCTTGCAACATTAGTGTTTGTGCATTACAGTTTGGGTGTTAGCTGCATGATGTGATCATGGGCTTTTCATCTGAGAAGATCCCTGCTTCCTTCAGTGCATCCAGGAGCAGACTGAGAGAGTAACAGGAGAGATTGACACCTGCCAAATCACAGCTTCGTCTGTCACAGAAACTGAGAGGTGCCACGTGAAAGAGGTGGGAATGTTTATAGGAAGGAAAAGGCAAAGATCTGCTAGGCATCTGGGAAAGAAAATTCTCTTAAGCACACATTGTAATGAGAAGTGACTTATTTTTCTGTGTAGCCATGCTAATAGACTCGGGTGGTCAGAGAAATGTCGAGTACGTGCAACTGCAAAGGAAGTCAATGGACTCATTGCTGTGAGTGTACTGAATAGTCAGGCCTCAGTTGTCTTAAACTGGGCACCTAAATAAAGAACACTTTTGAATTTATCTCCTTTTTGTCATAAAATGCCAATAATACTCCTGGTGTCTTAGGATGCTATAAAAAAAATGCATGCTTTGTGAGGGAAAACTTGGGCGCTGAGTAGTACAGGGACCCATGAGTGAACTGGTTGTATTTTCAGAGCAGACTGGGAAGAGCATTCTGTGAAATGACAGTGAATGTCAAAAAGCAAAAAAAGTATTAAATGACCACATTGAATAAGCGCCAGCCATTTTAGGCACTGAAGGAGAATGCTTTTATGGAAAACTTTCAGTGTGATCATTTAATTAAGAACTGCATCAGAGTGAAGTCATGGGCAGGTTGGGGGAGGGCAGTTAAACACAAGCAGCACAACCAGTACAGTTCTGGGAAGTCTAGTGCTTCTGTGCGTAGCTTCATAGCCTTAATATTTTTTGTCATGTAAATACTTGTAATTGATCTTTGAATACAAATGAACTGATCTTTGAATACAAACCTGCAGTGAGATGGGGAGAGCAAAAGCCGAGGAGTGAAGCTTTATGTTGTTCAGGTATGAGACAGCGCACTGTAACTGGAGTGAGTGGTCCAGCCACTAACTGGTCTTGCAAGTTAGCACACGTGAACCACAGTAATTCACTGTTGCCTGCAGTGCTTGTGGCAAAGATGACAAACCAGCCTTTGTGCGAGTAAGAAACCAGAGAGGCACAATGCAGAATGGAAATTTGGTGCTGTTGGGACTGTAGGTGTTGACAGGCTCCTCATTTCTCCATTCCTGGATTCCTCATTTCTCCTGGGGGTGGGACGGTGTTGGACGCGCTGGGCAGGTGGGAGTGGTCTGAGCCATAGATCTGCTTCCTGAGAGGGTTAAAGACTGTGTGTGTTGTACTCTGAGGAAGCCTGGCACCCTGGAGGATCTTGCAACTCGGACTTCTGTTTTTCTATTTGGCTCATAATGTGTGGGTTTTGGTGATCAAAGTGGCTTTTTTTGTTTATTTGTTCGAGTTTTTTTCGTCATTTGTTATTTTTGTTGGGTTGTTTTTTTTTTTTTTTAATGCTGGTAGTTGGAAGTCTGATCTGTACTGTGCTAAGACCTCTTCAGTTAAAAGAATGTGAAGCAACTCCTTAATGGATATATATTAAAACACAGTGTCCTTTACAGGTAACACAGAGCAGAGTCAGAACATAAACAAGCAATCCTGTGTCTGTCAGCACTGTTATTCTGTTTTATTTTAAACCTAATTATACTTGAAATGTTTAGGGGAAACTGAGAACTTGACTTCTGGCACTTATCAGCACAATCTTTATTAACCACCACCACTCTTTTTTGTGCATTTCTGTGAAGAGCTCCAGTCCTATGACCTCACTTCCTTCATCATTAGTACTTGAGAGTACTAACTCTCAAGTTAGTACTCTCAGGTTAATTTCTCTTAACTTTATAACCTAGTTTATCTTCTGTTTAAAAACAAGTGGGTAAAACACTTCTCAAAACTGTTAGGAGGCCCTCCTGTATGTGAAAGCACAAACTCGTCAAGTCATCATTGTCCTTTTCTGACTCTCAGCAAGACACTTCAGAGAAATATATACGTCTTGGAAATGCTTGCAGTGGGGGTGATAGGATATTATGAAATGTACTTGTGCCGGCAAGCAAGATTGGAGGATGCACAGAAAACAGACAAGGAAGAAATACGACTTTTACTTGCTAAGTGAGGTGTTTGCAGACGAATCCTTTGTTAAATGTGAATTGAATTTTTTTTAGTCATTTGTACTGGCAGTGCAAAGAAATATAAGGCATAAAGGCAGTCATTGAACAGCTGGCAGTGTGGCAGTCAGAAAAATTGCATAAATATGAATAAGAAGGAAAAGTTGTTTTTTTTTTTAAAAATTCTGGGTTTCAGTGTTATGACTTTATCAAGTCTGCCATGTTTAATTTAAAAATTATCAGATAGGGGTTTGAGAAGTTATTTTATTTACAGGGGGAAGTATAATTTCTTTTTTCTTTTGGTTTTATTTGATGCTACCACCTCATTTTATAGAAGGAAGGGAGAGATGAATGTGAGAGGAGGTTAGAGGACAGGAGATGTTGTTCAGCAAGAGCCTTTTAATTGAAGTAAAAATATTTTCAAAGCCACAAAATAACATTTGATTCATATAATCCCTGATGTGCTTGTATAAGCTGCTTATGAATTATAATAAAAAAGGAAAAAAGAAACAAATCACGAAAAGCCCTTGGTCAGAAGTGTTTGGACACTTGATGGAACGCTTTAAGGAGTCTAAAGAAAAGGTAAAAAAAAAAAAAGCCCAATCATTTCCTGTGCCCATGAACATGATTGTATTAATAAAAGCTGGTTCAGCGCCCATACTGCGTGTCCCCAACACAATGTTGATGACATTTTGAAAGAGGTGGGTAAACATTTATACTGTGCTCTGAGAAAAGGTTACATGAAAGCCTTTTGATGGAAATTGTATTTTTAATTTTGTTTTTACTTCTTTAAATGGGGGAAAAAAATAAAAACAAAATAGGTCAGATGTCTGGGAGAGGTTTTCTTCTTTGGGGTTAATGGAACAAAGTAAACCAGCTCGGAAGTGCTACATGTATATCAAACAGGTAGACTTAAATTTATGTGCATTTATTTAAGAATACATTCAGATTCTTTAACATACTATTAACAGGAGGGACTGCAAAAATGTGATGCTGCTTGTGGATGCAACTTTAAGAAAAATCCATTTGTATTTCATGACACAAGCGGCCAGAGCGTACACTTAACTTACTGAATTGGAAGGGGCATATCCTGTGGCATGTTCCCTGCCATCTCCAGTGGACAGTGGTCTTTTCCATTGTCATTTTGTCTGCTGGTGTAAAATAAAGATTTTCTGCCATTTCCTATTCTCTTTCTCTTTCTGTTTCTTTCTGGGGAAAGGGGGAAATAAATTCTCCCTCTGACTTGTGCAGATGTTAGTGCTGTGTGGAGCTTCTTCCAGCTGCAGGAAGCATTTCCCAAATGAACTATACAGTCCTTTAGTCTTATTCTGTCTTTTTGCTCATTTTTATATAAGTTTATTAGTATGTTGGGTTTGTGCTGGTTCACTGCAGTAGTGTGGAGATGCACTCATTTTATGATTACTTTTGGAGGTACTCCTCTGTTAAAGCAGCACATGAAGGAAGAATTATTCAGTAAGATATGTATGAAATAATGCTCTAGTCCACTTGCCTCAGAGTGCAGGAAAGATGCTTTTAAGCAAGACTACAATAGTACATATGGTACTATTGTGTGACCAAATCATCCATGCCACAAAAAGGCCATGAGATGATAGATGCCCATGGTATTGAGGGTTTTGCTTCTTTAATAACTGAAATTTTCTGCCATCTGTTGTTTTCTTCAGACCACTGTCATTCTACCTGTGGAGCTCAATGAAGCCCAAGACTTCAGTCTTGTTTTGTCTCAGCACAAGGAAAATCCTGCTTGCAAAACTCTGCTGAAGGCTGCAAGAAGGAAATGCCACGTCTATATGATTTCCAAACAGTTTTAAGGATCAGAAGGATTGAAAAAAGGGATTTCAATTTATCTTTACATGTTTCTCCTTGCCCTCTCCCCCACCAATACACTGGTCTGTAATACCAATGTATTGTTTCTAGTCCTAAAAATTGCTGCAACCCAGTATAGTTGGGGTGCCCAACCACTGCTCTGTTGGAGAGGTCAGGGAACAAACTAATGTGAAAACCTTGTTGTCTTACTTTGTGTGCAGGGAAAAAGTGCTGTTAGAGGAACAATCTGGGGATATTTTGCTTGTGCTGTTCAATCTTTGAAGAAAAAGTAGTATTTATCCACTGAATGAGGGATCTTGGCACCAGCCACAAGCCTTGAAATAACCAGTACTTGCAGATTCTTATTTCACTTTGTCCTTTTTGTGCTTGCTTACTTACAAGCAAATTGCATTTTAGTAGTGTGTCTCCTGATCTTTAGAACTCACAGAAAAGGGTAAGTGGAAAACTTCATGCTTGCTAGTGAAGTGGACAGTAAAGGGATTGTGAACAAGCCTGCTGAAGTCAGGAAATCAGCGGTGAGGAGAAAGGTGCTGTTTCTTGCAAACAAAATAACATCTAAGTGGATTGGTAGTGTAGGCTTTGCGTGGAGTGGAGATATGAATACAACTGACAAAGACTTACTAGAAATGGTAGGTTTGCAGTATTTCCTTTTCTTTGCTGCTTTGCTCCCATCCTCAGTGGAGGTCGTTTGTTTGTTTGGAAATAAAACCCTTTCCTCTACTTGGGGTGAACAGCTGCAGCCAGCCCTTTTTTCAAAGGAAAGTGTAAGTCTGGTGGAGTCCTGCTCTTCTAAAGGAAAGGAGAAAGAGCATCCTTGTTCAGGTGGGCTTGCTTTTTTCTTCTCTCTCGCCTCCCCCTCCACTGCTGCGTGTGTTACAGGGAGCTTGGGGGAGCAGAGCTTTCTGGAAGAGCTCTCAACCAAGAGTGTGCACGAGGCAGATCACAAGCAAGCCTGGGAGTTTGAGCGGGCGTCTGTCTGAGCGTGGGTGAGGTGAGGAAGAGAAGATGGGTGGATTTTTTTTTTTTTTTTAATAAAGGTTGAGAAAAGGTTCTAGGGAGGAGGTGGTGGAGGTGAAAAAATATGACCAGGACAGGAAAGAGTCTGCAGAAGGGTGAAATGTTGAAGCTAAAGCAAAAAAACCATACCCTTGAAACAAACATAAGACCCAGAGTACTGTGTAATACAGATGAGTGGATTGATGCTGAGAAGTCTAAGTTTTTAGCAAAACCACCAGAGACACTGTAAGTTCATTGACCAGAAAGCTGTTTGGTTGTGTTATAACTAAATTCAGCAATATGCATTTTAATATTTCAGAATTTTGCCTATTTGACATGCGTCAGTGCAAAACACTTTGGTTTACCTGTGTTGTCCTTGAAGAGTGGGATAATGCTTTTTGCATTGTCCTAGTCTGAGTATGACACTGGTGAGAGAGAGGTGAAGATGCTGAAATATGGAAAGGCTGAATCAAGCTGAGGACACAATTGCTCAGAAAAAGAGACGCAGAGGTGGCTGCAGACAGTAGGAGGATACAAGCCCTTGGAGAGGGAACTGGGGAGAGGGAAGCAGGAGGGAGGTTAATGCCTTGTTCAAGTTGTAAATCTGTTCAGCAACTTGTTCCTACACATACCTTTGCTTTATCAAGCACATACATTTGCAGTGTGAATACTTCCAAGTACATTGACAGATATGCTTGCTTAAGAGGGCAAGGAGCATTGACAGCAGAAGCTTCAACTGCTGAGAGAAGAGATGAGAATTTTTATCTGGGAGACACAAATTAAATGCAGTACAGAGGATTTTTCAGAGGTTTGCTTGGCAGACTTTAAAAAAAAAAAAAGATGGAGAGAAAGGTGCTTTGGTAAAATGTGAAGGAAGAGATTAGGGCAGTAAAGGAATATCTGAGTTCAGGCCCAGTAGTTGGATGACTCTCAGGTTGTTGTGGTTGCTTCTCAAGGCAAGTTGGAGAGGTTAGCAAGAGGCAGGTGGAATGCTGCCTGCTGGAGAGGCATGGGGATTCTCCACATGGGGAGCAGGAAACAACCTGCTTTCTTCTGCAGCTCTCCAGGCAATGGGAAAGGACTTGGGCTTACTGGGGCTGCATCTTATTGAGGGGAATCTCATTAGATTGATAGGAGACAAGCTTTAAGACTCAGTGTCACAAACCAATGCATGAGCTATTTTGAAGAATCAGACCCTGTTGCAGGAGGCAGAATCATCTCTCACATCCATTCGAAGCAGAGAGGAAGCTTTGTCTTCCAAGGATATTTTGCCAGCCACAGTGATGGTGGAGCCACTGTGTGAGTTTCCCTCTGAGAGGGACAAAGTTACATCAGGATGAAGAGCAAGTTACACTGTGGTTCAACCAGAACTGTGGGCCAGGTGCCATGGTGATTTACATAGGAGTTACTTGTGATAGGAAAACATGTCAACCTCTCTGCCTGCCGGTCCATACGTACATGTGGTAAAATGTCAAAACACTTCTGTGTATTTTTAACTAGCTTGGAGTGGCAGCTGTACTGGCTTAGGGCTCTCATGTTTGTTCTCAATTGCTTCAAAAAGCATTTTTTCCTTTCTCGGATCAACATCTGGAGGGAGCATTTTATGCATTTTGGGTTTGTTTTGGATGTTTTTTGTTTTGTTTTTTTTTTTTGAAAGATGAGGTCTGCAGCAGAGAGGAGGGTGCAGTGAATGAATAGTGGCAGGGAATGGGAGACAACTGGAGGTGGATTTAGCCATACAAGCACCCAGCTGCCTACCTCCATTAGGAAAGAAGCATAGTGTCAGTAAAGCATGCTTTCCTTTAATCCATTTTTCTACTCCTTTATCTCAAGATAAACTTTAAAATTCAAAGTACCAAATAAAAGAGTTGCCTAAAGGGCAGCTATTGCCATACCCAGGAGCATGGTGTGCAGCACAATAGGAAACTCTTCAGCAAACCTGGAAATCACAGTGAAGAAATAGGACAAATGTTCAAAACTGCTCTTAATTAACTTGTATTATCAGTAGCTGCACTGAGTTGGTTTCTCATTTAAATTTTTAGTCTAGAGCTCCTTCTGACTGGAGTATTTCATCATTACTGCTGCAATTTAGTCTTTGCATTTGGGACACTTCAAAAGTGATGGGCTTTCCTATCTAAGAAAAAGCTGCAGCAAATTCTGGCTTTTAAAGCTTAAAACTCATTCTGATATAAATGAGAAAAGTGTAGTTTTGCTAGGAATCTTACTTTTTTTGGGGGGGGGACTGTTGGGAGGTTTTCATATTTATTTGGATACGGATGTTTTAAAATTTGCATACAGTTCTTTGAAATTCCACCTCTTGTTGCTGTGAATGTCATTTTTAGTTCTAAATAAAAAATGAAAAATACTTTTGCAGGAGTCTGGAGCTCGAGGATTAATGTGGTTGAACTAGTTAAATGTTAAATCTATTCAAAGTAAAACTGCATAGAGACTGCAAATGTTCTTCCATGCAAGTAAATCCTTTTTATATTGAGTCTGGTTTTCTAAAGACATAACTGTTCTGCCAGCTTGTTCTGTACAGATAAGTTATGTATGTTATCTTAGGGTGCTATATTTGCTGTCCCCATTAATGCTAAGCTGAGATCGCAGTTTAATTCTGCTTTGTATTAAAATGGGAATCAGCCTTTTTGAATGCAAGGGAAGATGCTATAGAACACACTATATTTTATAGATAGACTTCATGTCCTTCATGGGTAGAAACAAAAGTTTCTCCAGAAAATTTCATGGACTGTGATAGAAGTTTAAATATTTCTCTTGTCTCCTTCAAGTAAATACCTCTTCAGACTTCATTTGATAAGAGTCCTCATTGGGCTTTATTTGAACTTGGTTATATCTGTGAGATGAAAATACTGTAGATCTCAACACCAGGTTTTTGTACCAGAAGTACTGTTTAAACTTGTGCTTATAAAACAAAATCCTGTCCCTTGATTTAGCAGACTGGCCATCCGTTCCCTCGTACCTAATTTTAAATGGGAAAGTTCTTCAGAACAGTTGTCAGGATGATGTATTTATTTCACCTGACTTATAAGAACACACAGATAAAGCACTGCGGAAGAGCCACCTCAGGATTCCAAGTTCAAGTACTCACAAGTTGGGGAGTGAAAAGCATTTACACTGGGACAGTTTCAATGCCTTGTGTTCTCCGAATAAAAGGTTCCTTTTTTTCACCCAGCTACGTTCTTGGAAGTGACCGGGTTTGTTTTGGCTGCAGTTCCTCAGAAAACTCAGCCTGATCTCAGTGCATACAAGTTCAGCACAAAAAGTCTACAGAGTTGCAAAGGTTTCCTAAGGAATGAAGAGCAGTGTGTTGGGAAGCAACAGGTGCCCCCAAGTGGAAATGGCTACTTTTTTTTCTTGAAGATTTGGCATTTTAAATCTGCATGTCAGAATTCAGTTTGGTCCATTTCTTCCTTTTCTGATGGTACCATCACACTGGCTTTATCTTTTTTTTTTTTTTCCTCCTCCATATTAAACAAAAGGCAGAGTTGTCACACCAGGGTCACACCTGCAGCACAACAAATCCAGTAGCTAGACTCTGAATTAACCAGATCGTCTCATGCTTTGGGAAAGGTTTTTGATACCACAGGAGATGAGGAGGAGACAAAGAATCCTCTCTGTTGTGATTAGACTGTAATAAAACCTTACACATGATGTTGAATAGCCCTTCCAACACCCGTAGCAGCAATACAGCAAAGCTAGGTGCTGTTCTGTTTATAACAAGGTATGGAGAAATGGACCGCTGATTCCTGTCCCACTGATTTCTCATTTTGATGTCTTCATCAGGAAAACTTATTCCTCCTACTTATTCCTTCTGCCATGGCTTAATTTCCATAATGCCTCTTCTCCCTCATTTTGAGCTCCTTAAGGAGCTGTGACATCCAGAGATGAGACAAGTCATATCCCACCTTCACTTCACCAGCAACTAACTTGCCTGGATGGTTCTGCAGCTGCCAGATGTTGTCAAGTGCCATCTCTTCACATGGGCTTTTCTGAAGGGGATGCTAATCTGGGCCTCAGTGTTTCTTCAGGATTTATGTGGTCCTGAAGGAATTTCACCAAACACTGGGAATATATGCAGTGAATGCAGTCTCTGATTGGAAAGATGGGAAGGTGTTAGGTTTTCAGAGTGGTGACTTGAGGGTAATATAAAGGCTTAAGATAAGAGGAGATATATATATATATACACACACACACGCACATATATGAAATAAGGAATAGAGAATTCATGTCATTTGAGGTTATTTCTAATTGCTTCTGCCATGTGATACTGAAAAGAGGAGAATGACTTCTCCCACTCCTGGTTGCAAGATTACTAAACTGTAGCCCAGTCATCTATAAGTGGAAACTTCTGCAATATTCTTTGGTTTTCTGACTAGTTCCGAGTACTATGAGAGCTGTACAATTACTGTGATTGAATCAAATGGAAACCTATCCAAGAAGTAAGCAGGGTATTTCCAAAAATGCTCCTGGTCAGGGTATAATAAGTTTTAATTCTGTGCTGTTATATATAAAATCTGTGGCCAAAAACTTGGTGAAAACTTCAAAACCCTTATTTCTGCTTCAAAGAGAAGATTTATTTAGCTTTCAAGTAATCACAAGGCAAATATGGCTGTGGTCTGTAATTTTTATGGATGCAGTTTAAAAGTATTTTTGGAGGTTTGAGAGCTGTTGATAAAATGACAAACTACTTGTGCTTCATAAGCATTTCCCTCACTCTGGAAACAAAATGCTCCAGACAGTAGTGGTGATAAGTTCTGCATTTCACCCATAAATAATACAATGTTTATGTTAATATATTTAATCATTAGTATGGTGTCTGTGCAGGAATTATTTCATCTCCAGCCTAACGTTACCCTTGTTGCTTTCTGTTTGTGAGTACTTAAGTGCTTGAGAAGTAACTTTCTGCTTTTGGGGAGAAGACTAGGGAGTGACGACTGTCATCTGTCATACCACTGTCAGCTTCTTTACAGGACATACAGGAAAGTCCTGTAAGAAGTGGGTTTGTCCTGTAAGGGTTACACGAAGGGAAGGGAATTGTTTGTGGATTTTCCTTTCAGCGTTGTGTTGTCTGAAGTGCCATTGCTCAGCTGCAGCTTGCTGGGACCCTGTTAGCAAGGAGCATGTAGGGGTCCTGGAGCTCACCTCTTTGAGGAGCACCGGTGTACTGGGGAAGAAGCAACCTCAGCCTCATCAAGTGCATGTGTTATTAATGGAGTTTAGAAAGACACAGCAGCAGAGCTACAACAGCCTGTGTGATACTTGATTTCCATGGCTAAATGTTCCCATGCCTATCTCCCGCTATCCTTCTGGGCATCTCAGGTTGAGGGCACTTCCCAGCCACCTGCTGCGGTGGCTGGGTGGGTTAAAGGAGTGATGTGAAGGGAGGGTGAGACCTCTCCAGCAGAACCCTCTCTGGCTCTTGCACGCAGACTAGAGGCAGTTTTAGACTTAAAAGAAATGGGCACAGCTCCTCGTAACAGTGAAGAAATCTGCCTTCCCTTCCTCTTTTTATTTGTTTGGGTTTGCCGCTGCTGTTTTTGGTTTTTGTTTGGTTTTGGTTTTGTTTATTTGTTTGTTTGATTGTTGGTTTGTTTTGGGGGTTTTCTGGTGTTAGTTTTTGTTGGGGTTTGTTGTTGGTTGTTTGCTTTGTTTTTGTTTGTTTCTGTGGTAGCATTTTCCTTACTGTTAACTGGGGCAGCTTCTGAACTGCCACTAATAACAAACAACTAAAACTGTAGTTGTAAACTAATCCTGTTGAATATAAATCTACTTTCAGCAAACCCACAGAACTTGGCTTTCATTTTAATCAGACACTATCCCTGCCACAATTTTTCAAAAGAATAGGAAGACATTAAATTCTGGAAGGGTGTTGAAATATAGCAAGTTTGTAACAAAAGGGATAAGCTTTGGCCATGTTGCTTTCTTGGGATAAAAGAGCTTTGGGGTTATTGCATCAAATTGGCCTTGTAGGTAAGATAAACATACAAAACACGGAAAAAGGTACACCTTTTAACAGACTTGAATGTGCATGTATTTGTTTGCAAGAGACTCATGTTGCTTCTGTCACAGTTTTCTTTCTTCCACACTTTCTTTGTTGTATTTTGCCTTTAATTATTTTTGAAATCCCAAGAAGCAGCTGTATATGTACTGTAACTCATAGGGTAGACACACAGTGATGTCTTGGAGCTCTCTGAAGTGCTGCAGAATAAGCTCTAAGAAGTAGAAATGAGAGAGTATGAGTTTCAGCTGAGATTCCTTTCATCAGGATATTCAGTGTTGCAGCCATCAAATAAATGGCAAAATCAGGTCAAAATTGCCAGACTTCCACGTTCTGAAAGAAAATTTTGTGTAATCCTACTGCTTCAAACTTTTGAAGCAGAAGACTTTATAAACAAGTATCTTTATGGCTTATAGTACAGAAAACAGCATTACAATAACTATGTTGCCTCAGCTTATTTCAGTATTTTTCTTCTACTCAGTTTTGTAGTATTTTTAGTGCCTGCGTAAAGTCTGTGTTTTGACAGTTCAGCTTCTAATTGTTAGGGAGAGTCTAGTGATGTGCTTGCTAATGCACTCCTTGGTGCTGTCAGGCTCTTACCTTAGCCTAGCTCTTTGATTTTTACCCTGTTAACATGAGGCGAGCGGTTATGGCTTGGCTTAGTTGGTGCTGAGGCGTGTGCCCAGAGCCACAGAAGAGGCTTCTTCTCTTCCTTTTTCTCTGCAGAAGGTGTGACGAGCTGGAAGGAGGGGCAAGTGAGAGGCCCTCTGATGTAACAGCCCTGGGTAAAGCTGAGGTGGCTGTATTGCAACAGGCTGGCGAATAAACCCCCACTGCCTCTCTTCTGTCGGCAGTCTTAAATCTTGTAACTCTTGGAAAGCCACCTGGGCAGAGGAGGCAAAATTTGTGGTTAAATAGCTTAGCGAGCTCATATCGGTATCTCAGCGTGGAGAGGAAGCTCGCTCCATCCTGCACGAGGTGCAAACTGCTGGTCGAGCTTGCGGCGGCACCAGGGTGGCTTTGGAGATTAAACTCTGCAGTTGTGAAAGAAAACACTAGTGCAATGCTGATAACTAGTTTGTAAAATGAGACAAGATGTGACTGCCTAACGTGATGTCTGATGTTGGAGCAGCTCAGCACTCCCACTCCCCAATTTTCTTATAAGGCTTTATTTGTCATCCTGATCTCGTATTATTTTCTGAAATTCCTTAGGAGACTCAAATCCCTGGAAATGAAATGAAGGGCTTCATTCCAACAAGTGTTTGCCTCTTCAACGGAATTGGTTCCTTTTATCTGGTGGTTCACATTAGAGCATTGGGCAGTGGGACAGGGAGCTCAGCTTCCAGTCTTCCTCCCAGTCAACCTCTCTGTGTCAGCATCAACTTCCTTCACCCTTCTTCCTGTGAATTTATTCAGACCAAATTTGTGTCGCTTTGATCGAAGGAAAACTGTTTTCCATCAGACTCATATACTTGCTGAAGGTCTTTGATTACACTACACTGCTCCTATGAAGAAAGGCAGAGAGAGTTGGGGTTGTTCAACCTGGGCAAGAGAAAGCTCTGCAGAAACCTTATTGCAGCCTTTCAGTACTTGAAGGGGGCCTATAAGAAAGAAGGAAACAGTCTTTTTATCAGGACCTGTTGTGACGATACAAGGGGTAATGGTATTAAACTAAAAGAGGGGAGATTTAGACTAGATATAAGGAACGGGTTTTTTTTACAATGAGGGTGGTGAAACACTGACACAGGTTTGCCCAGAGAGGTGCTAGAAGCTCCATCCCTAGAAACATTCAAGGTCAGGTTGGATGGGGCTCTGAGCAACCTGATCTAGTTAAAAATGTCCCTGCTCACTGCAGGAGTTTTAGACTAGATGACCTTTAAAGGTCCCTTCCAACCTAAACCTTTCTATGATTCTATATGTCACTGGCAGCTATGAGAAAGCTGGAATAACTTTGGCTACTGAAGCAATTCAGTAATTTACAGTGTGTGTTTCAGTAGTACTAATCAGAGGTAGAGTTGACCAAATTAAACTTAAATTCTGTCCACTTCTTCACCAGTCAATGGAAGCATGGGAATGTTTTCCAGGGGCTCCGTGAGATTTAATTGCACAAGCCAGGAGGGTTTCTCTTAATTGAATCTGACTTCTAGTAGTTTGTCATTTTGGGCTGCTTTTCTAGTTTTCTCTCTATGCCTGGGAATGCAACCTTGACCTTCTGCAACCTATGCTGAGCATCACAGGCTGCACACGTGTGAAACGCTACAACTTCAGAGGCATTTCCTTTACCGAAATGGCTGCTAGGTTGCCCCATTTTTGTGTGACGCAAGCATTTTTAAGTTTTTCATGTACAAAAACTGTTGTATGTAGCAGTCTCTGAGTTGATGGATTTGATTTGTTTCTTTTTTTTTTTTTTTTGGTAGAAAATTGCACTGGAGATTACCTTTTTGTTGTTGACATGTAAGTTTTAATTTAGCAATATGTTTATTAATGCTTCCAGCTGGTTTTCTGTTTTATTCTAGAAATTAGCACTTCAGGTGCTTAATTAAAGCCTCTGGGATTCTTTTTTTTGTTTGGTTTTTTTGGGGTTTTTTTTGTTTCCCTTTTTAGTGTAAAAAAAAAAATCTTTTGAATGAGTCTAAAACCTTGGACTTAACATTTAAAGTATTTTTAAATGTTTGGTTTTGTGAATCTAAGTTCTAATAAGCCAATATATTTTTATTTTTAAATTTAATCAGAAAGATGAAGAGCAAGTCAAATTTTTCTGTTAAGCATGTGCGAAGCTTTTGATTATTGCTTTCTTTCTGTGTATTCTAATGAGTACAGTTTAATCCTTTTTGTTACTTCCAACTGGGAAATTAACTTCTAAGATATTTGCCATCAGTTCATGCGTGCAAGAAAAGAATTGCTTGCAAAAGTTTTTTTTTCAAAGGTGATTTTAGCACTATCTTTATTTAGTATTGCCCCATTAAATGAGTGTTGGGAGCACTATCCACTTAAGAAAAACAAGGCATTAAGAGGAAACCAGTCAGTATGGGGTAAGTTGGGGTGCACGCTTACAGCTCATGGGTTTCTGAGGAGGAACTGCTGTATACATGGTCAGTCCTTTGCTGTGGGTAGCTCCATACTCTCCTGCAGCTATAACACAGAATAAAAATATGCTTGTAGATAACTAACGCATAATAATGCACCTTTTACTAGAAGTTTGCAATCTACTTTTTACATAGCATTTGGGACCATAAAGTGGTACTTCTCACCCAAGGTTCATGAAATTTGGGCTGCACAGATCATGTTTCCATCTACAAAGACATCGGTGTTAAACATTTCCTTGTAGTCATGTTAGTGCAATCTGCATTTTGGGTTGGAGGATTGGGTTGAAGGAGGCCTTATTCTTCCCTTGTAGTAAGCAGTATTTCCTGTTTAATCTGGATAAGGACTGCAGTACTTGTCTTTGTATGCGTGTTCAGTTCAATTCCAAATGCCCGTGGTATTTGAAACTCCTAGATAAACTTGTGTCTCTTAACACTTACAATATGTGGATTGAGGTTGTAATCACTCACTTCTCTTGAGCTGACGTTGTTTGTTGGTCTCTCGCCATGCTGAATGTGAAACCTTAAGACAGGCCACTTTAAAATAACCCAAAAGTAACTGGATACTTGGTTTTGTTTAGTTTTCACTGTTTTGCAATGGCAGTAATCTAAAACCAAAAGCCAGTTTTAATTTTGTTCTTTCAATTGCCTTTCTGAATATAAATAGATAGCACAAGTTCCATTCCTTGGTAATGTGTCAAGATGACATTTATCTTGGTGAAAACATAGAGGAGTCTCAGCTTTGTTGTAGTAAGGAAGCCAAAGAATTAACAGTACATAGCTCTGGAGTGGCAAGAGGAAGGATGGAAATGGATTAAACCTTTTCCTTCCTCCCCCAAATATTCTGATAACCTGTCAAATGATAGTTAATGAAAATTAATTTTGCTAGCATATTTTTTAACTATTTTGCAGTTCATGATTTGGACAAAATACATATGCTTTTTGGGTAACAGGACCTACAAGATACTAGCATATATGATGAACTTATGCTTGTATGAACATGACACAGTATGTGAAAATCAAAGCAGCACCATTAACAACTATTTCATATCCAGCTCAGAACCAGTGATACTCCACTCCCATGTGGAGCTTCCATCACAGCACTGAGGGCTATAAACCCTCCTGTGACAATGTAAGATATGGTGGAGGAGGTTACGCGTTCCAGGGTGATAAACTGCCAGTCTCATCTATAAGATGAGCCTAGATTCTTTTTCATCCTATTTTAATAAGAAAAATATGGAGGTTGATGGTTAACTTGATGCAGTTAATTGAAAAATCTTAATTTGACATCCATGGGACTTGAACCAGGTGTTGATGGTGCGATTTCTTTGATGAAAAGGCCCTTCTGTGGTATTCTTTTAAGATACTTCTGAAAAAGCAGGGCACCTATGGCTGCATGTAACCATTTTCAGACCCTTCCCATGTGCTAGTTTCTCTTTATCATCAATAGTTAACAGCTCTTTGTGTTTGCTGCGTGCACGGCTACATGTGCAGTGCTGTTGCTGGCTGCTAAAGAGCAGATTTTGAAACGAAGCCTTTGGGTGTGTACTGAGAGCTCAGCTGCAGATGGGAAGTGCCTTTCCTGTGGAATTTAGATTAAAATTGCCACACGTAACATACCATGCTGCAGTTCAGAAATCTAGATTAGAGTGTAAATAGTAAACCAGATATTTAAATTTGAACTACAGGATCTTGCTGGATTATATCTTTCTTTCCCAAGCTTGGTGCTGTCTGTTTATATTAAAGCAACTTCGTGAAATTTTTACAGGAAAAAAATGTAATCAAGTTTTGGCCATTAGGTGTGAGCCTAGGGTTGAAATATTGCTGCATATTATTTCCTGTAAATTCTCTGTTCGTGTATGGGTGTGTAAAGCTTTTTTTCTTGAAATGCGGATGTATCTCTGGATGTGTCATCAATCACGCTTAAAATGAATAGGCTTTTGAAACACATGTGGTTTTTTAAAGCATCGTGTGTTTTTGTGTTTAATTAATCTTGTATCTAATCCCACAGTTGTTAATGTGTCATACTCCTGTTGGAGTTTATAGCCATCTGATCAAGGAGAGATATGGATAAAATCTCATATAAGGTCCTGAGGAAGTGCATGCCTCAGACAAATCTTTATTCCTAATTTTAAAGAGTATTCTAGTACTGTGTTGGCTTTTGGTTATTTAGCAGTTAAAGTGTTTCCTCCCATTTTGACGGTGAATTGCTGTATCTGTTTAATTTTCATCGGATCATTTCCTGTCCACAAAAGACTCTAACTTAATTCTCAGCCTATCTAGTAAACACTCAATAGATAGGAAGTTATAGCTTCATAATAGACCACATCCATGTGGAAATCTGTAAACATCCTTTTACATCCCTTTTTTTTGGAGATTTGTTCATTACTCATTCCTGCTACACTGCGTGCTTTGTGTGACAGCTTGGCTAGGCAGTGCTTGTGAAATTCAGAAACTTCTCACTTTGTCAACTCACCAAGCTAAAACGGTACAGAGGTGTATCAGTTTGAACATTGTGTTGAGTGTAGCCTAAAATGCAAACAGAATAACCCAATAGGCATTTTTGATAGCTAAACACAAATCAGCTACTGCCCTGGAAATACTTATTCTCCTTGTTATTGCTTTGCAAAAGGTTAGTATCTGGACTGGGATAAGCTGATGACCATAGATCAAATACCTCTAGTGGACAACCTGAAACACAGTAAATTTTGTGCTGAGCTGGTACCCCTGACCATAAGGTGATCAGAATATTTTCCTAGTTTACAGCTTGTTCCTTGCACATTGAAGAATATTGGTCTTAACCGATGAGGAGTCCAACTCATGAAGTTTTGTGTATGAGGTTCTTGCCACAGTGAGATCCCTGTCCTGCTCCATGACATGGGCTCCAGGAACCTCAACGCAGCAGTGAGTAGCTCTGGGTCTAGGACCGCATGGCTGACCAGCCTGCCTGCCTACCAAATGTGGCACGCCTGGTCCTGGTCCAGAGGGAAAACGCAGCACTGTGAAGTAGCCAGAGGACTTGTGCTCCCCTTCAGCCACAGCTTCCCTTTGGTTTTGCCCCTTTATACATCCCAGTGAAGAATACAGAAAAAAATACTGACATCTGGTCAGTTGAATGAATTTCTTTATTGCTTATGGATCAAGATGAATAGAAGTAATGGTGATCCAGATGAGCTTTTTATGTACCTTTTAGTATAATTTCCTACCCTTATTTTGTTCAAAAATTGAGATTTATTTTCAAGGAATTCATATGTTTGTATGTGTACATAATATATTAATGCACCATCTGCTATCTCACAGTCACTGCCTTCATTATAATGCCTCCTAGGAGAGATGCACAAAAGATTCTGTCTGAAGATGTTTGAGTTAAGACTTTAAGGTCTAAGAACTGGGCAGGTCTTGGTTTCCAATTCCAGATATCTCACTGTTGACATTTTGTAGGTTTGATTTATTTTCTAGCTAATTTGGCAAAGTGATGGATGTTGAAGCTTTTTTCGCTAAGAAATCTCCAAATCCTGTCAGTTTGGGGGTGAAAGGTGTCTATTTCCTTTCTCCCATGAGTTTTAATCTCACTTAAGAGCCCATAAATAAGTGGCAACTTTGGAGGTGGCTGATGTCATTTCTCTGGAGCCCAACAGCTTTGCTCTTGAGACAGTCACGTCCCCTCAGCTCAGGAAATCGGGCCAGTGCTTCTGCACCTCTCCTTTTTCACACTAACCAAAGAGCAGAGTGTTTTGCCTCCATCCTGACTGAACTGAGATTGTGAATTCAAAGTGTCTGAGGCCTTGAGGAGAACTACTTGACTTCATCTGCTGAATTAATCTGGTTTTGAATTTTATTTTTTTTTTAATTATTGCTTTTACTGTCTGCATGATCCATAGGAAGACTGACAAGGACATCATCTCAGGTCAGGACTTACTGTGCTCCTGCAATGCAAGCCAGGGGAGATAACTTCTTCAGCATATATGTCATAAAAACAAGATTTCTTTGGAGAGCACTTTTAAATCTCAGATCTATCTGCTTCTTCCCTTCCTGTTTCACTTTCATGCTTGTACCCTGTACCAAATAAGCTGTATTTCTGCATATCTGTGCTGTATTATTGGATGTTTGGGGAAAAAGCAAGTATTCTCTTCACAGAACTTTTTGGACAGCTGTTATAAGGAAAGAAATGTCTTGATTCATGTGTTTGAATTACTGACACAGTCTCCAAATACCTGAGATTGCAAAGTCAGGAAAGTCTTTGCAATGAAAACTGTTTCAATGAAAGTAATACTTCAGAGAGCTAATTTTTTCAGATACATCCATGCAGAACCACAGTTATATACTCCTTTGCGACAGATCTAATGTTATTTATGAGTTGGGAGCTTGGTCTTTTAAAAGTTAATTCTATCTTTCCTTTAAAGTTTGTTGTAATGCAGAGTGTCATGTTGTTTGTACTTATCAAAAAGTAGAATTTTTCTCATGTTTTGTGCTTTCCATGATCCAAAACAAGTACAGCTGGTTGGGTTTTTTTTTTTCCCAAATAATGTACCATTTTTATGCCTGCATGAATTAGCAGCCAAAGAAGATTCTGAAAGTCTCCCATTTCCTGCCCTCATTCAGAGCTAGGAAAAAGAAAGCAAATCTAAAGCTCACCCAACTTTGCCACCATGCTTTTCTCTGATCTTGACAGTTCTCCACGTCCTGATAAGTCCTTTCCTTAAAACACCCAGTCATGAATGCCCTTTTCCATTTACTTAAATGCTATTAAGTATAATAAAAACTACGTAAATTACAATGAGATCACTATCCCATAATCAGAATAAGTTATAAAAACTAAACAACAAAACAAAAGCACCAAAAACTTTACTTACAAGAAGATTCCTTGCGTATTTTTTATCTTGAGTATAAATGACTCTGCAGCTTGTGTTACATTTGTCTATTAATAACCTAGCCAACTTCTGATGAATGTATAGCTGATTAGTATCCTGTGGTACCTAGGTAATATCCTGTCCAGCAAAAGCTGGACACAGAGCTGTTACAGTAACCAAGGTCTTGTCCCTACCTGAAAATAATACTGTGTCATTGTATGGTTTAGTAGAAGTGGTAGCAAACATGGGTTGGCCTGTGCCTGTATTAGCTGTGAAGTCAAAGCTGACATCAGTATGCTCAGTCCTTGTAAATTCCAGCTGATGTGTCCTAATAGTAATATTCTGGCTAATGCCTACTCATGCTTAAAGATGCTTCTTCCTGTGTGGTAGCAGTCACTATGCACCAATCCATGGGCCCCAGTTGGGTGCATCTACATGTGCTGAAAGAGATGGCTGATGCTGTTGCACACTCCATCATTTTTGAAAAATCATGGAGAACAGATGTGCCTGATGACTGGAAGAAAGCCAGTGTCAGTCCAGTCTTCAAAAAGGGCAAGAGGGAAGACTCAGACAACTACAGACTGGTCAGCCTTACCTCCATCCCTGGAAAGGTGGTGGAACAGCTCATTCTGGAGGCCATCTCTAACTACATGACAGAAAAGAAGGTTATCAGGAGTAACCAGCATGAATTTGCCAAAGGGAAATCCTGCTTGACTAATCTGATACCCTTCTGTGAAGCCATGACCAAATGGGTAGATGAAGGGAGAGCAGCAGATGTCATTTACCTTGACTTCGTTAAGGCTTTTGGTACTGTCGCCTGTAACATCCTCGTAGAAAAACTCAAGAAATGTGACATAGACAATTGGTGTAAGAGTTGGTTTGAAAACAGCCTCAACAACAGAGTTCAGAGGGTTGTGATCAGTGGTGCAGAGACAAGCTGGAGGCCTGGGGCCAGTGGTGTTCCCCAGGGATCAGTACTGGGTCCAGTTTTGTTCAGTAACTTCATCAACAACCTGGACAAGGGGATAGAGTGTATCCTTGGCAAGTTTGCTGATGATATGAAACTGGGAGGGGTGGCTGACACACCAGAAGGCTGTGCTGCTATCCAGTGAGATCTGGACAGGCTGGAGAGCTGGGCGAAGGTGAACCTCATGAGGTTCAGTAAGGACAAGTGTAGAGTCCTGCATCTGGGGAGGAATAACACCAGGCACCGGTACAGATTAGGGGTTGCCCTGTTGGAAAGCAGCACCACGGAGAAAGCCCTTGGAGTCCCAGTGGATAGCAAGTTATGCATGGGACAGCAATGCGCCCTTGCAGCCAGAAAGGCCAATGGCATCCTGAGGTACATTAAAAAAAACTGTTCAGCAGATATAGGAAGGTTCTCCTCCTCCTCTGCTCTGCCCTAGTGAGACCACGCCTGGAATACTGTGTCCAGTTTTGGGCCCCCCAATTTAAGAGAGACAGTGGTGTACTGGAAAGAGTCCAATGGAGAGCTACAAGGATGATTAAGGGACTTGAGCATCTCCGCTGTGAAGAAAGACTGAGGAAACAGGGACTGTTTAATCTGGAGGGGAGAAGATGGGGAGGGGACCTTATTAACATCTATAAATATCTGAGGGGTGGGTGTCAAATGGAAGAAGCCAATCTCTTTTCTGTAATGCCCAGCAACAGGACAAGGAACAATGGGTATAAACTTGAGCATAGAAGGTTCAACCTCAACATGAGGAGGAACTTCTTTACTGTGAGGGTGATGGGGCACTGGAACAGGCTGTCCAGAGAGGTTGTGGAGTCTCCTGTAGAGATTTTCAGAACCCTTCTGGATGTGTTCCTGTGCTACATGCCCTAGGTGATCCTGCTCTGGAAGAGGGGTTGGACTCGATGATCTCTAGAGGTCCCTTCCAACCCCTAACATTTCATGATTCTATGATTCTGTCAGGTATCAGACTGTCACCCCTATCGAACACTAAACTGTATCCTTCCCACACAGTATCGCTTGTGCAGAGTCGCCTCTTGTCTATCCACTGGTGTAACTGTAGCACTATTTCAGATGTAAGCATGTGACTTTCCAGTTGCAGATTACTTATTTCCTGTAGAATATCCTGAAGGTGACTTGTGTTGCAATGTCCACTGTGCAAAGCTTGAACAAATGTTCCAAAGAAACTACTGGTATTTCACTGTGAGAAAACGAGAAGCACATCAGACATATTTCTGCAGAACTGCCATCCTACGCACAGCTCTACTACTGACTGTGGAGCAAGTCACAGTAATTATGTGTAATGGTGGACTTGGAGGGGGTAGGGGTGAAGAGGAAGCATGGGAATAAAAGCTCTGATCTTATGGCATATGGTCAGTATCTGAATTAATCACGTATCTCTGTCTTACTTCTGGAGTGACTGCAGAGCAAGAGGTGATGAAGTTGAAAGCAGCAACTCCTAACTAGAAAAAAAAATGTGATTGCTGGAGACAATGAGGTCACCGTTTATAGGCAGAGCTGTGTAAAGACAAATCTGCAGATAGGAGTTAATACTGCCTGCCTGTTTTTAAACTGTAAAAGGAGGCTAGTGGATACATGGTAAAGATTATCTGTTTCTGTGAAATGGTTCTTGCTGGTAAGCATGAAGGGAGTTAGCTGCTATTAACCTCCTGCGTAGGAGCTTATAACTGATAGCGCAATAACAGTGGCTGTCTCAAGAATCATGTGGCCTCGAGGAAAAAGAGGTAATTGCTTCATAGCCTTGGCTTTCCTTTTTCTTGCAGCAGTGTTTTTTGTGGTGCTGCTCAAGAATCTGCTGCTCAGGCACAAAGGAGGAGGACCATTTGGTGTGCAGTGCCTTGGCAGCAAAGATCACCGTCCCGGACTTGAGATATGCTTTGCAAGGCAAGCCAACTTGGGCATTGGTAGTGACACATTCAGTGTGTGACTAATCAGAGAGCAAATTAGATTCTTACTCTGCCTATATAAATGTGTATCTTGTGGGACATTTGGATGGGTTTTTAAGATTTCATTCTTCTTCAACTACCTTTTCCTGCATCAGGCTTCCAAAGAAATAACGGTGCTAATGATTTTGATCTCTAGCTGTTTATGGGGAACCCAAAGGTGCTGCCGTCGCAAAATGACCTGTGCTTCTTAGGACTATTTGAGAAAACTGCCTGTGAAAATCTAGCATCATCCAAATGCCAAGTTGTATACCTGGGGTAACTAACTGATTTTTTAAAAATGAAAATCATTTTAATGTAGAAGCTTATTTATTTTAGTGTTTCAGAGCTGTTTTGTATAGTGTTCAACTCCTTATTTGCATAGGCCTCAAAGTGCTTCATAGAATGGATATGTTTTGCTAGCTCAGAATAGTCATTTCATACCAACTTTTTAAGTGAGATTTTATTAGGGGTAGGAGATACTCATAACTTTTCCATTTGAGGCTCTGAGGAAGCATTAGACCAGCAATTTAAAATTCTGCAACCACTATTTCCCCAGGATATATACACTGAATAGCTGCGGGTGTGGAGAATGGTGGTGGTTTAATTCTGCCATGTAGCCTTATAAGCAGACTGAAGCCTTTAGTATTACCCCATGTGGCTGAGGAAAAGCATGTGTGAAATCCCAAATTATTTACCCTTTTCCAATATTGGTCCCGAGACCAGGACAAACATGTGGACTAGGAAATTCTTTGGACACTTAATGGAGTATTTTCCCTTTGGGGACACTGTTTTCTATCAGGAAAAATGAGATTCTTCGGTGTTTTCAGTGGGATCTTGGAGTCAGTAAGAATATCCCATGAAACAACACTTTAGTAAAGCTTTTGAAACCAGTAGCTCTTTTCATGAGATAACCTGTCCCAACTTACTAAACTGCAGGCAAGAGATCATTGTGTGTTGCTAAAGCTTTTAGTGCTCTGGGTGAGCCCTGGGTTATTCTCCCTCTTCCTCTCCTATCCTACAAATACACAGCTGGGAGAATTAGCAGTGAGCATGTCAGAGACCACATAGCATCTGGGAGGGAAATGGGTTGAACGGTTTGTTCTTCTCCCTTTTTCTCCTAAAGAAAGGATGGTCCCGAACAGTTTGTCAAGGTATCTAGGCTTGCAAGGAAGGCAACTTTTTTCTCGGTGAAAGGTAACTTATAACTGCTGTTCCTCTGTCTCCAGCACAATGCTTAGGTAATCATTAGCACCTAAATTCCCCACTTCAAAATAAGTGGGGTTATTTAGTGAGTTGCCATCTGCATTAGTTGCAGAAGCCTATTCAAGTTCTTATCTGGCTTTGTTTTGTGTATTCTGCTGAACCTGGTGGGGCCCAGAGGATGTTATTTTTGGATGCATTGATGAACCTGTAGAGTGACCACAGAAACAAACAGCCCATGCTACCTCGGTGTTACCAAGTGATCTTACTTTCCCCAGCTCACATGACTAATCACAGCTACAGTGAGCTGCAAGGAAATAAGCGCAAAGGGAAAGAGAAAGCAAACTGACACAGATGTTCCACAAGCTGAGAGCTGCATGGTCATCATCCATGCCAATCAGGTTACAAGTAATGAAATCTTCCATGTTTTACATGCATGCCTAAATCTAATGGCTGTTTGAAATTGTGCTTACCTGTCTGGACGGCTGTTTTTTAATGCAGATTACATTCAGAACTACAAATGCAAATATTTAAATCCTCTTTTTTAGTCATTTGTGTATAACACAGGCTTTCTCACCATCTATTTAGATAAGAAGCATAATCGAGTTATTTAGCAGCATTTTCTTTCATGGAAGTAAGAAAACAAAGTTGAAAGAACGTGATTACTCACCATGTTGGCTTTCCTGTTGTAGGGCTAAATGAGGTGCTTAAGGATTTAAACTTATATTGAATAGGATTTAAATGAAAGATTCCTAGATACCTTTTTGGATTTGTCCCTAAATCTTTCAGCAACAGACACCATGTTTGTCTTCACTGTTCTTGACATCATGCATTGAGCAACAGTGCTAATGGGTGAGGGGGATTCACCAGCCACAGGCACTCTCTGGCTTCAGAGCTGAAGAGCAGCATCCCTGGCAGAGACACAATCAAGGGTCTCATCTGGAGAATCACCCAGGTTTTATTTTTCTAATATATGCTGTGGTTTGATTTTGTTTGGGGTTTTGGGCTCATTTTCTTTCTCTTGAAAGTTTGCTGTGCCTTGGGATTCAGACCACTGTGGTACTGTTAAGGCGAAATGAAAGGTTGCAGTTAACTTCTGAGGTTTTCAAATAAAAAGATTAAATGCTTTATTTATCCCTTCTACCTCTCCAAAAGCCTACCATATATTTTCACTAAGGTGTCGTATTTTGTGTTAGAAGAGAATACTTGGGATTTTCTGAATGCAGCTTTAGTGGTGGACTCTGCTACTCTCTGAAAAGGAACCTTTTCCATTTTACAGACGGTAAGAAGCAGCTGTACATGCTTTGTGGTCTTTCCCTGTCTGTGGGAGCCTGCTCCTATAGAAATGAGTGGGAATTTTCCCTTTGATGTTGTCAGGAATGATGATCAGGCAAACACAGTGTTTCCATGCTTGGAGTCCATGGTGATGTTGGTCTTTTTGATGTAAAGCATCTGGTTTTGGCCCTGTGAATGAAGATCCTACTCCATGAAGTCCCTAGCAGTGAGAATAGTGAGTTCTGGATGCAAAATGATGACCAAAAGTGCATTTCTCCTCTATGGCAGAAACTTTGAAATTGCTGGCAGAGAGAGATTATTGTTAGACACTCTAAAAGACAGAAGGTGTAAAAATCTGAAGGAAGGGAAAACCACACGTAGCTGATGACTATATTCATCCTGTGGACCCTTAATGGCATGAAGTGGGCTTAGCAGAAGCAGTAACACCAGGAGCAGTGAAGGTTTGTCTGAAAGTGGGTATAGCACTTGGACATTCCAGAGATTTAGTATCTGTAATTTAACTTGCTCAACTCACCCAGGTCTAGAGTTACACTTTTTTAATGCGATGTGGAATACCACTTTTCAGGTTTAATATAAAAAAAAAAAAAAACCCAACCAGTATAAAAGCTATCTTTTTTTTTTTTTTTCTTGCTAGTATTCGTTTCATGTCAGTTTTTGTGCTTATGGATGTGTTTAGTAAAATTCTGCATCTGCTAAAGGAAAAAAATTGAACTTGTCAAAGTTCATCTCTGAAGGCACTTTATTGTGGCTTACTGAACATGAAGGGCTAGTAGATGAATTCAGTCTTTCAGAGTCTACAGAGGCTGATATTTCAGTTTGCCCAGAAATCTTGCTCTTTTAAGTCCAAAGCTTCAAGAAAGATTATTTGCAGTGTTTTGCATATATATGTAAGTATAGGAGACCTGATAGGACTGTCTGTGCAAGATGTGTCAGCTGGAGCATTGCTGTATTCATTTTCGGTGCCAAGCAACTCCAATTACTCTTTGGTCAAACAAACTTTTTATTCACTGAGGTGCAGTTGTTTGCCAGAGCTATTTGCAGTCATGTGGTAGAGGGGGCACAATTAATACATTGTAAAAATTAATTTTTTTTTTTAATGGTGTATGCTATGGAGATGTAATGGAGCTCTGCTGGCAGTGATCTGAGGAGGAGTGCAGGGTCAGGGTGAGGATTTGCCAGATCATAGCAGAGCACTTGAAATTCTCCAACTGGCAGGAAGGAAAAAGTGTGCATGAGGGAGCCCGTGGGAACTGTATTTTCATTCAGCAACGTCCGTTAACATTGTCAAACTGCCTGTCTGAAACTGTTAAGACTGATAAACTGCCAGTAATTATCATTTAGAAATTTAGTGGCTGCCAAGACCATCACACACACCACATGTGTTGGTTGGACTGGTTTGAAATTACTTCTCTTAAAAAAAAAAAAAAAAAGAGAGAAAGAAAGAAAAATTCCTGAGCCTGCATCTGCTCCAAGAATAGCATTGAGTTTTGACACATGACAGTTGGTGCTGGCAGTAGTTATTTTTGTTGTTCGGAGTAGGCTTGGGGGATGCTTTCTTGGAGTGCGTCACTACTGCTGTTTACCTTTTGGGTAACAGGGCTACTGAGACCTCTTAATATTTGCAGCAAATCTCAATAAATAATTGAAGCTAGTGGGATCTCCCTTTCCTTTTCCCTTTCCCTTTCCTTTCCACGACACTGGACAGAGAGAGAATTAAAAATACCAGTTGCCAGAAGGAAAACTTTCTCATTTTCCAGTTAATTTCCAGCTACTGTAAAGAAGCAGATTCAGAGTGGAAGAACTGAGCAGGGCAGGACAAGGGCTTAGAAGCAGCTTTGGCTGTGCAACACCATCACTCCATCTCCTTCCAACCCTCCCAAATGTCTCATACATGGAAACCATGGCTTAAGGCAGAGCTAATGCCATCCATTTCTTCCTGAAGGATTTAAAATCCCGGTGTCTACAGGATGCAGCGGTCAGTGCAATGTAACCAACAGGCAATGAGTTGAACTGAGGTAGTGAAGAATTGCAGCAGAACAGCCTCTGCATCTAAGGGATAGGAACAGATGAGGCTCTTTCTTCATCAGCACTCCCAATTTGTACTGGATCTACACCTTTGCAATAAGGGATGTCATGTATCAACTCTGTGGAATACAAAAGGAGAAATTCTTCTTTTCAGATATTTCAGGTACTTTGAAGCAAGATACTTGTGTATGACTTGGAGGGTACCAAATATTATGTTGTGAAAATAAAAGGAAAACATGTGTTTCATTATTTCATCTATGTGAACACTTTACTGTGTCTAATTCTGTTCATCTAAAATTATAAACAAACTTACCCTGATATAAACTAATTTTCATTATAGACACCAAAAGCTATTATGTTTGGCAACAAATTGGCTTAAGATAATTCTGACTTCAGAAAATCAGATTGTAATCATCAGATTTGTATAAAGTGAAAAGATATGTATACCCTATAGCTTTTAGAGCTTTATTTTCAGTTCAGGGTTCCCTTTAGTCGAATTTAGGTTTATTGGTACAATCACTGGATTTAAGATATGCCTTTTTTTTAACCAGCAAAGAGTGTCAGTGTGAAATACTGGAAAGAAGCAGTTTGAGGGAACCATCTATGAGGGATTTTGTTGCAAAGCTATTGATGGATGAGATTTAGGGACAAGGGTATGCAGTGAGCCTGTGTTTTGGAAAGAGCAGGGGACAGTGAGGATATGTAGGGTCCCAACCAGAAAAAGGTTATTTTAGTCTGAAATAAAGCTTTTGCCCCAGAGTAGTAACTTAGTGCAGATTAAAACATGTCTTATTTTTCTCCTTTTCTTCTCCACTCATCAGGTCTAAACTGTCAGGTCTGAACAGCATGGTCCAGTTTATTGGCCAGATATCTCTGGTCTCGAGATGTAAAAGCTCAGCAGATGAACTCTCCCAGATAGATGTAGAGAATTAATTTCATCTTATTTGTGGAAATATTTAAACAAAAGAAATAATGGGTTTGTCTGTTTGTATGCGCATGTTTCAGTTTCTGGTTTATTTGGTCATCTACTTTTTTGTTCCTTGAAACAGCAAATCTGCTCTTATTTGCATTTTTTTTTTTCTAAACAGCTTTTTTTGTTTTATTAAGTAGAGTCATGTGCCTGCAGTTTGCTTAGCTTCTTGTATGAGCAAACCTGTAGAAATAATTAATTAAGCTTGGATAGTAAGCAGACCATGGATCTGGGTCACTTGTTACAAGTAGGTGAGATTTTTGTGTGCTGATTTTGCAGACGCGATGAGGTGTGTATACAGGAGTGTGGGTTTCTGTCTGGCTGGTATGTGATCAGGATTAACGTACGTGTAAGAAATATGAGGATATGTGAACACACTCTGGTTTGGGATCTTCTGAAGGGCTAGCTGGGGCAAGACTGAGCTCTCTCCCTCCTGGCTCGTCCCTGTGCTGTTTTAAGGAATTTTACTTGCCCTTAAGTATATTCAGATTGATGCTGCATAAAAGCCTGTAATGAAATGTGTGTGGCTCAAGGAGCCTGGAAAGATCAGTCCATCTCGGTTATGTCTGTCTGTTGGCAGGATGGGAGCAGCTAGAGCTGCGAGCGATGGGTAGTGACACAGGCTGATCTTTAACCATGTCTGTCCAGCCAAGGGGGCTGGGGAAAAGTGATGTGACTGCACAGGGGCTCAAAAAATAAGCAACCTTTTGTGATGACAGCACAAGGACATCTTATCTCTAGCATAACTGGAGGTGGCAGGGTGTATGTCAGGGAGTAGCTTCCCTTTCCCTGTGCCCCCATTTGCCCATGCTTTTAGAGTGAAGAAAGTTTTTTTCTCCAGTTATAAAGCTGCATTTCATGAGGACAGGAACCAAGAGACATTTCATTTCTATGGAGAGTTGCTATAAATAGCTTGCTCTGTTAATATAAATTCTTTCACTACGTGGATCCTACAAACAGGGTTTTGTTCCAAGCCTACAAAATGCTTTGTATGCCCTTGTGGCTTTGTACGTGCATGTTCGGATATTGGTACTTCCCCCCTCAAAATGAGTGGTAAGCCTGACACTTGCAGGATGACACTTCTCTGTTGGTGGAGTGACAAAAGTCAGCCTTCACAAACAGACCTGTTACAGCTTGAATTTTTTACATCACTGATAGCAAAAGGACTGCTGGACATTTTTAAGGCAAATAGGGTGGAACTTGCTTACTGGTGTTTAAACCTTTAGCTAGGCTGCAATGTTTTCTACTGCGCTGCTCTCTGCTATTGTCAGTCTGGGTCAGAAGCTGTAGCTACTACGAGCCTTGAAAGCTTTGCAGGGCTTTTAAGAAGCTTATAATTGCTCCTCTGTGAATCCTAGAGTGAGAAAGAGCTTGCTCAGGAGGAAGAAGTCTTCTGTTACTGCGAGTGCGGCAGAAACTCTATGGATATAAATGGTCCCAGCTGTATGATACACATCTGTCACTCTGCTGAACTGCAGTGGTTTATTTTTTTCCTCTTACATAGTCTTGGTACTGGAAGCCCTCTCCTTGTGAGACTTTCTGCTTTCATTTAAACATGTTTCTGCATTTGACTGGCTGATGCTCAGTCAACATCCCTACCCCCTCTTTGCATGAAATGGCAGACAGTGAACTGTTGAAATTTTAACAGAGCTGAAAGATGTGACCCAGAGGTGTCTGTCTGGAAAAGGGAAGTGATCTGGAGTTCAGGCAGCTGATAAAACATGTGCGTTTATGAGGAAGAGTGCACTCTCCTACTTTCTGTCCTTTTTTTAAATGCAGCTGTCTGCTTGTGGACACTGTACTGTTTTCACTCCTCCCATGCATGTATGACAAGGTCAAATACAGTTCCCTTTCTTGATGCCTTTTCATGCATGAGATGGTTCAAACTACTTCCTATAGCTGTGTGGCCATATAGGTGAGTTAAAAGTGGAGTAAGCAGTGGATGGTCGTATATGTAACTTGGAGAGAGGAAGCAGACCAAATAAACTGTTTGTCACCCCAGGGGATGACTGCAGTGTGTGGCAAGAAGGTCATGTTGATATGGCAGGTAGCATTTCTGCATAGGCTGCCCAGCTGCAGTGACAGTGGCTTTGTGGGACTGTCGCAGTCCCAAATTCTGTTGACACTTTGCCATTAGATTTAAGAGTGTACGCGAGAAAAATGAACTTGACGTTTTTGGCACGTGCTGTTTCCTTTTAAAACATGACTATTGATTAGCTGTTGCTGATGATGATTACTGTTGAAATCTTCACAACTGGCCCTTGCAGTGGCTCCCAGATTGCGCAAATTATTTTTGGAGGGGAAATTAGTTAGCTTGTTTGCATACTCAAAAGAAAAAAAAAACCCCATCTCTTGCCTCTTTGTGGCTCTCAGGCACACATCCTTCTTTTTTTTTTCCATAGGATTGTTATGGATATGTACTTCCAGGAATTGTACTGTCAGCCTGTACCATTCATACATTTTGCAGAGTTCATAATCGAATGCGTTCGCTGCTGAAAGTGGCACACGTGCTGCTCTGAATGCTCCCTCTCAGATGTCTCCTGCTTCTGGTAACCCACATTCTGCAGCTGGAGGCTGCGCTCCGGGCGCCGCATGAATGGCGCGTCTTGTGTTTCGGCGAGGCGGGGTGAACTTGATTCCAGGTCAAAATCAAATGTGACATTTCCTAAATGCGTGAGTCCAAACTAGGAACAGTGCGAAAAAGCAGAGCCTGTGAGTGCTTTCTGTGTGTTACTTCTCGAGGATTTATGGTCTATTTTACTGAGGGGCAGAGAGGAGGTTGAATGTACTTTTTAAGTCCTGATTACACCTGCAAAACAGAGAGTAGGCAGAAAAGAAACCGGTGCCACCTCATCACTTAAAGACTTGCCATTACAGTATAGGAAATGTACTTTTCTTGTTCCAGGGTGAGGGTATCCAGTTTATGGCCAGTGGCCTAGATAAGACCTGCCAACACTGCTCCTCAAATCTGCAGCCTGCTCCTCCCTGTTCCGTTCTTCTTCCCCAAGGTCCTCACAGGCACAGCGAGAGCAGGCAGTGACCCAGATGCGCCGCTCTGAAAGTGCCATTTGTTTCCAGCACTCAGCATGCTGGCGGATTTGACACATGGCTACACATGCATCCATCACTGGACCAAAATACACATCCCTGGTATTGTAAGGGGTGTTACATCAGCTAAGCGACTGCTGACAGGGCCAGTAGCTGCTTGCACGTCCTGTGAGGTGTGTGAGTACATGGAACCCTCACCCTCCAAACATGGAAGGACTCATTGAGCTGCAGGATATGGAAGCTGGCTACAAGAATAATTTAAAATTAATTTTTTTGAATGCTTAAACTTTGGGAGGGATTAACAGGCAACCATTTTGCTACTATATACTTTGTTACCTGTCATGGGTGTGAAAAAGAAATAAGGGAAGAGGTCTTTTGCCATTTCTCTTTCTGACTGGGTGTGCAGGGCTGTGTTTCTCTTCTGTTCTTCTGTCTTCAACTTTATTTCAGATTTCTTTGCCTACAGACAGAACTATTACATATATATATGTCAATATGTATTTATGTACAAATATATATTTATATAAAAATCATGACAGAGTCCTAGATAAGTAGATATACATATATATAATTCTTAGGATTGGAACATAACTCTCCCTGAGTTCCCTATGGAACTGCCCCCTTGTCCAAGCTATAACCTCAATTAGTCTTTCTTCATTTCTCTGTGGATACCAAGCCATCAAGTCTCATCAGCATGGCTAAACAGATAGCCATTGATACATCTCTTCCTCCTCCCCACCTGCAGCTCTCCCTATTATCTCCTGCTTCAGTTGCCATGGACAACACCAGTGTCGCTCAGTCAGGCCAAAATCTGTCCATCTTCCAGTTCCCTCTGTCTTTACTCCAAGATCAGCAGATTCTTCCTGCATACTGTCTTGTTAAGGAATGCCCTCTGCTATCCAGACCACACGGCTGAAATTCACGCCTAAGTGCTTCTTTGATGTCTTAAATGAATGCAACACCCTCTTCTCTGGTATCTTCAAATTATAATTTTTTCTGTCCAAGATGCTTTTGCAAAATGAATATTTTTAGCCTCTTCATTTTTTAACTGCGTAACCTGCCCTATGTGTTCCTTTGCTGACTCCCTCTTTATTCAGCAGAAGGTGCTCGTCTTCATCACCAAAGTCTCTTGTTCCCTCTCTGCTTTCTATCAGCCAGTTCCAAGAGGGCTCCTCCAGCTGCTTGTGATGCTGGTCTCTCCAGTGTGCAAATGTTGCTTTAGAACAAGCAGTTATGGGGTTTCTGCTGGCATAATCCACCCTATTAATGTTGGCAGGACTCCTTTCTTCTTGTCCTTTAGGAGACTCCTTTAAAATACTCTTTTTTTCTTTACTCTTTCCAGCCCCCCCCCCCCCCCCCCCCCCCCCCCCCCCTGCACCTCAGGCAGTTCACCACTCATCTTTCACTTCCAGAGTGCAGTACTTTTCTTGTTCAAATAGTAACCACTCACTGGAGAAATTTTAGACCTTGCTGAGATGAAGGCCTTAACCAGCATCTTCTGTCATTGCAGGCTTTTAAAAATAGGCTCGACATGCATCGTAATAGCAGCACTGTAACCATGGCAATGCAAGAAAAGCAGGGTTTGCAGGCAGGGATCTCTTACTAGACCAACTGGCGTGGCAGAGAGCTGGACCAGAGCAACACGGGGCTGAGATTTCAGGCTGGGGAAGAGACTCAGACTCCAAAGCGTATCTGTTTTCCCCCAGTTGGGTCAGGTGGCCTAATTAAAAGAATAACATAAGTACAGTTGATCCTGCCTTGAGTGGGGAAGCAGACTAGATGGTCATTCAAGGTCCCTTTTAATCCTGTGGCTCAGTTTTAATAGGGAGAGCTGACTTCTCTGCGTGCTGTGCATTCAAGCATATGCTGATCTTCTGCTGATGCCAACAGAAGGTCTCTGAATATCAAGAAACCAGAATATCCTCATTAAGGGTCTGCTTGGAGGATGTGAGAGTAATATATTGCTCTTTGAGCGGAGGCTGACTTTGTGCAGCAATAAAAAACGAATATTAAACAGGAAGCTGATGACACTTCTGAAACATGCCTGAGACAGTAATCCAGATGCTGTTCAGGGATATAGTATAGCCCTTAAGCCTTATGTCTGTGCTAGTCTTTTTTACTTTTTTTTTTTCTTTTTTATACTGCATCTGCATAGTTGGGGGTGGGGAGAGAGGGCACAGCAAGAGAAAACTCAGATTTTTTAGCCTCATTTCCTGAGGAAGTGGGGGTTAGGCTGTTAGCGCAGTGTGTCTGCGTGTCAGTCTTCCCCTTTAGAACTTCACACACTGTCTTCATCCAGGGAAGGGGCTTCAGGGACAGCATCGGACTTCCTGGTCCTTTCTCCATGATCTGCTGTGAGGAGACAGGCTGGGTGCAGGGCAGCAGAGACAGCCATCCAGCAGCTGCAGCAAGGCTCCCCCAGCAAATGTGGCCAGATACCGGGCACGCTGGGGCAGGGGGGAGCCAGGAGCACTGGGTTGCAGCCCAGGAGGGACTCGTGTCATTAGAATCACAAGCCTAAATAAGCTGGAAATCTAGATTCATTAGTTTTACCACTAGGGCACTTGCTTAGTCTTGAAAAACAAGAGACAAAAAAATAGGGAGGTGTTACATTGAATAGTGATGATATTTTGAATCCATAGAATATCTCAGCAGAATAAATGCATTTCTGTGGCTTTTGTATTGCAGCAATGTTTATATTCAATCCTGGAATGCTCAATCCTGGAATTAGACAAACCTTGTGGTTACTCTGGTTCACACTCGGACACTTGTTTTCTAAGGGGACGCTTGACGTATTTAAGGGCAATATAAAAGAATAAAGACTTGATCTTGCGCTTGAGGCTGAATCATTATGTCACTGCAAAATCTTTTCATTTATACTTCTGGTGTGTCGTCCTGAGAATTTAATTTCCTGGTTTTCATTATAGGAGAGTCTTTTTTTGAAAGCCACTACAGAGCAGGGCTTTTCTTGGAAAGTAAACTGTCAAAATACAGTGACTTTTTTGGGTTGTATTTTTTTTTTCCCTTTTTTTTTTTTTGTCATTTCTCTTCTGGGTATAAAACTCACCAATATGAAATTTCATCACCAATATGAAATCTCAGCATTAAAATAAGTAAGGAAATAATCCATAAATCAGCATGAGAGACAGCCCTCTTTTTTTCATTTTTTCCTACCCTCAGCCCATCAGTGATTTTTCCTTAGGCCTTGCAGTGATGCTTCTCACAGCTCTTATTCCCTCCTGCTTTGTGTTGTATGACAACCGAGGACCTTATTTACTTGCTTTACTTATCTCACTATAAAATAAACCAGAATGTCATATTTTCTGTTCTTCCATTTCCAGTACTCTTGTTTATTTTGAAACTTCCAGACGGAGATAAAAACAGCTTAGGAAAAATGCTCTCCAGAGCAATCCTTTAAAGAGTCAACAAACAAACATTGCAGATTAGTCCGAAAGGCTGTGCTTCCTTTCTGGGGAGGGAGGTGGGGAGAGAGGATGTTTTCTTCTTAGCTTTGCTCTAATCATCCGATCTGGGATTTGATAAGCTCCACAAGTCTGAAACTGCTGCCTCCTCCCGTCTTCCCCCTTCCTGCCTCTCAGAAGATTAAAGTGAACATGGCAAAAAGGAAACAGTTTATTTTCAGCTCGTTGTAGTTAACAGTTAGTTTACTTGCAGCATTTTAATTCTTTGTGGTTTAA
This sequence comes from Todiramphus chloris collaris, assembly GCA_025345505.1. Lineage (NCBI taxonomy): Eukaryota > Metazoa > Chordata > Aves > Coraciiformes > Alcedinidae > Todiramphus > Todiramphus chloris. The sequence goes on along the minus strand of JANVCC010000018.1, from coordinate 49,729,427 downwards.
TCATGTTGCTATATTCTTTCCTTACACGATTTATTTTTCACTTCGTGACCTTTCTTTGATACAGAAATAGGTTTACAAATAGCTCGCTCTTGCAAAATTTCAGCCTCTTTTCAACATTTTGCATTTCACGTTGAGAAATGTGACCACGTGTAGGTGGCGTAGCTTCTGCAGACACGCTTTGCCTTCCCTGCTCACGGGGTGTGATTGCAGGCCCTGCCACGGTCGCATTGCACTCTCGGACAGTTTTGGAACTACAGAAGTTAGGAAATCCAAGTGTACAAAATGCGGAGTGATTAATTCATTAAAGTATTACATGTACAAGATATAAATATTATTTGACATACTCAAAATGTCAAGCTGAATCTATGAATTAACTACAATGAGTTCTTAGTAATACACTGTTCTGTTTTCACCCCCCATTTGTCGTAAGAATATAGGGTGTGTGCTGAATTCTTTGGAAGTTTATAAAGCCTGGAGGTAAATAGGCCATGACTTGAGACCATTTCTTCACATGTGTGTATTTTTTATGTTTTCTTGCAGGGTGGGAACGGCTGACATTATGGGTACTATAGTATTGCAACATTAGTGTATATACTCTATATACACTGTGTATGTATGGGCTCATTTTCATTGTACATCATGGAAGTCTCACAGTCACTACCTCTTGTTCTCATGGGAGACTTCTGCTTACCTTATGTCTTCTGGAAATACAATACAGTAGAGAGGAAACCGTCAAGGAGGTTCCCGAAGTGTGTGGTAGGTAACTTCCAGACACATCTGGTGAGTGAGCCAACAAGGGAAGGCTTTCCTAGAACTCTTGCTCACAAATACAGAAGGACTTGTGGGTGCTTTGAAGGTTGGAGGCCACCTGGGGCATAGTGATCATGAAATGGTAGAGTTTTCACATCTTGGGGAAGTAAGGAGGGGGGTCAGTAGAATTACCACTTTGGACTTGTGGCAGAGAGAATTTAATCTGTTTAGAAGATTGCTTGACAGAGGCCCTTGTGAGGCAGTTCTGAAGGAAAAAGCAGTCCGAGTCCAGGGAGGCTGGATGTTCCTCGAGAGGGAAATCTTTAAGGATAGGAGCAGGCCATCCCACTGTGCCATAAGACAAGCCTATGGAAGAAGGGCAGACGGCTCAGGAAGATTGCAAAGATTTCGTGAGGCTATGCAGGGAGAAAATTAGAAGGGCCAAAACCCGACTAGAACTTAGTCGGTCTACTGACATAAAAGACAATAAAAAAATGTTTCTGTAACTACATTAACAGCAAAAGGAGGACTAAGGAGCATCTCCATCCTCTATTAGATGCAGTGGGAAACATAGTGATCAAGGACAAGGAGGAGGCTGAGGTACCTAATGCCTTCTTTGCCTCTGTCTTTAATAGTAAGACCAGTTGTCCTTTTAGTGCCCTGCCCCCTGAGCTGGAAGACAGGGTCAAGTTGCAGAATGAAGCCCTTCATAATCCAAGAGGAAATGGTCAGTGATCTACTACACCACTTCGATGCACACAAGTCTGTGAGGCTGGATGAGATCTACGCAAGGCTACAGTGGGAGCTGTTGAAAGTGCTCACCAAGCCACTTTCCATCATTTACCAGCAGTCCTGGCTCACCAGGGTGGTGTCAGTTTACTGGAAGTTAGCAAATGTGACGCCCATCTACAAGAAGGATCAGAAGGAGGATCCAGGGAACTACAGGCCTGTCAGGCTGTCCTCAGTGCTAGGGAAGGTTATGGAGAGGATCATCTTGAGTGCCATCATGCAGCATGTACAGGACAAGCAGGTCATCGGGCCCAGTCGGCATGGGTTTATGAAAGGCAGGTCCTGCTTGACTAATCTGATCTCCTTCTATGACAAGGTGACCTGCTTAGTGGATGAGGGAAAGGCTCAAAGGATATTGTCTACATAGAGTTTAGTAAAGCTTTTGACACTGTTTCCCACAGCATTTTCCTGGAGAAACTTGCTGCTCATGGCTTAGATGTCCAAATGCTTCACTGGGTAAGAAGTTGGTTGGGTAGCCAGGCCCAAAGAGCTGTGGTGAACGGAATTAAATCCAGTTGGCAGCCGGTCACAAGTGGTGCTCCCCAGGACTCAGTAATGGGACCTGTTCTCTTTAATGTCTTTCTCAATAATCTGGACAAGCAGATCAAGGGCACCCTCCGCAAGTTTGCAGATAACACCAAGTTAGGTGAGAGTGTTGGTCTGCTTGAGGGTAGGGAGGCTCTACACAGGGATCTGGACTGGCTGGATCGATGGGCTGAGTACGACTGTATGAGGTTCAGCAAGGCCAAGTGCCGTGTCCTGTAGTTGGGTCGCAACCCAGTGCAACACTCTGGGCTTGGGGCGGAGTGACTACAAATCTGCCTGTCAGAAAAGGACCTGGGATTATTGGTCTATAGCCAGCTGAATGTGACCCAGCAGTGTTACCAGGTGGCCAGTAAGGCCAATGGCATCCTGGCTTGTGTCAGAAATAGTATGGCCACCAGGACTAGAAGAGTGATCGTCCCCCTGTACTCAGCGCTGGTAAGGCCACAAATACTGTGTTTAGTTTTGGGCCCCTCACTACAAGGACATTGAGGTGCTGGAGCATGTTCGAAGAAGAGCAACAAAGCTGGTGAAGGGCTTAGACCACAAGTCTTCTAAGGAGCGACTGAGGGAACTGGGTTGGCTTAACCTGGAGAAAAGGAGTTTGAGGGGAGAAATTACTGCTTTCTACAACTACCTGACAGGAGGTTGTAGCAAGGTGGGTGTCAGTCTGTTCTCCCAGGTAACAAGCAATAGAACAAGAGGAAACAGCCTCAAGTTTCACCGGGGGAGGTTTAGGTTGAATATTAGGAAAAAATTCTTCACAGAAAGGGTAGTCAGACACTGGAACAGGCTGCCCAGGGAAGTGGTGGAGCTACCATCCCTGGAGGGATTTAGAAGATGCATAGATGTGATGCTAAGGCACATGGTTTAGTGGTGACCTGGCAGTGCTGGGTTAACAGTTGGACCTGGTGATCTCAAAAGTCTCTTCCAACTAAAACAATTCTGTGATTCTATATAATGTCCTTAATTAAAGCCCTGGACACTGTTTAAAGCACAAAAATGTTTATTGCATAAGTAAGATTCTCTCTGAAGGGGGACAGGAAAAATTGTTTCTAAAAACAATTGTGTATAAACCCAAATTTTCATATATAAAACCCTATATTTACATTGCAGTATAATTGTACTTCTAAATGACCTTTACTGCTTCTACAGAGGGTTTATAAATATGCTGTTTAATCACTTTGTGCTAAAGGTACTTGAGGGTCAGTCCTGTATCTTCAGAAGAAAAACATTTTCTTCCTTGAGACAAAGTACAAAATCAATTATTAAAACAAAAGCTTCTAAAATCCTACATTATGCTTGGGTTTTGATGATTTTTTTTTTATTGCTATCTTTTGTAGCTTTAATAATGATGTGAGTTCTTATTTCTGACAATAGAAGTGGTTCACTGATGCCACTAGGGTATCAGGCAGGTAGGGATGTGCAGGCTGAGGATGAGGAGGAGGGACACAGCACTGGTTCCAGTCACCATGTCCCTGCCTTGCTGGCTGCCAGTGCCCTCCCTCAGCTCCAGGGGTGCCCAGCAGCATTCCTAGGAGCCAGCTCAGAGGATTGGAGGTCACAATCTATTTTTAGGACTGTAAGCTCCATTCATTTATTTGTAAAAAAAATTATTTGGGGCATAATACTTATCATTTTTCTGCGAAAAGAAACGCAAGTATTCTTCCTGCAATCAATGAAGTCATCTTTCTACTCTTTTGAGAACGAAAGCATGTTGCTGTGATCACATGCTCCTCATCCATGAGTAACATTCACAGTGGAAGTGCATGCTCAGTATTGATCTGGCTAATAGCTTCCCCTATTGATCGCTCAGCCCTCGTGATTGCCGATGGCCACCTGACACAGGGGCGGGTGGTTCCAGCAGGGTGGCCGAGGTATGCAGTAAACACCCTGGCTTTTGGTTTACAGAGAGATACACGCTTCCTTCTCTCCCAAGCAGTGTGGATGAGAAGGAATGCCACAAATTGTGGGATCTTCGGAGAATGATTTCAAAGTGCAGGATTTGGGAATGAGCCACAGGGTGCTGTTGCATTTTCCATTCTGCCGCTGGTACCCTCGCAGTGTTGTGCTCCACTTGCTCACCATAACCACTGGCTGTCCCTCCAAGTGTTTCTTAATGCTTTTGACATCTTCTGATCCATTGTACCTGCCTCTGGTACTTCTCTGTACACATCTGCACATTGTACTTGTCTTGGCACGTTCTTTCCGTGTACGAGTGCTTGGTTAGATGGTGTCTGGACGTTTTCAGATCCCTGTTCCTTTATGCTTTCAGTGCTCTGCTGCGTTACAAAGCAAGTTGATGCAGGGAAAAGCAGCTGTGAATGTAAGGAACATTTAGTTTAGTTTCTCCTGCTTTAAAGTTCAGAGAGGAAAAAAAAACTAATATCACCGATACTGAGCTGATGCTATCAGGGGGCTTAAACTGCCTGTGAGAGTGAAGCATCCCGGGGAGAAGGAGAGCAAGCAGCGTGTTTCAGCAGGGCTGTAGACCACAGAACACACAGGACACGGGGACCAGCTGACAGTAGCGTGTCTGTTAAAGATCAGACAATAGATCTGATGTGTGAGGAGACTGAAGTGGCACAGAAAAGAAGCAGTTCAGTTTATGATCTTTAACACGGTTTGTGGTGGTGTTTTTTTTCTGTTCATAGCTCCTTTTTTTAAAAGTAGAAAAAGTTCAAGCAAAGCCTCTGTGTTTTCCTGATGTTTTTCCTCCCGTGTTTCCTGTTTCTTACGACTTTTTGCTGCTGCGACAGTGACTTTGCATACGAGTTCCTCCTGCTCTAGATGGAAAGGGCATCAGTTTGAAAGATGTGTTTTTAGACAGCCACTAGCTTGATGGTGCAGACAAACATTTTTGTTTTCAAACTACTCATCTCCTTGGGACTTCTTTAAGAGCGGGAGCTAGTTATCCTTATTTACATCCTGTAGCTGCATGAAGCTTTCAAATAACTGTTTTAGAAATCCAGTTACTTTCCTATGAAAAAATGCAGGATGCTTGTCTTGTAGTCACTGTCCACTTGTCAAGTTTTGATACTGTTGCACGGGAGGGTGAGCCACCAGAATGGTGGTATTTAGTTTTAGCAGAGTCTTCTAATGGTGTTGCTGTTTGATTGGGTTTTTTCTCTCTGCTGTTGTCCAGGTTTGTGTCTGAAATCATTGCAAGGGTTGCTTCCTTTGTGAGCTCCCTCTTCCTACACTCACCTCTCCCCTCCACCCCATCAATGACTGGGCTTTTTCGTATCACGGGCCTGCTATCTGGCACCCTCACTTAGCAAAGGGTAGTTTCAGGCTAACAGGGAGGCTTCTGTTTCTGTCTAAGAGCAAGCCTATAAGCTCCCCTTAAACTTTAAACGTTTCATTGTTGGAAAGCTTTCAGATGTTCATGGGATAAGGGGCCTTTATATGTAATCTGGCATTGCACGCTAAAAGATTGCTTTATGTAAGTTAAGATGTGCAGTTCCTCAGTTCCTTTATAAACTGGCTATATAAAGTCAGTATGCAGGACATTGTTTTTCTTCTAAAAGAAACGTTGTACACAAGAAATTGTGTGGGTTTTTTAACGGGGGGTGGGGGGGGTGGGGGTGGGGGTGGTTAGTAGGATTAAAAATCTTAAAGTGATGGGAATAGATGGAAAACACTTCACTTAGGTAAAACTAAACATGCACACCTACATACACTCATTAAAACACCAGTGTCAGCAGCCTCTCAGATAACTCATCCTGTCTAAAAAGGGCAACTCAAGACTCTGTTACTGTAGGGCCATAGTAACCTACTACTAAAAAATACTTTGTGGACTAATGCATGGCCCAAAATCTGTATAATATGATGTGTTGTAAACCAAACACGAATGACATTAGAACATACAAGGAAGGACCACTACTGCTCTGCAGACTGACCAGTACTTTCTCTACAAAATGGATCCAACTCATTTACAGCAATTTACATCCTGACCCAGATATGTTCATTTATCAACTGTTCTTCAACCTGAAAAACCTTATTCCCAGTTTTTACCAAGTAAAATAGCAGCCCAAGAACCAGGGATGCTTTCATCTGCTTGAGGATTGACAAAACAGCAGCAGAAGCATGTTACTAATAGAAAACTGACAGATGCTTGTCATTATGTAGATTTTCTTCTGTGTTTGGGTATTGTAAACTGAAATGCATCTCCTAGCATTTGAAAAGTATTTAAGCCCACTTATGGCTTCAGTCAGCTACCTCCTCCAGCTGGATGAAGGTCACATGAACTTCAATACATACCAGACCAGAATCCTCTATGTAACTGGTTTTATGCCTTAAATCATGTTTTTGTTGGGTTTAAGTGGTGGCTAAATTGTCACTGAATAATTTCTTCTTTAAAGAAAAATCAGAGGGGTTCTGGATTCACATCTATGATCGTTCATGGTAGACTTGATCCAAACACCCTTGAACTTGGTGAGTGTTAGTGGATTTGGAAGTGCGGGCTTGAAAAAAGATAGTTATTATGTCTGTTGGCAGAGATTTCTCTTTTGCCGGTGGTAAAAAACTTGATTTTGATCCCAATATGAACTGACAAAAACATGTCTGGAAACTGATGAGCAAAAACAGAGTTTGTCTCACAGAGCAGACAATGTCATGAAATAGAACATGTGAATGACATGTGGTTAGGCTACTCGCCATATTCTGTTTCACAAAATACTTTTTTTCCTTAAAGAAAGAAAGTAATTTTTGCACAAGGCTACATGAAAACACTGATGGTATATGTGCAACACTGGAAAGAGGATACAGGTTTTTGGTTAAAAAAATTTCCAATATGTTGAAGATTGTGCTACTTACAGGAAAACGCTGTTCCTGGAAGGTAATAAGCCTGATTAATTATGAGCCCAAGAGTGGTTTGGTTTTCTTTAAAGTTTCAAATCAAGTCTTTTTGAGCTTCAGAGCAACTTTTCATTTCTGTTGGTGTGCTAAGTATTTTACCATGTCTTACCATTTAGGAGGAGATGCTTGGACAGCTTTCATTTGGATGCCACTTCCGTATTGGCAGTGATGGGTGTGTCACAGATCGGGGTGACCCTCTTGTAAATGTTTTGGTCTGGAACGTGTATCAACTTGCAGCTACTTACAGGAAGCTGATGTTGCTTAAATTTGATACTATTCAATTGATTGTACTCTAAAACATCCTTGTTCTCTATTTGATTTTAGATGGCAAGCAGAAGGGGAGTTCAATGTGAATTTTTTCAGAAAAGATTTCAATTCTCAACACTTTTCTCACCTGCAGCATTTCCTCTTCCTTCCTCACTCTTCCCCTAGCTGGAGTAACAAATAAATTAAACTTTGCCTATATGCCATCCAGTTGGTGCCAGCAGCCTGTTGGATATTAGGATATACCCTTGTACACTTATGTCCAGCTCTTCATAACAGAAGCAGATCAGACTTGGACAGGTTGGAGAACTGGGCAGGGCAGAACCAAATGAGGTTTAACAAGGATAAATGTAGAGTCCTGCATCTAGGTAAGAATAATAAATTACACCAGTACAGACTGGGAGGTGATCTGCTGGAGAGCAGTCTTGTGGAGAATGACCTGGGAGTCCTGGTGGACAACAAGTTCTCCATGGAGCAGCAAGGTGCCCTTGTGACCAGGAAGGCCAGTGGTATCCTGGGGTGTATCAAGAGGAGCGTGTCCAGCAGATCGAGGGAGGTTCTCCTCCCCCTCTACTCTGCACTGGTGAGACCTCACCTGGAGTATTGTGTCCAGTTCTGGGCTCCCCAGTTCAAGAGAGACAGGGATCTGCTTGAGAGAGTCCAAGGGAGGGCTATGAGGATGATTAAGGGACTGGAGCACATGCCTTATGAGGAGAGGCTGCGACACCTGGGGCTCTTCAGTCTGGAAGAGAGAAGACTGAGAGGGGATTTGATAAATGTTTATAAAGATATGAGGGATAAGTGTCGAGAGGAAAGGGACAGCCTCTTCTCACTCATGCCTTGTGATAGGACTAGGGGGAATGGATATAAGCTGGAGCACAAGAGGTTCCACCTTAACATGAGGAGGAACTTCTTTACAGTAAGGGTCACAGAGCATTGGAACAGGCTGCCCAGAGAGGTTGTGGAGTCTCCTTCTCTGGAGATTTTCAAAACTCACCTGGATGCGTTCCTGAGTGACCTGTGTTAGGGTAGATTAGGTTGTAGGGTAGATTAGGTTGTAGGGTAGATTAGGTTGTAGGTTAGATTATATGATCCTGGCCTGGCAGGGGGGTTGAACTCAAAGATCTCCAAGGTCCCTTTCAACCCCTAACACTCTGTGATTCTCTGTGAAATCGTTTTGTCATAAATGCCTTCTCCTAAAAGAATCTGAAAGAAGTGCACCTTTTACTGAATAGTCCGATGGCTACCTCCAGGTTTTCATTTTTCCCAAGAACAGAAGCTTGGGAAGGCAAACTCTCTTCCATTAGTAATTCTAGTCAGACAAACCTTTTGTCACCTCTTCTATTTATTATACTAATTGCAAAAGAAGACAAAATTGGTGCGCCTCGAAGCCTACATTAATTTACTTTGCTTTTCATATGCCGTGTTCTCCAAAGTCAGCAAAGCTATTCTGAAAAGTTCCGATCAGAATTTGGAGATAAACAACAGTATCCAAATCCTTCAAGAAAAAGGAGTATTCCTCCTACATGCTTAGTTAGAACGAAAATCATTAAGGCTAAAACCAAGTTTTTACAGACCCCAGATTGAATACAAAGAAAGTGTGAATACTGATATGTTTTTCTCTGCAAGCTGCGTCCAGACCTCGCCCCCAATTATGCAGCAAAAAATGTTACCATCCCTTCTCCCTCCCTGTCCTGCTCTACCCGCAAACATCTCCTTTGTAGCCGGAGAGACAGGGCATGTTTTGCGTCACCTTCTAAAATTAAGGTAAAAGCATCCCCTAGAAAAGTTTGAAGCTTTTCTACCCGCCACCCCTACAGTTCAAAAGATCTTGCAAGACTAGAGACATGGTGAATTGTGTCTCTGCCTGAGATTTAACTAGACACCCCTTTACCCAGCCCTCTAGCTAGTTTTTGTCAGACATGGTCTCAACAGAGGGCTTGGACTAGGCATCTTTAGTATGTATTAGGGCAGCTGCCTGAAATCTGGTACCATAACAGTGGAGTTTTACTGTTGGTTGAAACTAGCGCTGCAGCTAAATAAGCAAACCTGCCATTCCCCAAATCCTACATCTGCCTGTCCATCCCTTCCTCCCTTTTCCCTAGTGTCAGCACAGGCTTGGTTTTTTTTGTTGTTGTTTTTAGTCATTGTGTTTGGTTTTTTGGTTTTTTTGTTTTGTTTTGTTTTTTTGTTTGGGTTTTTTTACAGTTACTTTGCAAACTGGGCTAAAGAATTTACCCAATTCATTTTAATCCCAGTTGCTCCTCCAGTCCTGTTTCCTGCAGAGGCATTTGTGCTGGGGTGAGGGAGGGAGGATGTGAGTGCTGCTGGGGCCTCATCCAGAAGCTCCGCACCCTTGCCAGGAGGGGCTTAGCCCCTTTTGGCAGCAGTGCCAGCCCCTGTCTTTCAAGTATTCATGGGACTGGCAGCACAGAGTACAGAGTTTCCCTTATTTGTCACTTCTCTGGGGAAATTATTAAATCAGTCTCTTGGTGTAGAAGAAAATAATGAGCTAATCCAAAGTTGAGGTGCTATTGGATTGTTTTGGACCTGGCTCGTCTCTTAAGCTCCTAACTTTTCTGCATGCAGATGTTATCCAATTAGTTCAGAGGCAGAAGTAGATTTTCTGGGCTTGATTTTTTCTTTCCAGGCCAAATGCCTGGAAGCTAGGGAGGGAAATGGATGGCATTGGAATAATAACCACCATCTCTGAACCTGAGAAAAGCAGTTAAGACTGATCTTTTTTTCAGTGTTTTCACAAATTCTGCCAAGCTGTGCAAAAGGTATTGGGGGAGGAGGAAGTCTTGGGTTTTTTTCTTTATTCCTTGTTATGCCCAGGTGTTGGGTTTTTTCAGCCACTAAGCAAGCAAGCAGAGAAGATGACACCTTGGTTTGTAGTTTTGTGATTAAAAATGACTGTTCCTAAATTCTTTCACAACAGCTTCTTGTGATTTGTAATGGTTCTTTTTTTTTTTTTCCTTCTCTCCCACACTGAACTCTCCACCCAAAATGAAATCTGTCTTACGAGATCAGAGATCTGCTTGCTAATCGGGATTTAGAGCAGTGTAATCCAGTTGCTGTGTTTTAAGGAAGATTTATTTGTTTATTCCTTAATAGAAATTTTATTCCTTTAGCTACTTTTCATGTAATGATGACCAGTACAAGTAATCTGACCTAAGAAGCCATTCCCTCTTCCTTTCCTGTGGATGCCTCCAGCGTCCTTCAGGAGAAGTGGTGGTGCAGAGATCTGCTGCTTCTGCAGCTGAGGCTGGTTTCCATGATCAATAATGCAGGACTCCAAGTCAGCTGTGGATGGCTGTAAAGTTACTCATCTAGCAATAATTTTACAGATGCCACTCTTGTGGAAAATTCAGCCATGTACTTGGAGGGGAATGGGAGTTTAAAGCAGTTCAAATTCAGTCTGGCTTCACTGGTGTGGGCACCTGGGCACTGAAACATGTGCCCTTCTCCACTTGCTAGACAGTTACCACTCCCAAACCTGAACACCAGCATAATCATAGCTCCTTCATCTTCTAGTTTACAAACTAAACATTTTAACATCATTGTTAGTCTGTGCTCCATGAGTTGTTCTCTTTCAAAGATTTCGCCTCAAGGAAAAATAAGGAGTAGCTGTCATTTGAAATTTACTCAGGGTTGGCAAAATGATGGCATTTGTCACTTCTGCTCCCCATCTTCTTCAAACTGACCCTAGTGTGTGTCAGACTGGATAGTGTGTTGACTACTTCTCCCTCTTTGTTCTTCTACAGAATGCCGAGTAATTAAAACAAAACCTTTTCTTTTCTTTGTGTAGTCTTCAAACAAGAAGGCTGTTGAGAGCCTTACATGCATCATATTTCAAAAACAGTTTGTTAAAGCAAAATCACTAACAGATACTGGGTTGACCAATTTTTTTAGGGCTTGTTCTAAAATAATTGGCACACTGGCTGTATGTGCATTTCATGTTGTTGGCACACTATGCTGCTGTGCGTTTCATGTTGTTGACCTTGTCTCCCTGAAGCCTGAATAGCTGTCGTGTCAGTGACAGTGATTTATCTGAGCAGTCTGAGGGAGTCCTGCAATTATTTTAATATTTTGCATAATACTGGTGGTATTTAATAATTAGTTGTGAAGGTTCAAATCCAATTACTTCCTTCCCTAAAACAGGAAAAATGGTAGAATTTTGTTGATAAATGCTAGCAGAGTGAGAATTGTAATGTGGTGTTCCAGTCACTAATTTTTTTTTCTTTTCATTTTTCTCTTATTTTACAGGGCTTGTTTTCAAGCCATTTTTGAGGAAATGTGGTGAATGTAAACTTGCTCTGTTTTGGGGGGGAGATTCCGGTAAGTGGTGCTGTCTTGATCAATTCTTGTTTTAAAAGAGAATTTCAGAAAGACTGCTTTAGCTTTTTTCAGGTTTCATTTTTTTATGCTGATGGGAAATATAGAGACACAGTTGATTATATGTATTTTCCTTCCTCTGGTACAGAGAGTTGCAGTATGAGAAACATTGACAGAAAACAGCATGCTAAGCCTCAGGACAAAGAATATAGTTTCATTTTCTCCAGTGGCATCTGCTTATTGTGTTTGTAGCTCTTTTATTCTGCCGAAGAGTGGTTGAGCTAAAGCCTAGAGTAGAAGAAACACAAAGGCCCAATTTAAAAACAAGGGGAACAAAGAAGCAGAGTAGTGGTATTAAAAATCAAGAGCAACGATAAGATAGAGGGAGCACATACCTCCCAAAGTAGTGGGGGTGTCCAGTCACTCTGAAATCTTTTCATCCGTTCCCAGAACGTTTGACTGGTACACTTGCCACATGGAGCTAGGATGATTTGCTTATGCCTGAGAGATAAGGAGGTAGTTGATGCTCCTGTGTGCTATACCAGTTTTCCTATTCCTTCTTTCCATCCCACGCCACAAGCTTTACTGCTTCTCTGGCTGTTCTGCATGCAACGCGTCCAGAGGCACCAACTTCCTACAGGCACTGTGGGAATGTAGCATGTCATGTGTGTTGGGTCTGTGCTGCTAAGCTGCGCTGCTGTGGGAAGAAGGAAGAAGAGAGGATCTGGGAGGTGATTAGTGACATGCCCCAACTGGAGGGAAGTAATCCTGACTTGGAAGAGTTACTTCCAGCTTGCAAAAAATCAGCGGATCTGGAGCTGTTTGTAGGCTCATCTTGCTTTTCCTTCTGGTAGACTGTCAATATAAACAGTTCTGGCTAGTGCCAGCTGATCACCAACACCCTTGGGAAAAAAAATTCCATCAGAAGATTGTGACCCTTCTTTCCCTTGGCCAATCAGGGTCTTGGACTTTTTCTTCAGCCAGCCTGTTCAGATTGCAGATGAAAACTGGCTTGTTCTCTACTGGCAGAAGACCTAAGAGTTGGATAGCCTGCAGGGTAGAAAACTGAAAATCAAAGACTGGCTCTATGAGAACACTTGTTCTTTTCTGACATTTAAAGAAACCGCCAGATGCTGTTACATCATACAGAAAGATCTGGCTTAGCAAGTAGATGTTGAAATGCAGATAGTTTAGCCTTCCGCAGAATGTATATTCTTAGAGATGAGAAAAGATAAAATAACCAAGATCAGAATTCTACAAAGAAGTTGGCCAAATGCATTAAAAGTCCTTTGCAATGGTACCTGGGTAAACCCTACTGCAGTTCATTCTTTTAAGCAATTTTCTGTGTTCAGTTTGGCTTTTCTGACAATTGTGCGTGTTGTAAGCTTACACCTATAACCATATACTGGGAACTACAACAGTTATTTAAGTAGAATTTAGTTCTGGGGCCAAAGATGAGCCTCAGGTCATGCAGCCTCCAGATCCAAAATTCATAGTGGTCTTAGGAGCTAATTAGAGAAGTATACTTGAATGCTGGGAGGGAAATCTTGGCTGAGTTTAAAACTCCCTCAGCTAAGCTGATAGTATCTTTCTGAGCAGCGTGAGAAGAGATCTCTTTTGATGAGATTTCTGTAAAGCAGCCTTGTGGATGTCAGAGTGGATATTTGCATGGCACTAGAGGTTTGACCTGTCTTGCGTTGAGCACAATGTTCGGCAAGCGGTCATGGAATGGCCATCCCTCCACGTCAAATACTTAAATCACTGCAAGGAGTCCCAAGAAGCATGGCTGATGTAGGACAAAAGCCTTGGAGTAATCTGTGTTGTGTTTTTTGCCCTAGTCAGACTGCTTTTTACCAGTCCAGACTCCCCTTGAAACTCTTGCCCTTTGTAAGAGTTGATTTTATTTCTAAGCATGACTTATGCTGTACAGTACATTGTTCTGTCTTTGACCATATAGAACCTGTAGTTGGTTACAGACATCAAGCTCAGAGGACAGTTAAGCTGTAGTGAGTAAAAGGGCTGCTATATCATAAACCTGACCTGCATCTTCCTGCACAGGGTGTGCCAGTGTGTGCTCATCCTTTTCCTGTAGATTGCCTTTTCCCAGGAAAGCTGTGACTGCTTCAAACACAGGCCTTGAAGCTGAATGTATACCTTGGGGCCTGGAAATCCTCTGCTCTTTTCAGTCTCATTTTAGGCAGGGGCATCTCCCCATGTTCAGGGCTTTTTCATGTTTCATCTGAAATCTGAGGTACTGTGCTTCTACCTGCACACTTCTCTGTAGATCAGGAGCAACTGCACATCTTAAACAGTGGTTTTAGCTGTTTCTAGTTGCTCAGATATATCATGGAAAATTTGGATTTCATCCACTAAGATGCTCATCTTGTGTTTTGTTTTGTTTTTTTTTCCTGTTAAGGACAGTCAGATTTTTCTTCTGTTTTAAACAAAGAAAAAAATTAGCATGTAGTACCTGCTTTGATTTTAAGAAATTATATAAAACCAAATTTTCAGTATATTTATGTATATTAAATTTGTTTGCCATTAGAAATACTGTGATGTCCTGTGCTTCCCTTGGTATCCAATTTGTATGATGCAATTATTTGCATCCTGAAAACCAAAAATACTATTGAATTTCTCTTGGCGATTCTTCACGCTTGTCAAGTTTCTGACAAAGTACTACAGAGCAACTATGTGTTGTCTGTAATATATATATCTGAATATGCGCTCTCACTGCAAAATAACCCACTGTAACTTTTGCTTTATTACCTGTATTCTGCCATGCCCTCAAGAGGCTTTGCCAGAATCATTAGCTGTTCTCTGTAATTAGGGCTGACCTGGTGCATTTTGGTCCTATTTCTAGTAGCTTTTAGTTTTCTGGAGTCATTAATTTAGGCACTGATGCACGTCATAATGTTTCTGTTGCATATCTTCATTATCTCTTCTTACGGGCTGAAGACTTTCATGCATCCTTAGGAAGGAAAGTGTGTGGAAATGCTCGAGCATTTAAAAACATCTCAAAGTTTACCAAGATTTGCTATGCTGTGCTTGTAATTCCTTCCATTTTAGTCTTTTCTTCCAGTTTAGCCTGTGCAAAAGATGTGCACATTGGTGCCACTGGGTGTAGTAAATGTTAAATATGGTTTGTAAGCTTTCTAAGAAATGTGGCTTGTCCCCTGCCCAGAATGGCATGTCTCCTCCAGTCCTGACCAGGATTAGTTTGCTCTCTTAAGAGATGTGAAGTATTGTTATACTTGTGTTTAGCTTATTAAATCAGATAACCCTAAACAGGGTGGTTCCGGTTTCCTACGGAAGACATCTTTGTGTCTCAGTGTTCATCGTTTTCCCAAGTGTTATCCTACCTCTCCCAAGTAATTCATTTAGTACAGCTTTTCTTCTTTTTTTTTTTTTTCCCCCTGAGTTTGAGCAATTGTTCCAATTGTTGTAATTGCTCAGCAAAAGAGAGTTAGTCTGTGGGCCATCCATTGGGGTGTCCCTCTTGTAGCCACTGGTGAAGAAATAGGGAAGGACAGTTAAGACTGCAGATGGAGCAGAGCATGCCATGCAGATGTACCTCCCACCTTTTTTAGCTGGCTCAGTGGTAGAGATGTTTGCAGTGGATCAATGATGATACAGTGGCTTGAAGATCCATAATACTATTTTTCAAGTGGTGAATTTGTTGGTGTTTTCTTAATCTAGATAGCAAGCCCTCCAAGTGCACTACCTAAAGAAAGGCATTAAATTTGAAAATTCAGATGTTGCTTTAGGGAGTGTTACATCAACTTTGCTCTTTTCTGTACTTGCATTGGGGTATACACTCTTACAGATATGAGACAGAGGCTCCTGAGATAATAGAAGCCAACAGGGAAACATCAGTGAAATCCCACAAAGGAATAAAAGGGTGTTCCTCTAAGAAGGTGACACAGCCAACAGCCCAGCTGAAGTGCCTCTACAACAAAGCATGCATCATGGACAATAAACAAGAGGAGTTGTAAGCTACCATGCTGCTAGAAAGCTACAACCTGATTGCCATTATTGAAACTTGGTGGGATGAATCCCATGACTAGAGGGCAAATATCAATGACTACAGTCTGTGAGGAAGGGACAGGTGAGGAAGGACAGGTGGTGTTGCCCTCTGTGTCAAGAAATGGATAGTGTGTGAGGAGCTGTCTCTGAAGAACAGCTATGAGCAGGTCAAAAGCTTATGGCTAAGAATTAGAGACTGAGGCAACAAAGGGAACCTTGTGGTTGGTTTCTACTACAGGTCACCTGCTCAAGGGGAGTGTACTGATGAAGTCTTCTTATTCCAGCTACAGAAGGCTTCATGTTCACAGGCTTCTGTCCTGCTGTAGGACTTTAAACACTCTGACATCTGCTGGAAAAGTAGTATGGCAAACAGTAGGCAATCCAGAAGACTCCTGGAATGCATGGAGCAGAACTTCTGAATCCAGGTAATAGACAACTCTACCAAGGGGATGCAGTACCGGACCTGATGGTCATCAGTGCAAGTAAGCTAATCGGTGACATCAAGATTGGACACAGCCTGGACTGCAATGATCAGGCACGGGTGGAGGTCACAGTCCTGAGGGATATGGCCCAGGCAAAGAGTAAAGCCAGGACCCTGAATTTCAGGAAAGCAAACTTCAAGGAGTTAGTCAATAGGACCTCCTGGGAAACAGCCTTCAGGAACAAGGAAGCAGAGCAGAGCTGGCAGATCTTTAAGGTTGCAGAAGCTCTCAATCTCCAGGTGTAAGAAATCAGGCAAGGAAGGCAGGAGACCAGAATGGCTGAGTCAAGACCTTCTGGTAAAACTAAAAAGAAGGAACTGCACAGACAGTGGAAGCAGGGACAGGTCTCCTGGGAAGAGTATAAGAATACTGCCCGGTTGTGTAGTGATGGGATCGGGACAACCAAGGTACGGCTGGAGCTGAACTTGGCAAGAGATGCAAGGAATAACAAGAAGGGCTTCCACAGGTATATCAACCAGAAAAGGATGGAAGCGTACCCTCCCTGACAAGCAAGGAAGGCAAGCTGGTAAAAACAGATGAGGAGAAGTCTGAGGTATTCAACAACTTTTTTGCCTCAGTCTTCACTGGTAAACTCTCTTCTCACACCTCCCAAGTTGGTGGACCACAAGACAGGGACTGGAGGGACAAAGTCCTTTCCACTGTAAGAGAAGATCAGGTTCATGACCAACCATCTGAGGAACCTAAACATACTTAAGTCTATGGGACCTGATGAGATACATCCCAGAATCCTGAGGGAATTGGCTGAGCCAAGCCACTCTCCATGACATTTGAAAAACCTTAGCAGTCAGATGAAGTCCCCGGTGACTGGAAGAGGGGAAATACTGCATCCATTTTCAAAAAGAGTAGAAAGGAAGACCCTGGGAACTGCTGACCTCTCAGCCTCACCTCTGTGTCTGGGAAGATCATGGAACAGATCCTCCCAGAATCTATGCTAAGGCACACAGAGGACAAGGAGGTGATTTAAGACAGCCAAAATAGCTTCACCAAGGGCAAGTCCTGCATGACCAACCTAGTGGCCTTCTATGATGAAATGTCTACATCAGTGGACAAGGGAAGACCTATGGATATCATCTATCTGGACTTCTGTAAGGCTTTTGACTTGGTCCACCACAGCATCATTGTATCTGTATTGGAGAGATACAGATCTGATGGGTGGACTGTTCAGGGGTAAGGAGCAGGTTGAATAGCCATATCCAAAGAGTTTCAGTCAATAGCTCAATGTCCAGATGGAGAGCATTCACAAGTTGTGTCCCTCAGGGTTCTGTACTGAAACCAGTGCTGTTTAGTATTTTCATCAGTGACATAGACGGTGGGATCATCAGCAAGTTTGCAGATGATACCAAGCCGAGTGGTGCAGTTGACACATCAGAGGGACCTAGGCAAGCTGGAGAATTGGGCTCATGTGAACTGTCAACAAGGCCAAGTGCAAGGTCCTGCACCTGGGTCAGGATAACACTTGGTATCAATAAAGTCTGGGTGATGATGGGATTGAGAGCAGCCCTGAAGAGAAGGATTTGGGGGTGCTGGTGAATGAAAAGATGGACACGACCCAGCAATGTGTATTCACAGCCCAGAAGGCCAACCATTTCCTGGGCTGCATGAAAAGAAGCATGGCCAGCAGGTCAAGAAAGGTGATTCTTCCCCTCTTCTCCACTCTGGTGAGACCCCACCTGGAGTACTGTGTCCAGCTCTGGAACCCTCAGCACAAAAAAGGCATGAACCTGTGGGAGCAGGTCTAGAGGAGGGCCATGAAGATAATCAGAGGGCTGGAACACCTCTGCTATGAGGACAGACTGATAGTTGGGGTTCAGAGAAAAGGCGACTGTGGGAAGACCTTCTTGTGGCCTTTCAGTACTTAGAGAGCCTATAAGAAAGATGGGGACAGTCTTTTTAGTAGGGTCTGTTGCAATAGGACAAGGGGTAATAGTTTTAAAGTAAAAGAGGGGAGATTTAGACTAGATATAAGGAAGAAGTTTTTTTATAATGTGGATGGTGAAACACTGACACAGGCTGCCTAGAGAAGTAGTAGGAGCTCCATCCCTGGAAACATTCAAGGTCAGGTTGGACGAGGCTCTGAGAACCTGATCTAGTTGAAGATGTCCCTGCTCCCTGCAGGGGAGTTGGACTAGATGAATTAAGGGTCTCTTCCAATCCAAACCATTCTATGATTCTGTGATTTTTGTCACTGCGGTTGATACAAAAACTCCTGCTCCGTCACACTGGAATGTTCTCAGACCTTCTGTTCCCCTTCCTCCTCTCTAGAGAACTGAATAAAAACATGTATGTGATATATTGCAGGGGCCACTACTACCATCCGACCTGTTAGGAGTTCAGATTTAGATATGGAACCTCTTTGCACCTAGTTTCACATCCAGCTCTGATCATTTAATATTAAAGTGTTAAGTGCAGCTTGGTGCAGGCAGGTTCCACCCAGCTGGTAGTGGGACCCTGGAGCATTGTAGCTGGGATCTCTAAGGAATTTAGTTGCTAGGAAGCATCACCTCCTTAGTGAGCTCATCCAAATGGAGATTTTTTTTTTTTTTCAGAGATTAGTAATTTAGTCATGTTTGGGAGTTTTCTGCAGAGATCAAAACTACAAAGGTTTTGCCTTGACACCTTGCAAATTTATGTTCCAAATCACAAAACCTCTCAAGCTGTTCAAGGGCTGACTAGAACCTTTTAACATGAACAAATCACTCCAGGTTCCCATGCCTTGTTTCAGAATTAGTTTGAAAAAATTTGGCTGAAGTCACGCCAAAAATCCGAAACAGCAACAAAGCAAGGAGACAAAAAAAAAAATCTCCCAGCAAACATCCAGCAGGGTGAATATTGCCAAACTTGGGACTGTTTGTGCCAAGTTTATAATCAGGCAGCAACAGGGTCTTAGTAGGTAATGCTCTCAACCCACAGCTAACGAGCCTCCCAGCCCAGGGAGCGAGAGGAATGGAGCAGAGAGAGGCAGGGCTCTTCCCCAGTGCCTGGTTTGCATGACGCTCTGTGTGTCAGACATGAATCATATATGAGATTAGAAAGAATAACGAGCATAATTTCTGGGCATCAGATAAGGCCATTTCTGTGGATAAGACTCTTACTGAATGAATGCGTGTTGTAGTGATAAGTACATCTATAGGTAGAGTTTAAGGTGTGTGGAAGGATGTAGGGTTTCTTGACCTGAGCAGGCTGTATTTTGTAGTAGAGCCACACCGCTGCTTTACTTCTAGAGTTTCTTTTATGAAATAAAGGGGAAGGAGGCGGTTAATGTAATTCTCTTGACATTAATTCTGCCTCATCAATACTTCATGGATTTAATACATTTTTAGAGCTACAGTCATCTGGGAGATTATTTTATCAGCCGAGCACAGCAGAGGTTGCTGAAACTAAATGGAGGGTGGAATGCATGTGTGTGTGTGTGTGTGTGTGTGTGTGTGTGTGTGATATAGGATGCTGCAGTATCAATATGATTTAATTAATATGGGAGAATATCCGAGATTTCTTTGTTCTTTTTGTGGAACTTTACATTGGGCACGAAATACTTTGCATATGGGCACGTGATCTCTTCAATAAGAGTTTGATGTGGATCTCTAAACACAAGTGTCTGTTCCCACCTCATAGCATAAGCACACTGCTGTAGTTCTGCATCTCTCATTACGTCTCCTTTTTTGCTTAAATGCTCATCTGGCACGAACATAATGAAACTGCATATAAAGGAGCATGAAGAAGAGGAGAGGTCTCATTGCAGATTACCAAAGCCATATTTTTGGACATTGAGTTATTTATATTAATCAGTTCACTAAGCTCAAGGATAAAAGAAAACCTGGGACACAATCCAGGAAAACCAAAAGCAGAAACTAGTGTGAAGATCATGTATTAGTGCATTTTTTGAGAATGCCCACAGTGCTGTCTTACAGTACCCATTTCAAAATAAAAATGAAGATGAGTGGATCTTGAAGCCCAGTGTTCGGTGGTGGGAGAGATTTCTGCTTGATCTTCATCTTCACTCTTCATCAGCTGAGGTGGAAAGTTCCATTGGGGAGAGCTCTGCATCGCCCTGCAGCAGCCCTGCTAGCAATGGTGAACAGCATTTATGGGCTCTGAGGGGTCCCACACAGCCTCCACTGGTCTGGGAGAGTCAGCTCTTCCCAAAACACATTATCAGGGAAATCACTGATGGCGATTTGTAGAAAATGCTCCAATTCATGAGAAGTTTGTCTTCAGGCTGAAGATAGCACCGTGAAAACATCAGCACTGATAGTTTTATACAGCCTTCTAATAGTATTTTGTCCTTGTGACCTTTATACCTGTTCTCCGCCCACCTATAGGAATATATCTAATACAGCAAGTCATATTGCTCCTATTGTTTCTAGGGAAGAGAAAATAATAAAAGATTATACTGTGCAAATGTCACTCAAGCCCAGCCCATTTAGTATTATGAGACAGGGAGAAGTCTGCTTTGAAATTTTCCCTCTGGCAAAAGCTTGAAAAGCCTTGAAGATGGTGTGCATCCTTGATTGTCATGGAACAGCAGCAATGAGAAATATAAAATCTTCTTGTCTCAGACTGCTGGGGTTTGGAATACTGTGCTGAGTGCTGAGAATCCTGCTTTTCTAGTCTTACAAGGTTATACCTAATCCTTTAACAACCTTTCAGACCGTATTGATTTACTGACCTAAGTTTTGCCTTTTTTTTTTAAATCAAACCACATTTCTTACCTTGTATTTTACTTTGTGCAAAAATTGTAACAGAAGCAAGGGGCTTTGCAGGCAGAAAGATAAAACAGAAATAGCATGAGACTTTAGATTCTTTGTAAAATGACTAGTTAAAAATATGTGTGGATCTCAGATGAGATCTGAAGTGTTAACTACTTTGGTCCCTTGTTAAAACCCCCGTTCATGCAGTTAAGATGCTAGTTAGAAAGAATACTCTGTGAAAAGCAACTGCACACTTTGGAACCAGGATTTCAGGTCATTTCTTGTCCTCTTTTGCTGCTTATCAAAAGTTAAAAGTTTGTATTTTTTTCAGTGGGAACTTCCTCCAAATTCTAGAACAGTTTCCTTAAAGCTGGTAGTTGTATCGGTGCACCAGCACCCATTGCTGTGGTAGGTGCTGAGTCTGGTTAGCTGCAACTGGACTGAAGCATCAGTTCAGGAAAGTCCTCATTTTGCTACAGTATTTGTTAGTTGTGCGTGACGTTAGGAGGTTTTGTCCCTCTGCTAATTCTGAAATATTAGGGCATTAGTCTCTCTCTTTGTGCCATTTACTAACAAACATTAATCCCCTCTTTCCCCCATTTATTTCCATTTACATCCTTTGATGAGAAATATTTAGGCCACTACATGTCTTTATTCTTGTAAGACATAGGCTGATGCAAGATTCATTACATGAAATTCTGCTGGATATCCTCAAATACATCTGTAGACATACAGACAGCAGAAAGACTGAAAGCTGATAGGTGCTGTAGACTTCTCATTGTTTTCTACCATGTTTATTGTGCCAAATGTGTCAAAGCACAGAGAAACAAATTTCTGTATGAGTGTAGTGGCATATTTTTTCCCTGGGAAGACTATGCAACATTCACAGTTGTATTTTTAAGATAACCTTTATGACCATTTTGGTATCTGCTAAGTGCCTTTGCAGGAGGCTGAGATCGTTCCATTTGCTTTTTTAAATGTTTTGCTCTTGAGTTTTGCCCTCTAAGTGACTGTAATTACACAGGAAGGCTTAGTTTGAGTCTAACCACCAGCTTTCCCATATGTCATTAGATGTTGGTGGGAGATTAGCATGCACAGTTGTAAATGACAGCATGTAGCTTCATTTTCTTTTTTGGATCGGACTGTTTTATAAACCAAGTCTTTCAGATGAGAGAGAGAAAGAGAACTATTCAAAGCTCACAAAGCAGAAGGAAAGCTCGTGTTAAATTAAGCGTCTGCTTGCAGCAGCCCTTTGCTCACCCTGAGGAACTGAGAGTATGGGGAAGATGCGAGCTGCATTGCTAGTGTGAAACACAATTCTTGCATGTTGATACTAAAGTATTCATCATTTCTGTGTTAGTGCACCATGTGCCTTCCACATGTGTGTCATCTTCTGCATGTGGTGTAGATGTTATCCAGACACAGTTATTTGCAGAAGCTTACCTGGTCACGCATGTGGAATATGCCATTGACTATTATTAAGGACAGTGCATCTTGCATGCAACTGTGGCTCCTGTCTTGCTCTGAGCAGTTTCACGTGGATTACGCTCAATAAAAGATTAGCACCCTTCATCTAACGTCTCTCGCAGCAGCGTGCAAAGAAACTATGTGTGGCATAGCATACAGAAAGCAGCTCACCTTGAAGACATTTCAGAAGGTAGATGTTAGGCAGAACTCTGAGAAGGGATCTGTTTCCAGGCAGAGACACCAAAGGACTCAAACTTCTCCCTGTACACAGCTGGGGCCTTTGGGGAGACATCACATTCAAACCAGCTTTGTTACTTCACTTTTCCCATGCAGTTTAGGTCCCAAAACTTACATCTACTTTTACCCTGTTCTTATGTATGTGTGATTTGGGTGACTGTATGTGAGACCAGAGCTTTAAATTTTGTGGGAAACACAGATCTGTTTCTCTGGTGTTGCAAAACTGCTTTTACAGAACCTTGAAGTTTCTAGAAATAAAAAGGAAATAATGTTTTTCCTTTGAGGCATATATTTGAGACACCATCAAAAGTCACATATATTGCAGGGGGCTTGTAATTGCTGTATTAAATACTTCTGTTCTTTAACATCAAAAGTTTCTATTGCTGTATTGAACATCTTCCTAGTTGTACTTCTGATTAAAGAAATGAAAAATCCCTAAGCTGTGACTTTTAACCACCTCTTTTTCTCTAAGAAAACTTTTCCTCAGTACTGTGAGAGACCACTACTATTCCAGGCCACAGCAGCTGTAAGAGTGCAGCTCTGCAGAGAAATTGTGTCGAATTATTGCTGCTGCTTCACTTCCACTGTAACCAGCAATTCTCATGGTGGTTTTTTTTTCCCAGAATATTTTTGCTCATTTTGAAGCTACCTACGAATATATTCAATGTCTTGCTATCTTCTTTTTCTTTTGGATCTCTTACATCTAGGATGAATTCCAGGAGCTTTAAGGTGTAGCTCTAGGCTCTTCTGGGTTGGAGACACTTCTACTTGTCATCCAGATGAAAACTTTCCTTATTTAAAACAAGAAAACAGGGAGGGAAATTATATATATATATATATATATATGTAGAGAGAGAGAAATATATCTAAAAGAATCTTTTCTGTTCCATGGTGGAGGATTAGGATACCCTAGGCACAGATAGTAATGAGTTGTATAGTTTCTTTAGGTTCATAACCAACTCTACTAGAAATGTGTTGTTTGACAGACAGTTCTCTAATTATGCTGGACAGGGAGAGCAGCAAATTTAATATGCTCTGCAAGTCAAGGTTAGCTGAAGTACCAGAAAACTGTGAAAGTCTGAGAGAAATCCCCTTGGAGGTTGCTTTGACTGTTCACAACTTGCCCTTTCTTGTATTTAACCAGTTTGAATCCAGGTCATCTGTCCTAGGCTCATCTGTGTCAGTGGAGTGGGGGAGTGTGAAGGGAGCTTTTATTTTTTTCCCTTGCTTTTTTTTTTTTTTTAAATCCAAAGCACATGAGCAAAATAGCAGGCAGTACACAAGTTGAAACCATCACAGTCCACACAACGTGTCAAAATCTGGTCTTGGCTACTTTGGCAAGATATGAAGTAGTAAGTGACTCACCAAAGGTACTTCTTTGGTTATTGGGCAGGTAGTGCTGTACATTTACTGCATTATCAAGCTTGACTGTAGCTTAACATGTCCAGCAGTCTCCAATTAAACTTTCTGTAATTTACAAAAGTAATTCCTTCTGATGTTGTGTACTGTTTTCCTGCAAGGCTCTGGAAACATCTAAGTCATCCTAATCCATGCATTAAATTTTATAGATGTTGTTCATCTTATGATTAAACAAAAGCTTGGAAAATAGGCTTTTTCAATGGAGCCCAGTTTAACTCTTTTGCAAAGTGTCAGATACAGCTTGCAAATAACAGAGGCTGGCGCTGCAGATTATTTAAATCTGTATGACATCATCAGTGGATAATTTACAAAGCCCACTTATTATGTAAATGCATTCAATAACCAGTAGAAGGCTTATGTATGTGAGAAATCATACTTCTGTCTTCTCTAAGTCGCCTCACCTGCATTATGTTTGTTCTGAGTGGAAAACAGCATTTGACTGTAACCGAGAGCCTCTCCAGGGAGCTCATCCTCAAATCGCCACAGCTGTTATTTACAGGAACAGCCTCATGAAGCTTCTTGAACCTTTCTGAGGTTCCTGCTTTTTTGTTGGTCTTTGTAGGTCTAAGATAGTTTTAGCTACTTCTTAGCAATTTCCTTGTAATTTGTCTGAGCAGCTCCTTTGGTAAATGGTAATAACCTGTGGTGGCTCAGGGGCGTTTGGCAGGATCATTAAACTGGAGTTTAGTTAATGCAGTTAAACTCCAAAGATCTGCTCAGGTGCATGGTTAAGTTTCGAGACACACAGGCTCTGCCATGGCTATATGTGTCTTCTATTTATGGTTTCTGCAATCTACGCATCATTCACTCTGGAAAATCATGATTTTAAGCACACTGATTGATAAAAGCACTCGCATCTCTTATCCCACAATCACACCAACAGTAGATGGATTCACATTGATGTGTGCCATGTCTTTCTTTGGTGTTTATTTGATAATATTTTAATCCCTGAACATCTGTGGGGTTTTAGAAGAGAGGAAACTTAAAGATTCCCACAAATTGGGAACCACCTTTGCGAGGATCTTTCCAAATAAGCCTGAGAACTGTGCAAAACCGATAGTTACTTTTTCTTGCACGGTCCGTATTGATTTTGTGCTACATGACACATCCTGCTAGGGCTTTGTGCAAAAGAAACCACGCTAACCTCCTGCCCCTTCCCCTGACGACCTCATCGCTTTCTGACTGCCTGTGTCTGGTGCTGTCCCCAGAAACACAAATGTGCCTTTCAGCATCATTTCTGGAGCTTTTTCCTCTTCATTTCGGAGAGCACAGAGAAAGCAGAGTGTCCACACACAGACATACCCGCACGTTTCCAACCAGTAGTTGAATTGATAAAGAAATACACATGGGTGATTAGTACTGTGTATGTAGTTAATCAATTTGAAATTAAATGCCACTGGTGCTGGTGAAACATTGTACTAGATTTTGTTACGGCTTTGGAAAAAAAAAAAAAACAAACCTATTTTGCTGAAAGCTGTCCCTGGGAAGGGGTATTGGTTCTTTGTGTGCTGCCTGCAACAGAAGAGAAGCCAGACATGTAGCTTTTGCATGTAAATTTGCTGTAAATTGCTGTAAATTTTATGATTATGTTTTCACCTAGATCATGAGGTTTCCATGTGGATTTTAAGAAAGCACCCCTTCAGTGTAAGGAGGCGGGTGCATCCTTTTGTGCAGAGCAAAAGGAGCTCGTGTGCCAGTGGTCTTGTGGGTGAGATAGGCTCCTCATTTCTGGCTTCCTAGCCCATCATCCTCATCATTAGACGATTCTGCCTCCTAGGCAGACAGATTACTTCATATTTTCATTCATTAATGATTTATCAGACAGCTCCTCCCCTAAAGGCTCATCTCCTCTGTTATATTCACAGCCCACACGCAACCAGCAACATGTAGGTGCCAGCTGGCTCTCTGGTGTTAGGAATGCAAGCTGATGGTCCTTTCTGCAGCTCCTGCAACCCCCTCGTCCCCTCCCTTCCCAGCTGCTTGGCTCACCTGCCTCAATTGCACTAAAGCCATCAAATCTACACATGTCCTGTTCTCCTATCCCCTCTCTCCAGTCTGATTGCTTAACCTGCTTTTACTGACTATGTTTAAAAAACAAGAAAGAAAGAGAGATGAGGTGACTGCCACTGTAAGGCTGCACTGGTTGTGGTTTTGTCATGGAAACAGTGGCCTCTCAAAGCACAGTGCATTTTGGTGCGAGGGTATGCTGATGGTAACTTAACAGTTTAGTACCAGGTAGAATTAGTGGAGGAGAGGGAGGGCTGGGGAGAAAATGAGCAAGTTGTGTCTGTGAGCAGGAAGGTGTGGGCTGGCTGCAATTTCGGGTTTTGCTATCAGGTGCTTGGCACAACAGCTCTTTTGAAATCCTTCTCCAGTTATCTGTGTGAGAGAGCGATTTTTATCATGTTGTTAAAGATTAACTCTATTCTTTTTCTCTGTTCTACTCCCAGAAATCAGGCATGCTCTGAGGTCTGGGAAAGGGAGTGCAAACAAAATCTCACGATGAAAAGGGGAAAAATCCAGAATTGTTTACCACCCTCCAACCTGTCCACTGCAGGCAGGTTGTGATCAAGAGCTGCAGGGGAACAAGGGCTGCAGGACAGGAGGAAGAAAGTATAAGCTAGCAGAGAAGGAACAAATGAAACTCCCTTGAGTCATTTATACGTAATTGTATAACTCTTGAGTGCTTAATCTACTCTTGGCAAGTGGTGACTGATAACTAATTTTCTCTCTTCCCTCTCCTACACTCTCCCAGCATCTTCAGAAAGGACATGTGATCAGACTAATAAATCTCATTATTTTATCAGGCTACAATGGAAATTATGGACTAAAAGTGCTATGGATGCCTCAGTAGGGAGAAACTGGCTGTTCCTAGGACTCCTAAAATACATTTTTAGACACACTGTTTTTGAGAACTCTTAATTATTCAGGCCTCTCCACATACATCTTTGAAAGTAAACCAGTGTTTAAGATATCCATCAGGGTCTGATCAAGCAGCCTTGTTGCTCCTACTGCTTGAGGACAGCCAGAGCCTGATGCTGAGTGAGCTCAGGCTTTTGGGGGAGTCCAGATCTAAATCCAGGACAGATTATCTATACTTTATTTAGGTCTCTGAGCTGTAGCTTTGTGCTGCTCTTTTAAGGAGAAAGCTAGAAGGAGCAGGGGAGTTCAGTATAAAACGTGTAATGGTGTCGCCATTCTGTTGTCTGCTGCAAGACTAATCAATTTGGATGCCTTTGGCTTTGGAGAGGAGGGAGGTGGGTGAGAACACTAGGCACTTGTGAGCTCTGGGCAACCAGGTGTCTGGAAAACCAGTGTCAGCTCTGAGCAAGTAGGAACTCTTGCTGCTCCTCTGTGGCCTCCTTGTTGCAGCCAGAGCAGGCTCTAGGACTCCCATGGGGGTGAGTGGGAGGCCGTGGCATGGCTGTGCTCACGCAGGCTGAGAAAAGAGGTCATTGTGTGATGACTCAGGTCAAAACGGGGCGGGGGGGAACCAAGAAAAAACAAGTAACTTCTTTCAACGGGAAGTTTGTGATCAGAACAAGGACTTCAGACATGGGCCTTGCAGGTCCCCAGGCCAAGGACGCAGCCCATCGGTTGCTGCAAGACTGGTGCATCCCATGCAGCTGAACTGGACAAAGCACTTCCATGCATTAGAAGGTGTGTCAAAACTTGTCTCTCACTCAAACCTGTCAAACCTGGGACATGACTGTCAGCAGAAAGAAGGGCTTGTTTGCCCTGGGAGGTTGCCACCGGTAAATCCAAGTGTAAATTTACTGCACCCAACTACTTCATACCAGTTCCCTGTATATGGAGCATGTTACCTTGTGCATAGCGTGCATTAAGTGTACAAGAATTTGCTGTAGCATAAAGTGCTGAATTTCCACCTAGTGCTAACTGCCTGTGGTAAACCACAGTTTACCAAGCAGTTGTTCAGTTTTTCTCACATCCCGCCTCTTAGCTTTACCACTTGGATTAGAGCACAGGTTCTAAAAAAGCAGGAATTTGAACCATGACATTTCCTGCAAAACAGGTACCTTTGTTGCCTTATTGAATTGTTGCATTTGTCTCTAGTTTCTAAAACAAGCAAGAGGAGGATTTTAATGAATGCAGCAGATCTGCATGTGACCTGGAAGAATCACAAACTGCTAGGGTTAGAAAGAGCCTCTGGAGATCATCTACTCCAACCCTCTGCTCAAAGCAGGGTCAACCTAATTTGGTGTCTCAGTCACGTCCAGCTGGGGTTTAAGTATCTCCAACAATGGAAACTCCACGGTCCCTCTGGGAGACCTGTGCCAGTGTTCAACACCCTCACAGTACAAAAGTGGGGTTTTTTCTTATGTTTAAACAGCATTTCCTGTATTTTGATTTGTGCCCATTATCTGTCACTGTGCACCACTGAGAGACTTTGTCTCGTCTCCTTAGCTGGCTTCCTTGAGAATCTATGTACACTAAAAAGATCCTCCTGAGCCTTCTCTTCTCCAGTCCGAAGAGTACCAGATCTCTGAGCCTTTCTTCATAGGAGGCATGTTCTAACACTCAACCATCTTTGTGGCTCTTCACTGGATCCACTTGATACATCCATATCTACTCTGCCCTGGGGAGCCTCAGATTTTCAGGGATCCCCAAACAGAATCCAGCGCTCCAGACGTGTCTTGCTAGTGCTGAGTGAAGAGGAAGGATCACCTTCCTCAAGCTGATGGAAATGCTGTTCCGATGCAGACCAGGACAATGATGGCTGCCTTTGTCATAAGGGAGCATTGCTGGCACACGTTCAACTTAGTGTCCACTGGCACACCCAGATTTTCTCCTGCAGAGCTGTTTTCTAGCTGGTCAAACCTCAGCGTGTAGCCCCAGCATGGGGTTATTCCTCACCCAAGAGCATCAGGACTTGGCATTTCCCTTTGGTGAACTTCATAAGGTTCTTGTTGGCTCATTTCAACAGCCTGTCAAGGTACCTGTGAATGACAGCACAACCATCTGGGATATCAACCACTCTTCCAAACCTTCTGAGGATGCACTCTCTACTGTCATGTAGATCACTAATGAAGAGGTTAAACAGTATTGTCCCCAGGATCAACTTCTGGGGTACACCACTAGTGCCCCATTCAGTAGTATGCTACCTTTTTGCTGATGATATACCTGTGGAAACCCTTCCTGCTGCTTTCGGCAGCTTTCACTGCAGTCAACTCCAGGGGCACTTTGGCTTTCCTAACCCTATCTGACCCTGCTTCCATCTCTTTCACGTTTCTATTTCATGTTTGGGTTTAGTCAGAAGCTCCACGTTCATGTACATAGGCCTCCTGCTGCCTGTGCTTGACTCTGCATACTGAGATGAACCATTGTGGAGCTCACAGAATGTGATCCTCGAAAATCAACCAGCTGTTCTGGATCCCTTTTTTCTTCAGGGCTGTATCCCACAGGTTTCTTCTAAGCAGATCCCTGAAGAAGCTGCTCTTTGTGTGGGTTGTGATCTGGCTTTTTGGAAAACAGACCACTTGCCATCTCATGGGCAGTGCAGCCCATGCTGCTCCTGACCTGTACATGTCCTGATTCTTGTTTGTAAGTAGAAGGTCCAGCACAGCATTTCCCATTGTTGGGTCAGCCACCTATGTTAGGAATTTACTATCAATGCACTTCAGGATCTCCTGGATTGCTTGATCCCTTATGATTCAGGTTGGCATTTTCAGACTTTTCTCATGTTTAATGTATCTGTGGCTGCTATTTTATTGCGCAAAATATTTGGGCGTTTCTCGTAATTAAACTTTTGAACCCTGTCCTTAAAGTATGTCCTGTGGAAAGCAGTTGCAAAAGAAGGCTAAGGGGGGCTTGTACCAAAATTAAATATATAACCCACCTAAATGTCAGGTTTTATTTCCTCCCCTTTTCTCACGCTTAAATGTAAAATAAGCATTATACTGTAAGGAACCAGGCAAAGGCTAATTTGCCTCATTTGAATGTGAAAAGGAGCCCACATCCTTCCTGTGCCCCACAAAGAATGCAAAAAGACTTTACAGAGAAAACAGATGTACTAATATGTATCACTTGTTGGGGGCAGGGGGAATCCAGGGTACTGCCATTTAAGCAATGCTGAACTTGCAAGAAAACAAAAGCACCAGCATACAAAATATAGTGCTGGGAAGTTCACAAAGTTGGGACTGTTTTCTTTTGTTTACATTTATGCTCCTGGCATCTGAAAAACTGCTCTGAAAAAGTATATACAAAAGAAAACATGTAGCCTCATTTTTCACGCTCAAGAAAATCTTCACTGAAGATGGTTAAATGCCCAAATGCAAGCAAAAAGCAGAAGCTCCAGCCTAGCCTTAGGGAAATCTTCTGTGTTTCAGAGTCGATATTGCCTTGCCAGGAGAGTAAACAACCGACATCATAAACAAAACAAACATAACTTTACATTTTTAACTCCTCCACCTCTCTAACGCATAAACGTGAAGAGTCCTGATATCTCACCAAAAATGGAGGATGTTTTTTTAACGGTTCTCTATCTTTCATGCTAGAACAGCATGCAACTCTGGATGCTATTTCTACAGCTATTCAATTCAAACTGTCCTTTCCTGACCCATCTGTTTATTCCCTCCCAAGAACTTCAGCAGTGAGCAGTTGGCAGTGACCAGTCAGCTTGCTCACCAGTCTGCTGGTGCTCAAAACTCCCCAAATTCAGCAACCCACCCGATGCAGATTTGGCCTGTTAGCAGTGTAGAGACTCTTGACAGCTTTTAGCTTGCAGACGGGAAGCAGTTGCATGTGGCCATTTATAATTTATTACATACGTGTATTGTCAGTCACAGTAATAAATAAGAGAGTGCTTGAAAGTTTCCTCTTAAAAGGCTGCCTCAGACTTCCTAAATTAAAACCTGGTTTTGGAAAAGCGGAGAAGTGTAGCAGTCGGTCAGGTGTCTTTGTTCAGCAGTGGTAGCCAGGTAACGTCCATGGATGGGTACAATGCTTCATGAAGGTGTTGTGCTGTCTCCCTAAATGCAGCACACCGGCCGTTTTCTTACAGTCTGCAATACTGAGGTTCAGGACTGCAACAAAGCCCCTTCGAAATTGATGCTTCCTGCTTGATTCACTGTTTCCATCTTCAGGAAGTGTTCTTAATTCCCAGGAGTTTTAAAACTATGGCGCAAATATCCATTCATGGATAAGAAAGGCTCAATAACCTTGAAAAGAGTAATTTTAATCCCACTAACCTAAATCACTTACCTGAACATGAATGAGGTACAACAGCTTGAGGTGTTTGAATTACAGTTTAGCTGCAGGCTTGTTTTGTAGCATCATGGTAAATAGAATTTTGGCCTTGAACTGATATCTGTGTATTGGAACAAACATCTCAGTGCAGCACACTGCAGAAGGAAGGAAGCAGAATAGAAATTAGATCACTTTCCTGCATTATTTCTTGTAAATGTAATCCTCTTACGTATGGAATACACATTTCCTCTTGTAAAAATATGGTAACAGCCTGCAGTAGCCAAACACCTGATAACCTACTGTCACTGAAAACTGAAGTCATGTTAGATGAGCATGTTTGGAGGGAAGTGTCCGAAGCCTGGAAATGATCAGATCTTTCATGCTCTGAAGAGAAAGGGAGCAATAACTAAGTAACCACTGCTGTGATTGTCGTAACAGCCGTAGCTTTGCAGTATGGAAGAAATAATGAACTTTGACTTTTCACACAAACAGCAGTGTAAAGATATGGATGCATTTGGTTTTTGCTTTTTGTTTTGTACCATCTATGCATGTGGACAAAATCACGTGGGCATCTTACCCTTTCTTTTTCATGTGCCTTAATCTTAGGGTGCAGGTGCTGTATTTATCAGTAATATTCAGTTTGTAACCTAAAATTCAGTTTGTTACACAGGTTGTCTACAGCACCATTAATGTCCAGCTGTGCTAACTGTACTGTCTCAAAACATGACAGCATGAGAAATTCAAGGAATTCCTTAGGACATTCAGTCATATTTTTGATCTGCCTTCGTCCGCTGACTCTCTAGAGCAGTGATTCCTAAGTTTTCTTTTTGGAGGGTTACGGAAGGAACAGCACACCACACACTCCAGGGACTAAAGGGTTTCATAATTCCTGATGATTGGTGGTCTTAAAGCTCGTATTTCCTGAATATTACAACATTTATGCCGGTCCCAGCATAGCTGAAGAGGTTCTGCAGCATCTGGTGATCAGCCAAACTGTTGACCACGTTATGTGGACACATTTTGAGAGCAGATCACACAAAGGGTGGTAGGTGAAGAAGGACAGAAGTCTGGTTTTAATTTGTGTAGGGGTGGTTTGATGTTCTAGAATGAATAGTTTCAGTGTCTGTAACACATGGTCATTGTTCTATCAGAGAAAATGCTCCTTCTGGACATTCAGAATGGTGATTTTTATCCTCTCCATTGTGGTTGGATAGCAGATGCAGATGTTTTTGTGGTAGAGTGACCCGCACAAGTAGCTGTGGAAAAGGGAAGTAAGAATCCATCTCCTCACAAGATTTTCTCTTCTTGGAAGCACTCTAGGTGCACAGATAGGGGAAGCCTTGAGGATCTCATCTGTTTTTTGCACATGATACCATTCCAGACAATTTGTCTGCATGGACTGATGGGGAGCTGGAGGATTGGGAGAAAAGGAAAACAGTGAGTAGCAGAGATGGAAGCCTTTCTTAGGAGAGTAAGTAAAAGAGGGAGGAGGGAATGAGCTTGAGATCTGTTTCTTTCTTCTGTTTTCATTGCATAAAGTTGAGGGGCAAGCTACTTTTAACCCTGATATTTTCCTTTATGAGTTTTGAAAAACTGTGCCATTGACGTGCGGATTTTTTTCTCTTTTCCTCTTGTGCAGAAGTTATTTCAGTAACAACAGCAACCAGGTACAGAAGAAAATCTAGCTTAATCTTTTATTCTCAAGATACTCATCGTGGCTTCCTTGATCTGGTTTGCTACCATAATTCATCTTTCCCATGGAAAAAAATATCCCCAGCTTCTATTCCTGCTGTCCCTGTGCAGAGAAATCAGTGTTACCTCAATGTTCTCTGACATTATACTATGCAGCCTCAAAGCTGCTTGAGTTTGGGCATTTAAGTGGTTAGCAAGGCAGGAAGGTTTCATCCTGTCAATCATATTGAAAGCATGTCTATGTAGTCAAATTTTAGAAGAATGGGAGGAAGGGAAGAAGAGCAGTTTGCTTCAAGGTGAGGGAACTATGTCAGGAACTCTTTTGAATGTACTATGCCCACAAAGGACTGAATTATGTTGTTTCTGGGGTTTTAGATTAATATCCTCTGTAGAACAGATGTTTCATGTGTGTTACGTGCAAAGAGACAATTATATATACAAGTCATGTAAATTTAAGCTATAAATTAAATGCTGTGTATACATCCTAATGATAATTTACAGACATTTGTCTTGGTTCTCCCGTTCTTACACTGCATGTATTAGTTTTGCTACTGAGAGGTGGGCACAGATTTGACTAGGTTTTGGGTTGTGCTTTGTTTTCTCTTATTGTTTTCTTTGGTGAGGAAAGGAGATTGGGTAAAATTCCTTTCTGGTCCTTGTTGACATCAGCACATTCGATCTGCCTGCGTCCAAAAGAATTATGTCAAAGCAATTGCCTGCATTTGTTTCTTAGCGTGTTCTCCAGCAGCACTGTCGCTTGAGGGTCAAACAGGAATACATTAAAGTGGAATTGGGGCAGAAACTGCAGCCAGCCTCAGGTCAATGATGCCTCTTGAGATTTATGAAAGTGACACTTCTGGGGTTCATTGCATTAACTTCCATACCATTTCTGTGTCTGGTCTGGGTGACTTACAGACCCAGATGGGATGATTAGTCTCACATTCTCCCATTTAATTCTTTCTCCGTGTGTCTGGAGGAAAAAGACAAGACTTGCACGTGACTTATTGCTTCATATTTCAAAAAGATTTTTTAAATCCGTGTATTAAAGCCGTTTGCGTCTTTGTGGCTTCTATCATTTACATTTAGGAAGATTACCATGGTTACTTCATCTGTAAAAATAAATTTGAGGAGTCTATTCTATGTGAGCTTTGTAATGGTATATCTTTTGACATAAGCAAGCCTTTAGAAGGCTTAAAAACACAGCTGCACGTGTCAA
The DNA here is from genome assembly GCA_025345505.1 of Todiramphus chloris collaris. Classification (NCBI taxonomy): domain Eukaryota; kingdom Metazoa; phylum Chordata; class Aves; order Coraciiformes; family Alcedinidae; genus Todiramphus; species Todiramphus chloris. The sequence goes on along the minus strand of JANVCC010000018.1, from coordinate 49,695,432 downwards.
CACAGAACATCCTAATGCTATAGGATGTAGCTGGGGTTGTGCCAGAGGAAGAGGGAGAAAAATGCACCCAAGAGGACAGAAAATAATAAGATGCAAAAATGCACAGTCCAAATGGTACTTTAGCAGGCTCTGAATCATCTTTTATTAGTAGCTCTGAAACCTTGCTCTTGATGAACTTTCCCAAAACTTTCGTTCTTTTAGTGACTAAAGAGTTGTCAATCACAGTTCTGAGTCTTGTAATCTGTTGATAGGCATACCCAGAGACCAGGTGGTGGTGTGAGTGTGACTGCATGTGCATATATAAAGAAATATTTATATTATATACATCACACTTGGACAAGCCTTTTTCCTCCCTAATTTTTTTCACAAGCTTTCTTGCTTTGGTTCACTCTGCAGAAGTTTCGTATTACAGTAGTTCACTTAAGATGAAGTCTCTTTTATGCTTGTAACATAGCACTGAGATTTTACTCTGCTATGTGTGCTGTGTTTTAGCAGGCATCGTTTACTGAAAGTGACTAAAAGTTTGAAAAATGTGGTTTTTCCCACCTGTTGAACAAAAAATTATCTGTGGAATCATAATTAAATATAATTAAATGTTTGTATGAAGTAATGCCTTCTGAATCTCTGGAGTGGCATATGTGAACCAATGCTGAGCTTAAGCAATTGAGATTATTTTATCTGTTTTATTTGCAGAATTTACACTGCAGCATTCAGTCATAAGTGGGTTCATTCCAGAAGCTTAAAATGAGCTGATGCCAGCAACTGGCACAAATCAAAAACTCCCCAGCTTTTTGCACTTCTGCATATTGACAGGATTAATACTTCCTGGCAAAGGCCCAGGAAGAGACAGACAGCACAGACAAAAGCTTGCACTGCATCCTTAAAAACTACCCAACTTAAATATTGGCAGGTGGTGGGATGAAGCAAACTCAGTAGCCACGGCCCCCTGCTGAGCACATGGTCCTCAAGAGCCCACCTGTCAGACCCCATCCTTGGGACACAGAGCCAAAAGCTTTCTTGGCAGCACCCAGTTCCTTCAGCACAGTGAAGGGGAAGGAGAAGACATGTGGGTATCCCGAATGAGCTGGGAAGTGCCTGTGGGGGTGGTCCTCACATCCACTCACCCTACTTAAAGGCACTGACTTGTTTTCCTGAAGAAGGTAGCTAGTTTATCAGTTCATCTCGAAAGGGTGAAGTTGGGAGAAAAAATATCTGTGAGGTATGGAGGACTCCTTTCCTCAACCTAATTCTCTGAGGTCATGTTCTGTGTCTGTGGAAACCTGGGATAGGACCCCAGGCAGATCCCTGGGGTGAGATCCCAGTAGCAGGCAGCAGATGAAGTGAATTGTGGAAGCAAGCAGTTGCAGGAACCCTCTCAGTGCAGAGCTGTAATAGCCCCCATAATTTTCCTAAAAGTTTTTTCCTTGGTATCTTAGTGTGAGGAACTTTGCACAGTGAGGTTCTGTGTAGAGCCAGGTGCTGAGAATTCAGAGACAGCTTCCTGCAGAAGACGGACAGTTAGGTGTCATCCATACTTAGATGGCACCTCAGCCCCAAAAGGTTGGGTTTTCCACTGGGGTATTTCGTAGGCCATGAGCACGAAGGCTGACAGGGATACTACCCTGAGAGGAGAGGGACTCTTTCTTAATCACTGTCTGATGCACTGACCACACACCTGACCTCCAGCTTTCCGCAGGCAGTAGATCTCACCTGCAGGAGCTCCTGCTTTCATGCCTAATAACCCAAGCTGCATAGGTGTGCATTCCTTTTAAATCAAGCGTGGTCATTTTCTCAACTTTGCAGAGACGGACAGTACATCACAGCCTGTGGTGTAAAGGGTTAATTACTGGTTAATTGCCCATAACAGGTCATTGCTGAAAAAGCAAAACAAAATTGCCTATTCACAGTCTGGATTGGATTAGTTTCCAGTTCCAATGCATTTTCTACCTTTGCTAGATTAGAGCCCACTGTTATCAAATTTATTCTTCATATGAATACTCCTATACTGTGAACAAAATAACAATTCCCTTTAAGCTTTTTTGTTTAAAACAAAGCCTTCTGCTACCCAGTGTTTTCAGTTCTTTAATCTCTCTCCCGTGAACACTCTTCCCATTTTTCCAACACTTTGTATGAAAAATGAAGCAGCAGAACTTGATACATTATTCACTGAGCAGAGCAATGAGATCCAAATACAGCATCACTGAAACCTACCTACTCATCTTTTGATTTTCATTTGTTTGTACAGCCGAGGCTCGCATTAGCCCTTTTGGCCACAGCCTTGTGTGGGGAATTCATGTCGAGCTGATTGCCTCCCAGGACCCCCGGTCTCATATTCAGTCTCTACATCGGAGGATAGAGTCCTCTCTCTCCCTCTCATCCTGTAAGTACAGCCTGTATTCTTTATTCTAATAAGGTGATTCTGCACTTGGCCATATTAACACCTAAACTGTTTTTCTCAACTTTTTGCAGACTGCAGTTGCTCTGTCTCAGGTTTGTCCTTTGATTGTTTGGTTTTTGCTGTCACCAGTCTTGTATCTAACCATAGTGATTTAACTTTAATCCAGATCACTATTAAGTGATTTACTATTAAATAGTGAAGGGATGATCACCAATACCTGTGGGAACCCAACAGGAAACCATCTCCTTGCTAATAGTTTCCCATTTATATTTACACTTTTGGCTTCCTTCGTTTATCAACTTTTTAATACATTTAATGATTGTGGACTCAGAAATTACTTCATTATAAAGTATGTTTGAGATTTTTGCCTGACTTCATACAGTGCTCCCCACCTATAGAGTCCTGCTCTCCATGTATAGATGGAGACACTTCATATAAGCCTCAAACCATTCAGTTTCTTCATAAAGATGTTCTACAGAACAAGTCAAATAACTTAGATTTGTATTACTGTCAACAATGATGCTTTTGTCAAGTGAACCTTTAATTTTTGCAAGAAAAGACATTAAATTAGTTTGATAGGATCTGTTTTCCTTAAAGCCAGGTTGATTGACCTTTATTATAGCGCTTTTTTTTTGGTTTTTTAAGATTTTATTAGTTGAGTCCTATTTTTTTTTTTTATTCTGTGCAAAATGCTCGAAACTCAGCAGCCAACTGCCCTGTAATTACTTTATACACTTCATAAAGAGTAGCCCAACATGAGCCAGAACTGTTTTAGATGCAGCAGTAGCAGCTCCAAAATCCATCTCTCTAAAACCTTCTGAGACAAGTTTATTTCTAGCAACTGAAATCTGAAACACCTGTAATCATCTATCTGCTGCTTATTGTCCCCCTCCAGGGGCTCCATTGTCATAAACAAATCATCCAGCCTTTTACCTGTATGCTAATATTTATTTATTGAATAACTTCTGCCGCTGATGTATTGTGAGGTGGATTGAAAACTGGCTCAATAACAGAGTTCAGAGGGTTGTGATCAGCAGCACAGCGTCAAGCTGGAGGCCTGTTGCCAGTGGTGTTCCCCAGGGATCAGTACTGGGTCCAGTTTTGTTCAATAACTTCATCAACCACCTGGACGAGGGGATAGAGTGTACCCTCTCCAAGTTTGCTGATGATATGAAACTGGGAGGGGTGGCTGACACACCAGAAGGCTGTGCTGCTATCCAGTGAGATCTGGACAGTCTAGAGAGCTGGGCGAAGGTGAACCTCATGAGGTTCAGTAAGGACAAGTGTAGAGTCCTGCGTCTGGGGAGGAATAACACCAGGCACCGGTACAGATTAGGGGTTGCCCTGTTGGAAAGCAGCACCACAGAAAAAGGCCTTGGAGTCCCAGTGGACAGCAAATTATCCATGGGACAGCAATGTGCCCTTGCAGCCAGAAAGGCCAATGGCATCCTGAGGTACATTAAAAAAACTGTTCAGCAGGTCTAGGAAGGTTCTCCTCCTCCTCTGCTCTGCCCATGTGAGACCACACCTGGAATACTGTGTCCAGTTTTGGGCCCCCCAATTTAAGAGAGACAGTGGTGTACTGGAAAGAGTCCAATGGAGAGCTACAAGGATGATTAAGGGACTTGAGCATCTCCCCTATGAAGAAAGACTGAGGAAACGGGGACTGTTTAATCTGGAGGGGAGAAGACTGGGAGGGGACCTTATTAACATCTATAAATATCTGAAGGGTGTGTGTCAAATGGAAGAAGCCAATCTCTTTTCTGTAATGCCCAGCAATAGGACAAGGAACAATGGGGATAAACTTGAGCATAGAAGGTTCAACTTCAACATGAGGAGGAACTTCTTTCCTGTGAGGGTGATGGAGCACTGGAACAGGCTGTCCAGAGAGAGTTTGTGGAGTCTCCTTCTCTAAAGACTTTCCAAACCCCCCTGGATGCATTCCTGTGCTACATGTCCTAGGTGTTCCTGCTGTGGCAGGGGGGTTCGACTCGAAGATCTCTACAGGTCCCTTGGAACCTGTAACATTCTATGATTCTTTGATTCTATTATTTTTCTTGCTCAGTATTCATCTTTCATAATCTGCATAGAAAAATTAAAAATCATATATCTGATTCTATTTGCCTTAATTTTTCCTAGTATCTTCTTGCTTCCTCTATGTATTAATTTTAGATTTTTTACTCATTATCATCTTTTCCCCTTTTCCTCCTGATGTGCTAATTTTGTAGATAACATTTTATATGTATTTTCACTTCCCTGGTAAACCCAGCTGTTGGGCTTCTTCCTTGTGTGTAGTTTTTTGTAACCCAGTCTTCTCTTCATGGTTGTAACATCATAAGCATTTAGGAAATTTCTTAAGCTGCTTGCATATGTCGGGAACTTTCTGTACCTTCTGTCTTCAGCCTGATTTGACTCCCATTTGATACAGGTTTTGCAAAATTGCATCTCAGAAGGCACACACTGTGATTTTAACTTATGTGTATATGAAGAGGGTACACTCATATATTGCAGAAAAAGTTACTAGTCAGGATTTGATCACAGACCATGTTAGCTATTTGCACAGAAAGCGTCCATCCCTTTCAGTCTAAACAAGCAGTGACATTCTGGTTTGTGATCATTTCCTCCCTCCTGAGACAAAGTCTAGAGCAGGGATTGTCTGGCTCCTCTGCTACATGGCATATGACTCACAGGTAGCTCAGGTGTAGCTACGTCGTACAACAGGCAGTAAGTTTTGCTTGTGCCGGCACTGCAGCTCCTGCCTGTTGCTGTCCCTGGCTGGGACAGGGAGTAACTCAACAGGTCCTGCTGCAAGTGGTGTGGTAAGGTGACCGCTATGGGGTTTGGCTGTGTGCGCTGGAGTTTAGCTGTGTACCACAGGCACTTCACATTGTGGTCATGCTGTGAACTGCTCCTCAAATCAAATGATCTCTTTTACTTGACCTCAGACATGGACATAAAGCTTAAAAATAGATCTACCGAATGCTTAGTGATACTTAGGTATTTTGATCAATGTGTAAGGACTGTCTAGCTGGCTTCTTTTGGAAAATGCTCACTAACCCAGCAGAATCTATTTTTCATGACCCTTAGCTGTCATCTGATGCCTTTTAAGCCCTATCTTCTCTGGGTAACAGAAGGAACCTTCCCTCATGATTTTCCCCACCCTGACCCTTTTTTAAACTCCGAAGTCCCAACTCTTGAAGTACCTGCGGTGTTCCCCCATGTTTCTTGTTGGCTTAGTCTCCTCCAGACTGTGATGTTCCAATTCAAGCAGTGCAGCCTCCCAAGAGTCAGGGCAGCCTGTGGGGTTAATAACCAAAAATGAAAACTCATCAATCCTACAACCATATACACTGATGCAAAGACAAATTTTGAGGATAATACATTGAGGAGAAAAGGCATGTGTCTGGCACTGTTGTTTTGTGTTCCTCTGTTGCTGCTGCTGCTACCTTGAATGCTGGTATATTTTCAAGAGAGAGAGAGAGAAAAAAAGGCAGAAAGAGGAGCAGGCCTTTGAGGGCATAGGTCCATTTGTATCAGTTTTGGTGCTACTTCCTAGAGTTCCCTGGGGTGGCAGTGAGTTGTAGGCAACCTTGTTGGACTCTTATTAATTCATCTTTGGAGGCAGTGAAACTTTGCTTCAGGTCACTGCTCTTCAGCAGAAGCCAAGGAAGAGCACAGTAGCTTCTCTTTTTCCTCCCATTCTTGTGGATTCTGCCTCAGTTCCCCTCCTCTTATTTATCTGCTGCTCTGCCAATTGCCCTATCCAGATTTGTGTAGATTATTTCTAGGGGCGTTCCTCAGCTTTTTGGCACTAGGGACTGTGTGTGGTTAAAAGGCAGGAGAGACTGACCATAGACTTCGTAGAAGACATCCCTGGTGGCACAGATGAAGCCTGTGGCAGCACAGAATTGCAGAATATGGGGAGCTACAGTTTTTAGGGTACTTGGCAAAACAGAGTTGAGAATCACTGGTCTTAGTGGCCTTGTGATTAAACTGCATGCATCAACACTGTCACTCTGCTTTATGGGGGAATGAAAGTCAGGACCTGTCTCCTTCTACATCCCCATGTCCAGGGTGTTTTTCGTTACCATCTCAGCTTCCCACTCTCTTGTTTTCCAAGTTTCAAAATCTCTGCTAAAAATGGACTAGAGGGTAATGTGTCATCTTTGTCATCCTGACAAATTCATCTCCAGGCAATATCTCAATTCTTGCCTGTCTGGTTAACATGGCTTAACCTGTGTGCCACTTGTTTTTTTCTGGGCCAAGAACATCACTTACATGTTACTCACTGTGGTGGTTTGACCCTGGCCAGCAGCTAAGGCCCCACCTGGTCACTCACTCACTGTCCTCCAGCAAGACGGGGAGAAAATCTGAAGGGCAAAAGCAAGAGAACTCACAAGTTGAAATAAGAACAGTAAAGCCAATAAAAAGAAAACAAGTGATGCAAAGGCACTCTGTGACCACTTCCCACCATAAACTGATGTAGTTAGTCTTCAAACAATGGTTACTTGCAAAAAACTCAGCTTTCATTGCTGAGCATGACATCATATGATGTGGAATATCCCTTTGGTCAGCTAGGGTCAGCTGTCCCAGCTGTGTCCCCTCCCAGCGTCTTGCCCAACCCCATCCTGCTCACTGTGGGGGCAGAGTGAGAAACAAAGAAGGTCTTGATGCTGTGCAAGCGCTGCTCAGCACCAATAGGTAAAACCTGGGCGTCTTATCAACACTGCTTTGGTCACAGATCTAAAGCAGAGCATGGTTTGGTCTGCTGTGAAGAAACTTAACCCCATCCAGACCCAGTACCCTTACCTAAGCTGTCATACAGAAGTAAGCTGTCATACACCAAAACCACAGTGGAAACAGGTGGGTTTGTCAAAACAGGTCTCACCACTAGCACTTTTGTGTGTGTGTGTATGTAAATGTATACAGAGGTTTTTGTGTCTTTCCGTTAATGATGGTTGGTACCTTCAGCACTCTGGTTGCTTACTGGCCTTTGTCACCATGTGGTTAACACCTTGTCTGGGGGCTCTGCCTGTAAGCATCTTTGCTGTAGCTGAAGGCAGCTGCAGTGATGGTGAGAAGACGGGGAGTTTCTTTGTGAGCTAGCCACAGGCAAATTTTTGCTCCTGTTTGGGAAGGAGAGTATTTTTTTTCCCCAGTGTAACTGAACAAATGTGAAATTTAAATAACACTTCTAAATATTAGCAGTAGCAATCTAGGTGAAGTGAGAGCTCCTTTGGGAGGGAACCGCATCTGGAATGGTCTTGAAAGTAATCCTGACTGGAGATTCAGCTTGCTCCCATTTCCTTGCTGGCACATCCTGTGAGTTTTTCAGTCACAAAACAGAAATCGGACAAGGCAGAGAAGAGGTTAGTTTCATTTGTGCATAGGCAAAGCGAGGTGGGGAGGGAGCAATGGGGTTTTTTTTTGAGATGAAACCTTTCTCTGTGCGTCGTACCTATTCCAAAGAATCAAACAGGCAGAACTTCTATATAGCTCCCTTTCCCTGCCTTCCTTCCCTGCTCATCCTGATGCACATTTTACATTCTACTCTGCTGTTCCCATGCTGTGGATCAGATGAACACCCATTAATCCTGGGTAGATTCTAAAAATAAGAATTGAAAGAAAATAAAATCAGAACAGAGTGAATCAACCTGCAATCATCTCTCTGTTCTCTTAATGGGGGAAAAGAAAGAGGAAATCAGTGGAGACACTGTTTCACTTCTTTTATTTCCAAGATAAAGCGATTCTGGCATTTTCCGCAGTTGTTCTCTTGATACAGGTTTTCTAATTTATATACTTAAAAGGCACTTTAAAATTTAGGCGCGTTAGCTCCAAATGCATATGCAGACCATCCACCCACTTCCCTCTGCTCATGAATAGAGCCACCACAAGCAGTCTGATGAAGGAGGAATGTAGTTTGAAGTCATGCTATTGAATTTACACGGTGTTCTTGTGTGTTACTCAGAACCAAGGATAGACCCATCCTTTGGAGGGTTTAACTGCAGAGTGAGCAGTGTGTTTACTGTGTGTAGCTGCTGCCTTTAGAAGTTAATTTCAAAGCTTCCTTTAGCTCACTTTAAGCACACACAAAAGAAAGAAAGAAAGAAAGAAAGAAAGAAAGAAAGAAAGAAAGAAAGAAAGAAAGAAAGAAAGAAAGAAAGAAAGAAAGAAAGAAAGAAAGAAAGAAAGAAAGAAAGAAAGAAAGTCCTAAGTGCAGTTTTGAGTCTGACTTTCTCTTTGGTTTATGAACATAAAACCTCCAGGCCTTACTTCTCAAGTTAGGTATATGTAAGCTTATTTCTTTTAGATTACAAGTCAAGTTGGGTGTTGGTGGAAAAAGGAAAAAAAAAACCACAGAAGAACCTCTCCTCAGAACTGATCTTCCTGTGATGCGTTTTTCTAGGGCATCTTTTTTTAAAGTAATAAAAGCCCTGAGACAGTACGAGACGTAACTCAGTTGCCGTTACTTTAAGAGATCACAGGGTGAGGCTCTGCTTTAATTGCTTTTTATGTTTTGTTCTGGTTTGGTTTTACTGAAAGGGATGTATCACATGGAATAGAGAAGAATTCACTGTTTTTTGAAAAAGATGAGACCGTGCCATTCACAGACTCAGCTGGCAGCGAAGCTGCAGAAAGCCAAAAGGGTGGCAGTGTGTCCTTTTGGGGGCAGTTTGGAGGGTTTGTCTCTTCTTCTTGCATCAGTTGCATTTGGGAACTTTTAAGTATGGCCACCTAAACAGCCACATTGTGCTAATGCATCATCTCATGGCTTTCCCAGGTGGCCTCCCCACCAGCCAGCTACTGGACAGTCCCACCACCACAACTGTCCCTCAAACAAGCACCACACATAGATGCCAATACTGTCCCCTCCTGCCTGGATGGAACACTGACTTCCTTTTTTTCTCTCTGTCTTGTAATAAATACATTGTATATCTACATGGATAATAAAAAGATTGTCTAGACTGTAATAAATCTCTTGCTGGAAAGAAACCATGCGACACCAGCAGGATGGTGGATCTGATTGTCAAGACATTCATTGCTCTGTCTTCGTGGCATTCAGTGGCCACCCATCCATTCATGGACAACTGAAGTCAAGGGTCTGGTGTAGTTCAGTGAAATTCTTCAGCATGCACCTTCCCTTCACTGGTTCTGGTCTCCAGGGGTGGCTGAAATTAAATGGGCAAGAAGAAGCCCAAATCTTCATCTTTCATAACTGACCTTCACTTCAGGTCCCAAAGGGGACAAAGAGGGAAGGCAAGCACAGATCTTGCAGGCATGTGTTACAACTTAAACATTGTCTGTAGTGTCAAGAAGCTGTCATTTCCAGGGTCACATCCCCAGTCACTCAATAAATGGGGAGAAGCAGCAGGACAGAATCTGGCACTTCAAAGGTCCTTGCAGGGTCTGCTCTTCTCATGGCAGCAGGAGATGCTCCTTTTCCTGAATTCCTTTTGCCACCATTGTAGAAGACTTCCAAAGAAACTTTATGCTGAAAACAAACAATAGGAAGAGCACTCCAGCACTGAAAAAGGCATTTGCTTTGAGCCAGAGCTGTCTGTCAGCAGGAGATCTTCCTGCTCCTCCGCCATAGATGTCCATTAACACTGGGCAGTGGCCTGACTTTTGACTGCTGCAGACAAACAAGCAATTAAACTGCTGAGATTCTTCTGCTCAGCCCACTAAAGCAGAATCTGTGAGTGAAATGTTAAAGAACTCTCTTCAAAAATCAAATGAATGCAGCCCAGGCATTTTTCAGCGCTGTTTTCCTTATGAAAATGCTGTTTCAATGTAGTCATTGATCCTGATACATACTTGACTTGAAGTTTTGCCCTGGTCTTTCTGGCCTTTTGTTCACAAATACCACATTGTGTATGTGAGATTTTCTGTACATCTTTAATAGTCACAGGACATCCAGTAGTAGTACTGCGTCTTCTTCGATTTACATTTTTTAATGCAGTGTGACAGGTGTGGTGCACATGTAGATTTGCAGGCATTCTACACAAATCCCCAGTCTCCAGCCTCTTTCAGGGCTCTGAACCAGATCTATCACATTGCAGTAAAATTCTATTCTTTCTAGATCAGGCCAGTAGTGTAAAAATTATATGTAAATATATGAGTAACTTGCAGCCCACAAGCCTGAGGATTAATGAATAACACCCAGGAGTTTGAATTATTATCAAGTATATGTTGTATCTTTCTGACCTGCTTTATGATTCCTAAAAATTGTGGAATCACTGGCCAAACTGAAATGAAGGCAGTCCCATAAAAGGTCCCAGAGTTAATAAATAAAAGCAAAAATAAGGCAGCCATTGTTGCTATTTTGTTCCATCTGTTTAATTTGTGTTGGCTTGGAACTGACACAGAATTAATTCTGGAAGTTCAAAATGCTCCCATCAGCATAGATGTAAGTCAGAGAGAGGTCAGCAAGCAGACAGCATCAGAATTACTGACCAGCATAGGACTAGTTGTAAGTGCCTATTTCTTGCCCAACTTGGAATGCCTTCATAACAACTTGCGATGGTCAAAGTGGGTGATCAAGACTTTAATGAAAATGGGGTGTTTTAATGTGCCTCAGGCTTGTGTTTCAAAACCTGTCTGGATGCATTCCTGTGTGACATACAGGATGATCCTAGATGATCCTGCTTTGGCAGGGGGATTGGACTTGATGATCTCTAAAGGTCCCTTCCACCCCCTAACATTCTATGATTCTATGATCAGTTTGTCTCTAGGGAAAGACTAATAGTGGCATCGCAAGTAAGACATTTCAACTTCAGGGTAAGTTTCTGTGTTGATTATTCCCCCTATCCAGCCTGCAGGAGGCATTCCACAGAAAACTAATGTTTCTTTGAAAGATTCTTGTAGTTCTTATTCTTGGAAAGCATATTCTATCCTTCTTGCATCTTCACAGTAACTCAGAATGTGGCATTTTGAACATTTAATCCTACTGTAGCTCATGAAATTTGGCTTATTTGATGTCACAGACTGATACTTCTGTGATGCTTTCAGCAAAACATAAAACACCAAGAAGATATTCCTTAAGAGAATATATTTTTCACAGCCATACTGGATGCAACCCTTGGTTTGATTAACAAGAATGTTCACCGCAGTGACTGAATAAAAGCCAAGGATTTTGTTCATCCAATTCCCTTTTAACATAACTGTTTCTTAACTCATCTTTTCTGCTGATGCTTTCCAGACGAGATTTGTAAGATTTGGTCAGAAGAAGACAGCTGACAGTTACCAGTCATCCAACCTTTCCCTTTCACGTCTTTCCATGAAAGAAGTTCTCTGAAAAATATACCATCCAATTTTAATTCCAGAGAAAACCAAGAGGAAGGAGAATGTGATCTGATGGGTCTGAAGGTGCTTCATGTTTCTTCAGGAGGTTGGAGCCCTCTTCCATGGTGGTCTCATTTTCCTACACAAGGGGTTGGAGGACAGAGTCCATGGCATGGATAGGGGAGTGCTGAGTAGACTGCTTCTCCCTGTATGCCTCTGTCAAACATTTTTAGGACCCACTTTCTCCTACAACACTCAAAAAACAGGTTCTGAAAAAGTACTGTAATTCAGAGTTTCAGCTGTGAGTTGCAAAATCTTATGGAGAAATTTCCAGTGCTCTGAAGGAGTGAAATTACACCAGTCTTCCTCCCATCCATCTTTTCCTGATGGCTTACAATTGCAGAAGCTAGACAAAGCAAAGGCTTGCCAACACTGTTTGCTTTTTAAATATCACATGTTGGAGCTTTTAATTTTAAAATAGAAGCATGAAAAATTGAATTTTCTTGGTACTCCTGGACTTTTCCTAGGCTTTGATTAGCTAACAGATGATTGCTTTTCTTTCTGTTAATGGAGTGACTGTCTGGCTTTGACGAGCGTTTCAGTCTTGGCTTCCATTTTGTATCGAGAACCAACAAAAAAAACTGCAGGAGAGTGATTTGCAATAGTAATCATAGTGTTAGTAACATCTCCTTAGCCTTCATCTGTTTCCTAACTGAGAGTAATTAAGGTGCTATGACTATGTAAATAATTAATAATGATATAATTAATTTTACATCTTTGTCAAATAATGTTTCCACCGTGTGGGAGGAAATTGCTCTTCTGGTTAGGCTAATGTTGGATTGCTTGCAGTGTAAATGTTGGAGTCCAAGAAATACAACAAGGACAAGAAAGGAGACAAATAACATAATGATTATTTTCATTTGTTTCTAAGGAAGTCTCAAAAAACATGTCAATGTTTTATGTTTTCACAAAAGCATGTGTTTTATATTGACCATATAAACACAACTTCATAATAATCAAATTCAACTTGCTTCCATTAGAAAAATCTGGTTTAATTAGGCTAGTTACATACCTTCTAACAATACCAGTGTCAAGTTGTGATAATGCTGCATGACCCATAACTCACACATCTGAGAAATGCTGCTTTTTCTAATGGAAATTTTAAAAATGCCGTTCCTTTACTGTAAGTTGCGCAGCATGTTGGATGAACAACACTGTGTGCTCCTCTCTAGAGAGTTTAGTGTAAAACAGCTCCAGATTTTGTTTGGTGATCTCAGAGCTGGCTGAATAACTCCAGCCTTCCACAGCTCCAGATGCTGACATGCAGGGAGATGAGACTTTCAGATATTAAAAGCCTGCTCTGTGATACTGAAGGAGATTAGTTTTTGGAATCCATTCATTGACACAAAGGCCAATGCTGAATGAAGGTTATATTTATTGTCTATGAAACCCCTGAGTTAGCTGAAATCACTTTAAGCATGTACGTGCATACATGTATTCTCTCACGTTTAGCCAACTCCCCGTGATGCTGGTTTCTTTGAGCCAGACAACTTTCAGGGACTTGGCTTGAAAAGATGCGTGCGTGTAACACCCACTGTCACATTTTACGAGCGGCTACAATCAAGCAGTCTTTATACTCGGATTGTCTAGACACTGTGACAAAGCGGGAGAGGGCAAGCGGAAGAAAAAGCCCTTTTTGTCGGTCATTCACTTTGCATCAAATTCTCTTTCCCTGGGTGCTGCCACTGCCAGCAAAGAGATAAAGGGAGCAAAAACCAAACAAAAATCAAGAAACTGATAATTCGCTAGGTTTCTGTTCATACCATTCCTAGTAAAAAGAAAACCCCCAAACATTCTTTTTCTGAAATTACCAGTACATGTTTATACCATCTTCTGGTTTATTCCCTTTTTTCAGAATTAATACTTTGAACAATTTTATTTTTGAAGCTGATTTGTCATTTTAACTTCTTCCTCATCGATGTGTAAATGAAGCGTGTAGGGCTGGCTTGTCAGCACTTGTAATTTGGTACATGAAACCTTCCCCTGTTTCAGTGGAGATTTTTTTTCCTGCTCAGCTGACCGTTTGTGAATGAGCAAGAAGAAAACCCCTTTCCCTTCACAGTTCTCCCAGATTTCATGTTTCCCTTGGTTTTTTTTTATTCTTTCTTTTTCTTTTCTACTTTTTTTCCCACGGAAACACATGGGAAAAAAATAAGTGAAACAAGAGCTGGGAGGGGAAAGGGAGGAGGTCATAAGAGTTTCACAGGATTTGCAAGCTAACGAAAAGGGTGCCGAGATTCTTCTTTAAATAGTAAAGCCTCCATATCATTTAACTATTTTGAGGTGAATAAGTGTATGTTCCAGCACACGCACCTTTAGACCAGTTTGCTTTAATGGTTCGCTCTTCCCCGTTTGTATGATCAGCACCTTTCTCTGCCCTTTCTCTCAAGCTGAGATTTCCCCCATGGCACCTCCATGGAGTGTTTGCTCGCTGACCATGTTTTGCTCTCCATGCACCAGAGACATGCTTTCACAGAGGCGTAGCAGAGTCCAAGCAGTGAGTCCCATACTTGTCCTTCCCATCCCAAGCCTTCTTAGGCTCTGCCCATGCTGATGGCAGGGAGATGAGCTGTCACTCCGTGAGGCTCCCTCACCCTCCCTGTGGTCCTGCTTTACTCTGGAATTGCTCATGTGACGTCTTGGCTCTGAGAGAATCCGGGAAGACCTCACCTCTGAGTGACACCTCCAAACAGAAGGTCTCCAGAGCCAGACCATCCTGCTGTTGAAACAGGTAAAGGCAGCAGAGATATATCCACAAGCAGTTTTCACAGCTGATATGAAGCTGGCTGGGGCACCAGTGTCCTCATCACAGTCCTTGTGGGCTCACCTGGCATCACTGCTGTTCCCAGGGATGGACAACCTTGAGCTCCAGCACAGTACCATACACCTCTAGCACCAGCCAAGCTACCAGGGCGAGCAGTAGCTGGAGGCTGGTATGGCTGCCGCATCAATGTCGCTTCTCTTTCTTGAGGGATCCCAGCTTGTGCCACTGACTGCAGCAAGTGCAGGGTCAGGAGTCCTTCTTTCTATTTGTTTGAAGACACTCTTGGTGAGGGAACTCTGCTTAATGGTTGTGGTGTCTTTGAGGAGGTAAAGAAATGCAAAAAAAGCACCTTTAAGTTAAGCTAATAGTAAAAGATGGTAGACAATGCAGGAAATACAGCTCAGGGAAATGCATTAAAAGGGAGCTTGTTTTTCTGAAGGGGCTTGTAAAATAACTGAAAGTCTCTTTAAATTATAAAAAATACCCTTCAACAGAAAGGTTGGGGTTTTTTTCTAATTAGGCAAGTTAGATTTAGGAAGCAGGTATCCAGCCTGTGGACTGTCACAGACAAGCAGGAAGCTGCTGCATAATTTTTCAAGCATTAGCAGCAGAGGAATATGCTTTTTCTGAATCCCATGAGTTTGTCAAAAACAATTTCCTGTGTTGACGTGGGGGTAAGGCATATAAAATAGCCAGCCTGGCAGCTACAGAAAAATTAGGATAGGCTTTTTATTTACTCTAAGTGACAGATATTGGCTGAAATATGAAAACAAATTTGGGAGGGGGGGAAATGTGCTTTGCTATACTTTTTTTTTCTGTTCTCTGCATTTTCTCCTTGTCTTTTTATATATCCTGGACGAAGTACGTATAGTACATCTAATTGTTTTTTAAGGTTTTTCTATTGTCACTGCACTCCTTGTAACCTCATTGTTTAGAGAGTAAGTTGTTTGTGTGCCAGGTTACATGTAAGAGTCTCCATACCAGTTCAGATCAAGGGTGCACCCGGACGAGTATCTGATTCCCTAGATTCTTCGCAAACTCAGGTTTCATGTCTAGATTCAGCTCAAGTCAGTAGGAAAGAGTTGAGTAACACCAGCACATAGATTGTAAGACATTAGAGCCCACAGATGAAAAGCAATGCTAGATAACAGAAGGAACTTTACAGGGCTGTTTCTAAGATGTGGAAAATCACCCTCTGTCTCCCTGCAGCTGGAGAGAGGTAGGCACTTAAAATTCAGAGAGATTAATGCAGGCCCTGGTAGTACCCCAGGAGGGTGCTGAACATGAGGTCACAAGAATTGAAAAACTTAGAGCACTCTTTGCTAAGCCATACCCTCTCAGTTTCCTCCTCTCCAGGAGCTGGACTTTGAGATGCTCTGCGTTTGACCTGTTAATTCTTCCAGGGCTTTCTCTGGTTTCTTAACTCGTGTATACCTTTGGCAGCCCCACCTTCTGGTACCAGCAGGCTTTACGCTTCAATTTGGTCCTGCATAAAAAGGCGCTTCCTTTTGTTTCAGTTCTGCCATCCCATAGCTCCCTCCTACTTTCCTGTGCTGTAATAACTGTCGGCTCATTGTGTCTGCTTTTCTGCCTGTCACGCAGAGCTCCAGCAAGGGAAAAAGGTTGAATTGCCTTTAGGTGAAGTCAGCTCTTGTGTAGCTGGCAAGGTCAAACATGAACAGGTTTCATCTTCTCTCTCCCTCTGTGCAAGCCATTGCCTGGCAGGGCTGGGTAGAGGGCTGCCACTACCCTAAGAGCAGGCAGGCCATCCTTCCCCAGGCCTCAGTGGGAAACCACTGCGAGGAAGATTTTGTGTGACCTTTTCCACCAAGGTGGTGGTCGGTCTGTTCTGCCACGTAACAAGCAATAGGGCAAGAGGAAATGGCCTCAAATTGCACCAGGGGAGGTTTAGGTTGGCTATTAGGAAGAATTTCTTCACAGAAAGGGTTGTCAAGAACTGGAACAGGCTGCCCAGGGAGGTGGTAGAGTCACCATCCCTGGAGGGATTTAAAAGACATGTAGGTGTGGCACTTAGGGACATGGTTTAGTGGTGACCTGTCAGTTCTGGGTTAACGGTTGGACTGGGTGATCTCAAAGGTCACTTCCAACCAAAACAATTCTATGATTCTATGTTGCTGTTTATATTCAAACTGTTGTGGGGTTTTTTTTTAAGTATTTAACTTTTGAGCAGTGGACTTCATTTGATCCTTATCGTATGTGGGTTTGGGGGAGATCTGGTGAGCATCAACATATGAACACATGTCCTTTCCTTCCCCTCCTAGGATTTTAGATAATGGGCTGTGTGCAATGTAAGGATAAAGAAGCAACAAAACTGACTGACGAGAGGGATGGCAGTTTAACTCAAAGCTCAGGCTACCGCTATGGGACAGATCCCACACCGCAGCACTATCCTAGCTTTGGTGTGACCTCAATCCCAAACTACAACAACTTCCATGCCACAGGAGGCCAAGGACTGACTGTGTTTGGTGGAGTCAATTCCTCCTCCCATACTGGAACACTGCGTACAAGAGGAGGAACAGGTGAGTTTCAAAGTCTTCTTTCAGTGCTCTTAGTGAGCATAAATCACCTAATTGCAGCAGAGGCACAACTGTCTCAGCATGCTGCTTTTGGAAGGAGTTATGTCATGAAATAATGCAAAGAATTGAAGTAGGGGTTGAGCTGGGTCTTCAGCCCTACCTTTACTAACTTGCAGGTGCTGGTTCACCTGGGGGGTGAGCAATTATGTATACATGCCCAGTTTGGCTGACTGACTGCCTCATCCCTCTACCAGGGAATGGAAAATGTGGTCTGAGCCACCTCAGGTAGTTAACAGGAAATACTTGGCACGGCTATGTCTAAACTCACTCTTCACGTCCCTTTGGCCCATTTGGGATCCCACACTGTCTATAGGTATGAAACCAAGAGTACCGAAGGCTGTACAGAGTGAAGGAGGTGACATGCCCTCTGGCTGCATAAACACAGAGGGATTAGAATGGTTGTCCAAGAAGTAGGAGGCTTCGGTTTATTTTGCTTCTCAGCAACCAGAGTAGCTTACATTTGGCTTATCCACCTCCTATCTGGAGTCTCCTTTCCTTCCTGGTTTTTTGTGATGGAGCGTGACTCACCTATCTTCTTCTTCAGGTGTAACCCTTTTTGTGGCGCTTTATGACTATGAAGCAAGAACAGAAGATGACTTGAGTTTTCACAAAGGAGAAAAATTTCAGATACTTAACAGCTCGTAAGTTTTAGGCTTGGGAATGTGCTTTCTAATGTTTGTAAACTTGTGACACTGACAATTATATTTGTCTGCTTAAGTTATTAGTAAAATCTAATGTTGGATATTCAAGATGTGTAGGGCTTTTACTGTATGCTTACTTGTCTTTGTGTTTAGTGCACTTTTGCTAAGTGCTTTATTTTTGAAAAAAAAAAAACAAATAACAAAACACCTTCAACCACATTCAGCTTTATTTCAAAACTAAGCATTAGATTGTGTGATTCACTGCTTACGTTTCATATTAAACTTTCATTCAGAACTAAGAGTACCAGCTCTGTACTTTACTGATAGTCACAGAGGTTCTGCAAGGCATGTACTAACTTTTTGCAATCTGCCACAAGTATCTCTACACAGAAGTGAGCTAAAAACTGATTCACAAAAGAGATGTTACCCACAATTGCATGCCAAGTATAAAAGCATATTTTTTCCTCCTTTTAAAGGTAGGTGATAGAGTCATAACATGCTAGGAAGTTCTGTTAAGTGAGAACGCACCCTTGAACAGTTGCATTTGGCACGAAAACCACCATTCCATCCTGGAAATCATCAACTTAAAATTAATTTTATTAGCTTCCCACAGAAAAGAATCCCTTAGCCATTTAAAAATAACATCTAAAACTTACTGTGCTACTGACCTATATCTGAACATCTTGTAATTCTTGGCTAAGTAGATAAAGTTGAAGGCTTTGTATTATGTTCAGTATTGCTATCATTTAGAGGTAAAAATGGGTTAACAACCCAGTATGTTGCTTTCTAGAGACTTTGTGATAGTGCTCTTATCTTTTTTTTCTTAGGCTCTGGCAGTGAGGCAAACTCGTCCCTGGTGCAACTCCTGTTAATTTTAATAGAACATCTCCAGGGTTGGAGTTGGCTTAATGTGCATTAAGGTTAAAAAAAAATAAAAATAAAAAAAAAGGTCAGGTAATTCTATGGAATATTTCATGAAGTCATGAAGCTAAAGACGTTTGATGTAGATGAAAGTACAGAAACTTCAGTTACGACTTGTAGAGGGAGCAGCAGTTTAAAAAGCTCTCTACTTCTAAATTAGCACTTGGAAAAAACCAACATTTTTCACCTATGGTCCATTTTTATTCACGTTGCCTGCTGCTTTCCTAACCTTGCACAAACTATACCATAACTTGAAATAAGAACAAATTCCATGCCTTATAAATTCCTTACACATGCCTGTTGATGAAATCAGGGGGTGTTCACCGGGACTTGTGGAGCAATTGTACTTAAGAGTCGGTGCAGAGATTCCCCCACGTGTGGGTGGTTGCAGTACATGCATTTTGATGCAGGTAATTACTGCCCGGAGGAAGATTTTCTAAGGGAAAAAAAGGCAAGCATCCACTGATTTTCTTGGAGGATTATAGAAGCTCAGTTCCCATCATAGTCGGCTCTCTCTACTTATAAAAACAGAACTAACCACACTCCTGGAGCACTGAGAGCCAGGCTGGGAATCTCCAGATAGCAGCTTTTCTGTGAGAATGCTTCCTTTCCTCACTTATGTCAGAAGTGATATAAAAGCAGCCCATTTTTTCAATAGTCTGCCAATCCTGCTTGCAACCAGAAAGCATATATGTGCATAAAACTAGTTTGTCTGGAATTTTTGGAGGGGTTTGGATTATTTTTTTTTTTTTTTTTAGCTCTTAACAAATGAAAGTAGACTTGTGCTTTGGATTAAAAGTTTGGGACAGCAATACCTGAAGTGATGTACAGAGGCTATCCCTGTGATTTGAGGTCAGAAATGACACCAGGGGTAGTCTGGGTGAAAGAGGTACCTGCAGGGGTGGTTCATAGTACAGCCTGACTTCAGGGCTCAGAAACACTCTGCAATCCCTTGCAACCCCACCTCCACTCCCGCATACCCTGACTACCCCCATGGACTACCCTCCTCCTACCTCAGTCGGGTGTTTAAAATTAAGAGCTGTGGAAAAAAAAGTCTGCCTTCCTCCTCCTTTCTGGCACTGCTTTGAGAGATTTAAGCTCTGTCAAAGCAGAGGGGGTTGTTCCTGATGTTGTGATCATCTACGGGACTGCTTTTTTTCTCCCTAGATATGATAAAATACCTCCATCTAGTGGACTCTCTGAACAGGAAAGAGAAGTGTAATGGTACAATTTATCAGCCACAGCATGGCATCATCTCAGAAATATTCTACAGCAACACAGGGGGGAAGGTTTAGCACTTCAGCTGGTAATATTAGGGATATAAACAGATAGGGCCATTTGCCTGACATACTAAGGCACACAAGGTGTATTAAAATAGTGTCAGCTGCCAGGCTCTAGAAAAACTACTTGTTCTATGCCTTTTTGAACTGTGGAGTTGGAAACAACTCCTCTTTGACTACTCACAGCTGTTTTCTGGTTGTTTTCCATGGAGTTCATACTCCTTTGAACTGTTAAAGAAAGCAATAGCTTAGACAATGCTTGTTTACAGAGGAAGCTTAATTCTCTGGCCACTTTTTATAATAGTGTTTTATTTAGTGAACAAATCCCTGTTTTACAGAGAAGGGAACTGCATATTGGTATCTGTAGGAGTTAAACATCAGCGAATCTGATACTGAGAATGAAAATACAAATTGTCTGAAGGGCAGTACCATGTCCCACTCTGAGCAACAAAAATTGCTGCTAAGCCCGTGGAACACTGCCGTAAGATGGTCCCGCATGGACCTCTTCATATTTAAATGTTGCAGAAGAATGGGGTTTTGTAAGTATTTGAAAATGCAGCCAAGTCCTTTGCTACTTCAGATACCTCCTTTAGGTGGCCAGGAGAGGGAATCTAGACAATGAAATGTGATCCTTAAGGGCCATCTTAAATTCCATGCTGATAGATGGCTTTCCATGTTGAGAGATGTTTTTTTGATGCCTTTGGGTTTCAGATTAATTACCTCCACAGAGGTTTAAAATTAGTAGTGGATGTGACAGTGTTCATTTTGGCAGTTTTTCTATAAGCTCTCTCAGGGGCCTGTATTAGAATAATTTCTGTGGACACAGTTTTCAATATTCTAGTCCGAATCCAGCCCTTACCAAACCCAGTCTCACTGGGTTGTTAGGCCTGCTTATGCCATTGTGCTACATTTGGAAGGCTACATTACTAATCACTGCTGAAATAATAATAGGTGTAAAGAAATATGTATATTATTTGGGGTTATAGGCAAACAACTCTCTCAGATGAACACTGGTGATAAAGAGATGAGTTGATGTGGATTCTTACGCCATGCAGCTGTAAGTGCTGTTAGCAAAGTCAGATCATTGTCTTTATAGCTGTGTCTCTCTCTCACTTCTTCTCCTTACCTCTGTTTCTGCAGGGAAGGAGACTGGTGGGAGGCCCGGTCCTTGACAACAGGCGAAACTGGTTACATTCCCAGTAATTATGTGGCTCCAGTCGATTCCATCCAGGCAGAGGAGTATGTTTTCTTTTCATTGTAAAGACCTATTAGTGCTGTATTTGGAGGAGGTTTGAGTTGGTTTTGATTGCAGCTATTTTTCAAATGATTTACATTATTTTTATTTCAGTTCTTAGCTGCACTGATAAATAATTAGGTAATTAGTAACAAAAGAAGCACAAGCTCAGTGCTTTTTCAATGTCAAAACAAAGGAAGAAAACCTAAAGGAACTTAGGTCTACTTCCTTTATTTAAGTGTCGACTAATTTCAAGCTTTAAGTGAAAGGTGCCTTTGTTTTTCCTGAAGCAACTTGTAAAAATATTTAGAGTCAAACAGTGTGCAAACTGTCTATTAAAGAGAGCACGTTGTATCAACAAATGCCTACCAAAAGATAGGATGCCTACAATGCATACAGCAGGCAGCATAATGAGGACATATCTATGCGAAAAAATGGAGTTCTGTCTGTATCCATATTATTTCCAGTATAAAAGACACACTGGAGGAGCTCATATAGCTGAGCAGGTACTACCGTAGCCTGTACTTCGGGTTGTCCTTGGTTGATTGTGAAACCAGGGGAAAAAAAATAAAATTGCTACAGGAAGGAAAAAGGTACCAAAATTCTGAAAGCCTTATAAAATCACCGTAAAGTGGTTGCATCTGGTCCTTCTATTGAGGTTTTATAGCTGTGCTGCAACAAAAATATTGCATACTAATTTATCACTGTGTAAATCAAATATGTAGTTTATAGCAACATCTGTAAAAATACTGCTCTTCAGCAGTGACCCATTTTTCTGCCCTTTTCCATGTCTACTCCTTCCCCCCACCAAGTTTCACTCTCTCTCAAAGTCTGGCCTTTGTCATAAGGCACCAAACAAGCATTCTCAGCATCTACTGATTATAGGCGTAATGCAAAGCGCTACTGCACAACATAATACAACATCTGCTACACGGTTTGTCACATTAGCTTCCCTTCACAATAGAAGAGACACAGTATGGCAAAAATGGTTGAATGTACTTGAGTAACCATAGTTTCCGCAAGTAATCCTCCATGTCTGAGCTCCGTGACACTACCTAGTAATCCTATGTATCCATTATCTTACTATTTCTGATGTTTCCCTAAGGTGGTACTTTGGCAAACTTGGACGAAAAGATGCTGAGAGGCAGCTGTTGTCATTTGGAAACCCCAGAGGTACCTTCCTGATACGGGAAAGTGAAACTACCAAAGGTAGGCTGGCCAGAGCTATTCTGACTACACATGAAAAGATACATGAGAAAAATTGTGATTAAGTTTGTGAAATACTGTTTTCAATGGTACAAAGGCAGACATAAGTGTCCTCTTGCATATATGTGTGCTAGGGAATTAGATGTCTGCACATCCCAGATCTTAGAGGGAATGTTCAAAGCAGAGAACAACTCAAGTGCAACCCATGCCACAGTCTACCCATGGTACCTGCAGTGCAGGTCATGCACAGGCAGGATTCTCTGTTCCACTCTCACACTCTGTATATCCCACTGTCTCTCTCAACATATATGTTAAGGATACTACTGCTTCAATGGAGTGGGACGGAGAGTGGCTTCTCAGACCAGCAGCTATAGGGCTACAGGAAGTAGGCCCCCTGATGACCATAGTCAGGTCCAGACACAGCCAGATAGCTTACTGTGAACAGATGCTAGGAATCTCCAGTCTAGTTTGGTGAAAATTACTGTGTACTTCTGAACAAGCAGGATATTTGAACCTTCCTGTCTGCAAGATACAAATTTTTTGTGCAAGGGAAATACTGCCTATTATTTTGCGAAGATTAGGGATTTTAATATTTTTATATATATATATGTAGCAGTTTTAAATTCATATATTAACAGTGAAAAGACTTGAATATATTTCTAATTCATATATTCATAAAGTATTTGGTTGTATCTATTCTGTTGAAGTCAAGTGGAAGGTTATATTCTCCTTCTTCCCTCAAAAAATTATTGGAAGTGTTCTAGTTTTCTTGGTGGGTGCTATTTTTGCCTGTACATTTTGTTCATGAGGCCTGCCAATGTATTCTTCAAAGCTTCACATGTATGAAAAGACCTCTTTAACTCATGCAAGTATTGAGGAGAAAACCTGCAAGTAAGTGAAAACAAACCTGACCATTTCTAATTAACCAGCAATCCAACACAATAGCTGCGGGAAGCATAAGTCACTAGAATTAATTCCATGTAAGTTCTGAAGTCTAATGGTGATTTGTGTAATTAAAGATCAGAGCACACTCTGTCAGGTAAAGTTAGCATGCAAAGTGGTTGGAGTCATGGCTAGTAAGAGGGTTTAAAGAAGAGAAGCACTGCTTCCCTCTCCTCTCTACCTGAGCTGTCTTCAAGTGCTGCATTCTGTCATCTACAATTGTACATTTTACATTTTTGACTCCTGCAGTCACTGGATTCTTCCTTCACTGCCCATAACTCCAAAGACTGTTTCTGACGCAAAATCTGAATAGATATGTTGTTGTTTCAGACAGCTAATGTCCCATCTCGTCACCCCACAGCTTCGCCATACCTTATGTAGCAGTGAGGCATTCTCACCAGGAGCAACTTGCTTAACAGGCTCTAACTTGCTCTTTTTCTGCAAATAGCTTCCACCTGTTCATCACAACCAACAGTTGTTGCGATGGCTGTGAGGAGCAGAACTCCATTCTACTCTGTGCCCAGTTTAAAAACTCACTCATACAGGCATCCGTGGATCCTAAAAATTAACACAACACGGTCTCTCTACACCACACTATTAGTTTAGTCTGTTGTCACCATTTTTTATTCAGTAACAGGAGATATGTTTTGCAGGGCTGTTTACTTACCTAAGTCAGGGCTTTTTTCTAGAGCTTCTTGTGACACACAAAAGCATTGGGGAAATGGAGTAATCCATCATGGATGGACTTACAGCAGCGAGCTTAACTTCTCTGCATTTGAAATTAAGGCTTTCTACATCTTCAGGCTAAGTTTGCAGCAAAGCCATTGGAAAAAACCAAACATGCATGGTTTCTGTCAAACATGCCTGTTACCCTTCTCATCCCTGTGGTGTTTCAGTACGTTGTTAGAAGAAAACAGAAGGAGCACGTTGTTCATGAGAGAGAAAAAAGTCATCTGTGAGAGCTCAAAGGGTTCATTCTCCCATAAGTCTTCTCTAAATGCCTTACTCCAGCTAGTCATCTTGGGCTTGAGGCGGGGATTGTTTTGTGAACTAGAATTGTCCCTTCTGCTTTAAATAATAACAATAATAAAATTAGTTCGGATCATGTTAAAAGTATCATCATGGATGACTTCAACATGAATTTAACTTCCCTTGATCGTGGCTGCCTTCTCTTCTTACTTCCAAAATAAATCATATGGAGCTGGCTTTTCATTTCTTCAGTGCCTGACTACCCAGGTACTTCATCAGCTCTTGTCTGTATAATCCTTCACCTGGTTTCAATCTCTGCCCTCCAAGGCTGTCTGGTTTTAGGTTTGGTTTTTTTTTTTTTAAATTCATTAGTATGATATATTGTAATGTCATATTTCTATCCACATTTTTATTGTGTATATCTCTTATATTTGAATTTATCATCGGATAATAATGAATAGTATAAATAACCAACAGCCTAAATAAATGAACAATGAAATCCATCTTGGTTCTTGTTTTTGTCCAGATTTGAACTAAAGCTCCAGTCCTGCAACTTGATCTGAGGTCAGCGGGGGTCCATAGAGGGCCACCCACACAGCTCTGATTGCAGACCTGGAGCCACAGATTGTTTACATTTTCCCTAAAGAATCTAAAATAGTGACCAGATAGGCAGGGAGCGTGACTAAAGAAAATACAGCTGCTGCCAGTACATCAAAACTCACAAATGTGGAGGTGGAGAACACTGCCTGGAAAATTTTAAAAGTAGGCTGACAGTGTGTAATCCAGAGTGGTGGTACAAAGCATGCACAAGATGTGCTTGCAAATCCCCACAAGGCTTTGAACTCCTAGCTGAGAGAGATGTACTTACTCAGTGGGAGAACATCCTCAGAAAAATATCCTAAACAAACAGTATTTTTTCTACGCTTAGAAATAAAGACCCTGTCACTCCTCTCAGGGTGTCTTCCATTTGCATAAACCAGAATCATCTGTGTGAGTGCTGGCTCTTTGCCTCCTATTTAGAGGACAAACAACAGGGAATTTGAGAAGTCCTTGGAGTCAGGGTGGAGATGTTTTGCTCACTGCGGCTCCCTTGGTGGTGAGCTGCCCACCAGTGCCACCTGTTACAGGTTAGCATGGATTGGAAAACTTCCTAGGGAGACATGCAAGGAAGACATCTTACACCAGGAATCTTAACCACATGATGGTGGGGGTTCTGGAACACAGGAAGTTCCAGCTGAACATAAGGAAAAACTTTTTTGCTCTGATGCTGACTGAGCACTGGAACAGTCAGACCAAAGAGGTTTGGAGTTGCCTTCTCTAAAGACTTCCAAGACCCACCTGTATCTGTTCCTGTGTGGCCTGCCCTAAGGAATACTGCTCTGACAGGGGGCTTGGATTTGATGATCTCCAGAGGTCCCTTCCACACTCTACCATTCTGTAATGCTGTGATTCTGTGAGTCTTTAAACCATTTCAGTTGGCTGGAGGTGGTTCTAGAGGGTGTGAATCTGACAGGTATGTTGAAAAGTACCCTGAATTGAGATAAGCAGCAGTTGGTGCTATTTGCTATCAGACCTGTAGGAAATCACTCCACCTTTCATGTTGTCCAAAATTGTCTGCTGGTGGCTTTCCTTTCCTGCCCTTAGCCGACATGGCTACCAGTGAAAGCAGATAAGAAGCCACAAGGATGACCTTCCCGAGATCTCTGTAGCTGCCAGTTACATCAATTTATTTTTTTTCCCTTTTAATGCCTGAATTACCTTCGAGTAAACACAGTATTCATCTGAGCCATGAGTGAAGACTTGTCTTTTCCACTGCCTTGCAAATGACCATGCTTCTGCTCAGGAACTGCATTATACTCTAAAATGAGGCTCTGCTTTTGACACCATAGAGAACCAATGTGTAGTTGTCACTGTATCAGAATAGGACCGTGTTTCAAATTAAGACACCTGACCATGCAGGTCCCCATGGAGGTGGCCAAACTCCCTTTATGGTCAGCAGGAAGCTGGGGTTCAGTTCAACTGTCCATGACTGCAGACACCCAATGTTCAAACTTGCATTACGCCATCAATACCTGTAGTGCTGTAACACTCATGGAAACTGGGCTGGAATTCCGCTGCCCTAATAGCACCAGAAGCTTATGTGTGGGCATCCAAATCAAGCCCATAGCCTACCTGCCAACAGCCACCAACTGCTACACCTGAAACTACATCCAGCCCCTCAACTGAGGTTCCTTTATCTGGCTCAAGCATCCAGAGCCATTTGAAATGCCTGCAGGGTGTCCACCTGGATTGGACAAAGGTGACAGCCTGTGGGAATACTGCCAAGCAGGACGTCCTGAGGCATCTCACACTTAACCCCTGTGTTTGGGCATGTGTATTCCACCAGTAAGCTGTAAAGCTCCAGCATGGATTTGGAAACATGCAGTTCTTGCACATCTCCTGGTGCACAGCCTCGGTGTAGTGCCACCTTCCAAAGACTGTGAAGCACGAAGTGTGCTAATTTGGTTGTTCAATGTTTGTCAAGAAGTTTGGATCCACCTGGGTAACAAGTCACTATCTCCAGTGCTTCCTATGATATTTACTGCCCACTGGCATTTACCTAAAGTATAGTATTTGCAGTGTAACCTGACACTTAGAATAGGAAAAGTCAATTTAACAACCTGAAGCAGCAAATGTTAAAATGTGAGTTCTCATCTACACAGAAGTCCTTTCTAGAAAAGTATGAAAGGGGTGTGGTGTAACATCATAAGATTTCTGTGGTACTTACTTCGTTGTGTTAGATTCACTTGTTCCTTTTCAAGGTACAGTAAGCATTTTTTTGGAAGCAATTTCACAACAACTGACCAGCAAATCAAAATCCTTGTGTCTAAAAGGTACTTACAATTTTTTCTTTCTCCTTTGCTTGGAACAGGTGCCTATTCCCTGTCTATTCGAGACTGGGATGATATGAAAGGAGATCATGTCAAACATTATAAGATTCGTAAACTTGACAATGGCGGATATTATATCACAACTCGGGCACAGTTTGAAACTCTTCAGCAGCTGGTTCAGCATTATTCAGGTAATTTTTCAGATAATAGAAGGCACTCTGAAGTATTTTAAAACAAAAGTGTTTGCTGCTGAGCTGATGTATGTGTAAGATGCCCTAAAGAGTCATTTGAGCTATGTCTCTTGCTTGTTGTAATGCATCTTCCATTATCCCGTCGCCATTACAGTTATAAATGGCTTTGAGTGCCCTTCACTGTCTACAGCGGCAGAGCTTTTAAAAGCTGGCTCTCTACTGAGGTAAAGGTTTTTGCCTGCTCTCCCTCTTCTAAGCAAACAGAATTACTGAATTTGACTTGCTCATCTCAGAGCTTGAATTCCCTGTGCATAAGCAAGGGCTAATACGTACCATTTTGCAGCAGACTATTACTAATAAAGCAAACAGGGAATCGCATTGTGGAATTCAGTCACCTAAAGCAATGACCAAAAGCTTTGCATATATTACCTGGCTCCGATTTTCCCACTGGATTGGTGTTTAGTGTGCAAAATATTAACATTTAAATTATAATCAGTCTAATTTTAAAAATAAATACAGCAAGATGGGTGTTTCTTTATGCACGCTGTTTGTGTCCACCCACCAAGATCTTTTTTTTGTTGGTTTGAAATTCCTGTGGGATGCACTGTTCAACCCCAAAGTGCATCCTGCTGTCACTGGTGATTGCTGTACAACAGATAGAACTGTAAAGCTCCAACAAACCTCTGCACAGGACAACCAGTTCTTGTGTAGAAGACCACCATGCTTCTCAACATGGTCACGTTTTAAGCAGAAATTTGTCTCTTGAGTTGTTTTGCTCTTTATTTTTTCCTTACTTTAGCTTTTCATAATATTAACAGATGACCCCAAATGCTCGCTGCTCAAAAACTTTTCATAATTTTTACTCAGTAAATCAACTTCTCTGTGGGGTGTTTTTCTGTATTCTTTGTATTCTGTCTGCTGTATTCTTATGCTATTCATACTAGACATCTGGCTGTCTTCTCCACCCAATTTCTGATGGTCGTATGCTGCCTGGGAGAATTTCTAGTTGTTTCTGGTGACTCTACATTAAACTAAGCTAAATAATGTGTAAAAGCTCACATCTAAGGAAGATACTTTTCAGTCCATCTATACCAGCTGGTATATGTCAGCTTCTAGTTTCCTGTGGTCAGATTATTTGGGTGATGTATTTTCCATGAACAGATGCAGAAATGCACAGATCTGGAAATAGCCATTTCTGTGCAACACAGAGACACAATCAGCAGGATCCAGGTAGGATAGCTCAGGAGGGCATGGTACAGACCCACAATCCAGAGGTTTCACCTGTGGTCTCCAAGACCCAGGTGAACACAGGAACCCTCATTCTATGCCAGGCCCAGCTGACTCAAAATGTAGAGGCTGCCTCTTAACTGCCAGCTCTGCACTCTGGATTACAGGGTTGGATTAGCACAACGCCTTGTGAGTGCCTACATTTACTTCTAGGGAGAGCTCAAAGATGCCCAAATGGCTCCGTAAAGATCATCATGATTCCTGCACCTATTTTGAGATACAAGTCATTCTGCAAGCTTTATATTGTAGTCTGCTTTGTGCAGCATAGTATATTACACAACAGCATATGTGTGTATATATATTTTTATATATATATATCATTGCTTTTACTCCTGCTAAAATATCTTGGAAAAAATAGTTTTGACACAGGTCAGACTTTTATGAAGCTTTGTAAGTGATAAGTATAATTAATCTGCCCCAAACGATGTAGGACTGGCTGCTTACACTAACAAAGACTTGCTCTGGAAAGAATGGCAGAAAAAGTCCTTTACAGGACACCTACAAGAAAATCTTTTCAAAGAGTAGAATATAGAAAATACCTTTTCCTGGGATACCTAAAGAAAAAATATCAAAGAAGTCCACCAAACTCTCATTGCTGTGATTTTCAGAAAAAGTGAATCTTCTCTGTGTTTCTTTTACTCAGTACAGAAACAATCCAGTTTGTGACTTACAGATGATTTTTTAAAAGTTACTCTGTACTACAGTACACCAGTTACTCATGAAGTTATTGTAATGCAGCACTGTGGGAGAAGGGAAATCCCGAGTCCACAAGAGAAACCATTGGAGGTCACCTTCCATTTCAGGCTGTGGAAGCAGAGACTAAAATATTTCCTGTTCTGTCTCAGATGAATATGTTTCAGTGTTCAATTTCTAATCTTCCAGGATGCTTTGTGGTATGCAACTAACAACTGTTGTGAGTAGCATTGTTTTTATGCTTACTGTTTTTGTTTCATGTCACCCTTTTTTTTTCTTTCCTCTCCTTTGCTGTTGGCTTCACTTCTGGCTCCATCAGAGAGAGCTGCAGGTCTTTGCTGCCGCTTAGTAGTCCCCTGTCATAAAGGAATGCCAAGGCTTACTGATCTGTCTGTCAAAACCAAAGATGTCTGGGAAATTCCGCGAGAATCCCTACAGTTGATCAAGAGACTGGGAAATGGGCAGTTTGGGGAAGTATGGATGGGTATGGAGCAAAATAATTATTATAAAATAGCTCTCTGTGTGGGGATTACAAGGTGGAAGGTGAAAATATAGGACAATGACTCACAGGAAAAAAAAAAGAATGAAGCTCAATCTGTTAGGAAAAATGTCTTTGGAACCATATCTTTGACTTTGAAGTTCTTTAATCCTCAACTTTCATGGTAATTGATGGCAAAAGAAACCTGAAATTCTGTGTTTCCTTGGAAGGTTTTGATTTTGACAAATTACCACTGTCTTAATAATAAATCATAGTAATCTATTAATTATACCAAGGAGCCTTTTTCTGCAAGCTAACAAAAAAAGACCTTACCTTCAGTATCCAAAAATCGGTGTTTGCAAAAGAACTTTAATGCACCACTGAGACAAGTCACCTTCCACCTTTCTCAATGCATGCATAATTTTGGATTATAAGTGTGTTTTTTTTATTAATTTCCTCTCCCATAGAGAAAGCTGATGGTTTGTGTTTTAACTTAACTGTGGTTGCTACGAATAATACCCCACAAACAGTTGGATTGGCTAAAGATGCATGGGAAGTTGCACGTGATTCATTATTTCTGGAGCAGAAGCTTGGTCAGGGGTGTTTCGCTGAAGTGTGGCGTGGTAAGGCAGAGAATATATTTTGCTTTGGATGGATCTTTTAAGGCCCTCTTGGCAGAAATAAGTATTTCAAGTAGATATCTTAAAGCTAAAAGATGAGAGTAGTATGAAATGTTAGTCTACATTGCCTAAAACATACCTAAATACAGTAATCCACAGGGAAACTTCCTCTCACTCACACACACTGGTATGAGAGGTTAGGTCATTAAATTTCATTAACTGGATTGGTGGGGTTTTTTTGGTGACTACACAATTGCTAGGGATTAAAATAGGAATGATGCTAAAGTTGTAAGGCGAAATGGCTAACCAGAAATTAATCTGGTAAGTAGACATTTTTCTTTCCACGTGCATTTTAGCACTGATGGGATCAGACCCTGAAAATGCTTCCAACCACTCTCCCAGTTTAAAAAAAATGTCAAGTATTAGCAAGCTGATATTGTCACACTAGTTTTCCCATGCCTCCACTTCTTTAAGTCTGTTTTGAAATTTGTATCTACCCCAGAAAACCCCGTAACTCAATATAGAGACCAAGGACAATAGAGGCAAGACTTGCCCAGCCCAGCTGAACCCTGACTTTGAAGTCCAGAGATATTGACATTTTCCAAATCCACTGTCATTGTTTTCTGCACATTTGCCAGCTTTACTTACTGCCCCCCCTCTATGGGCCTCATTCTTTTAATGACCATAAAACAATAGCAATTTAAAATACGCATAAATCTTAGTATGTCCATAGCATTGAAACACAATATAGTGGCAATTTAATGAGAGATGGGCTCAATTTTTGTGCCAAATTGCATTCTGCGTAGCCTCTTCAAAATGACCAATTCAAATGAAGAATCTCTATATGTTGTTTCTTCAGAAAAATTTGGTGGAGCAGTTTGGCCACTCTTTTTGTTGCAGTGACATAGAAGTATGTACAACCAAAATAACCAGGCTCTCCTGGGTTCTTGCAGCTGTTTTCCATTGCAAAACTACAGCAAGGATCATGGCAGCAAGTCTATGAAATGTATAGAATTTATACAGTAGAAATACAGAAATTTATAGAATTTCACTGAATTACAGTTGATGTGTTGCAAAGAAAGCTACCTGTGATTTCTATTAACATCTCCAGATAACTGCAGTTTCACCTTCTTGCTCATCTTGAATGCATGTGAGATTTTAAGTTAATGTTAATACTTGGTGGTCAGCTTTGTGTGCCATGGATCCTAAAATGAGACAATAAGCTACAGGAGCAAAGGCAACTTAAAAAAAAAACTAAAAAAAAACTTGGCACTAAAAAAGTGCCAAGTACTAGTACCAAATATCTGTCAGAAATGCAAAAAGTATTATTAAAATAATATTATGTTTCTCAATATATAGTAAAAATATGCTAACAGCCCTGTAGCATTACCAAATTGGAATAGATCAACACTATAAAAATTAATAAAAACTGCATTAAGTAGTAACTAACTACATATGGGAGGAATTCAATTCAATCCAATTCTATACTAATTTTCTATTAGAGTGAAGCAAACCAAACCACAACAAGAAATTTTAACAATTTAAACTGAAATCTGGGCTGAGAGGATAAGTGAACCCTTTTGTTTGGTTTTCTTCTTTTAACTGGAGAAATTTGTAAAAGTATTTCAAAATAGAACTGGTGAAAACACTTGATGGTAACAGAACGAGTCGTGGCATTTTTAAGGCAATTCAAACAGAGAATCCTGTTAACATACCAGGTAAAATCCTAGTTTGTTAATGCCAGTGGCAGAAACCCTGGTGCCCATGAAACTAGGGCTTCATTCCCAGTTCATATAATTTGTGGTACCACTGCAAAGTGGCTGTGACTGACAGCACCCTGCAGTCCAGAACCTCAGTGTCTCCAGATAAAACATGCTCCCTTTCAACCATCAAAAAAGATTTTGGCCACCCTTCTTGACATTAGGAGGCAACAACACATCCTTCCCAGCTTAACACGAGGGTGCCGCTAAAGTGAAGTCCTGCTTCAGTTCTGATTTGAAGTACTGACTGGAACTAAGACCTTAAGAGCCCTCCTCAAGTGTGCTGGAGTAGCAGACATAGTAACTCAAGACATTAATCCACCAGGGGTAGATAACAGCACCTGACACTGAGCTGTCAGAAGAAAATCAAGGCACAGTGAAAACCCAGCTTGCACTGCACAGCATCATGTGTGGCTGCAGGGATTGTCCTGTAAGTGAGGGATGACACAGGCAGTGCCTCCCCCACCACTCCTCCCCTGTCCTCAGCCAGGAACCAGCCACTTGCACCAAAAACAACCCAGGTCATTTTATGCTCTTGACAGGCTGCAAAAGCTCACGATGAAGTTATTTTGGCTTAAACAGTTCTCATGCAGCACCTGAACCCTGGTAACCGTTTATGTGCTTTTAAAAAAGACAAACCAGGCTTATTTTATACATAACCTTTTTTGATGACATCCTAGCTTATAGAAACTAGATGTCAGTCTGAATCTTCATGGACTTTGTAGGATTTCTGCTATCCTTACACTTAAGTGCAGAGGACTAATTTTTTCCTGATGTGGTTAATTCCTGAAGTCATTTAGTATTGTTCTGCCTGATCACACAGCAGCTCCCTATCAACAGATCACAGGTCCCATTCAAAGCCATTTCAGCCCTGGCTCTGGAGGGTTCTGGGAGATCTGGTCAAGAGACAACCGGGAGGTAGTAGGAAAGTGATATTTCTGCCCATTTAAATTTTCTTTCCTTTCCCTTCCACAGTCCTCTGTCCCCCCCAAAAAACTGTTCATGTAGGTAGGCATTTCAGTTGTGTTTTTTTTTCTTTCCAGTCCTCCTTCTTCCCCTTGCAAATACCTGAGTGAAGGCCCAACTCCTGTGGGATGCCCTGAGTCCCCAGCATTCCTCAGGTCCTTGCGCAGGCTTGCAGGTGTTACAGAAGGCTTGGTAGACAGTGGCTGAAAAATGGTGCAATTTGTCCATTTCAGTGCTAACTGCAAGTAAAGAACAAAATGAAGTGGACACGAACCAGCTCTTTTCAATCAGCAGCTGCTGGGCTTCTGGGGGATGAGGAAGGGAAGGAAAACGACGCATGTCTGTTTGTAAACACACCCGTGTTTCTAAAATGAAATAGATTCACAATTTGTTTCTTGGGAATTTTTCTTAGAATATTTTTTTTTCTCTGACTCAGAACAAAACCGAAATGTTAAAATGTCTCGCAAATGGAAAGTTTGGGATTTAACCAGTTTTGTCATCCAAATCTGTGACTGGATCTGTGATGTTGTCTGTAGCAGTTACTTGTTAGCAAGGGAATACACAAAAATGGGTTTCAGCAGTCCCACGTTTCTCACTCGGAGAAGGTTTCTGTGGACATCAGTGGAAGCATTTTCTGAGTAGGATGATGGCAATTGTACCCCAGTACCAATGGGAGTTTTATTTTTCAGTATAATAGAGGAAAACTAAAATATGATGGAGGCATGGGAGGAGTAAGGCAACACGGGAAACCACAGTTTAAAAAAAAAATATATAATTTTTTAATTGTCCTTGCTAGTTTATTCCTTGGTTACATTAGGTATCAAGCAGAAAAATGAGCAGAAGATGTTTAATCTAACTAAGTATCTGTGCTTTTAGGTACGTGGAATGGAAATACTAAAGTGGCTATCAAGACCCTGAAGCCTGGCACTATGTCTCCAGAATCCTTCTTAGAGGAAGCCCAAATCATGAAGAAGCTAAAACATGACAAATTGGTCCAACTTTATGCTGTGGTATCTGAAGAACCTATCTATATTGTCACAGAGTACATGAGCAAAGGTGAAGCCAGAGCTGCTGCCCTTGATAACAATTCATTTTTTTATGCTCCTTGGGGATACAGAGCAAGGTGCAGTGTGATGCATGAACAGCGGGTGGGGAAGGCGAGAGGGAACAGGAACCTAAATTCACCCCTGGCTTCAGAAGAATTATGAATTCAACTCTTAGCTGGGCCCAAAACCTGAAATCCACTAGATGTACAAAGAAAATCTGCACTAAGTGGAGGAGGGAGATGCTGGTGCAGCCTAAGTGCTTCCAACTGCACCAGCAGCTAAACTTCTCTGACAAGTGGAGGTTTGCATTTTCTAGGTTTGAATTATATTACATGCTGCTTCCTAAGATCCTAGCTTTTCCTGGTGCCAGAGAGTTCATATGGCATCTTCTTTCAGTGTTTACTTGTCGGCCTAAGATTTGTTTCTTCATTTATCAATCCTGAGTTTAGTCACGTGCACCTCGCTCTCAGATCACAGCTTAATTTTCAGTCCACCCCATCTATTATTTTAATACCTAATTTGTACATGTGATTCTTTGCCTTCTCCTCCCTCTTCCCCTTCCTCTTCTCCTTTCTCTTTTTCTTTAAGCTACTTAACTGATAACAGTGTAGTGAAATGAGAAAAGGAAAACTTTTCTCTCCAGCAGGGGTGCTGAGAGCAGAGCAAAAAATCTGCTTGTTTTGGAAAAGCAAATGAACCAAATAGGAAACATAAGTTCTCACAGGGAAGTTTCATTGTACATTGGAGGATACATTCTGAAATTTTAAGTGCATTTTTTCAGTCTATTTGGAGTTGATTTTTATTTTCCTGGCAGGTGCCTGCCCACGTCTCTCCTCAGAGACATCCAAGCCCTGACTAACTCACACTTTAATCATATGTCTCAGTGACAAGCATGTGATTTTTCCCCTTTAAAAAAAAAAGATTTCTCAAAATCCTTCTGAAGTACGTCGTTTATTTTGGCTTACTTTACTCGTTTTTACTGTAACATTTTAGATCTTTGGATCTGAGCTTGAGGCTGACAATTTGTCAAGGGAGA
The DNA here is from genome assembly GCA_025345505.1 of Todiramphus chloris collaris. Classification (NCBI taxonomy): domain Eukaryota; kingdom Metazoa; phylum Chordata; class Aves; order Coraciiformes; family Alcedinidae; genus Todiramphus; species Todiramphus chloris. The sequence continues at coordinate 49,660,191 of JANVCC010000018.1, read as the reverse complement.
AACGCCTAATCATCTGTCTTTTACCCTTATTTATTAAACCAATTCACTGACCTTATTTAAAGGAGACTGACACACTTCTCTGTTTGAATGCAAGATTGGGAAGGGAGCTATAGCATCCTAGGGTTTTTTTTAAGGTACAGGGAACATCCTTGTTTTCCCTTGCACAAGGGAGCTATGTCCTTATTTTGCTGAAATTGCTTTCATTTGATCTCTACGTAGTGGTCTTCTTAAATTAATGGTACATGCTACGTTTAGTTATGGGTTACCTAGACAAAGAGAACTATTAATTTCTAAGGAAAATTAGTCTTTGTTAATGCTAGCCCCTTTGGGCTTACCAGCCTCCAGGCTGACCTTTCTTTTGGAGCAGCTTTAGCTGGCATCTGACTTTTTCCATAGCTTGTGTGGCTTGGAAGTGAGCTGATGCGTTGCAGCTAGCTGAGGCCTTTAGAGAGCAGCAGGTATGTAGTTTCAAAGAGCACTGGAAAAGTTAAGAAAGATCAGCTGCCTTAGTAATGGTCAGGAAAATTAAAAACAATGTTGTTTTCTTTTCCTTGCAACTCTCTTTGGACTAGTGAAATATTATTCAGCAAGCCAACCTTAAAGAAGAGTGAAACAAGTATAATAGGAGAGTTCTAAGATACAGTGGGTTTTTTGGAAACTGTCCACTTGAACTGAAAACATTGCCATGTTTAATACTGCACATATTGCTGCACCTCCATCCCGATGAATAGCCATTGTTTCCCTAACATCTCTCTATTGTGTCAACTTTGCTTTTGCAGGGAGTTTGCTAGATTTCTTGAAAGACGGAGAAGGAAGAGCTTTGAAGTTACCGAATTTGGTGGACATGGCAGCTCAGGTCTGTCTTCAGAGTACTGAGCACTTAGGTGCATATGTTTTATAGCCCATGTACGTCTGAGGTGGTTCTAAAAAGCACCGGTTGTGTTTCGTGCTTCTCGCAGGTGGCTGCAGGAATGGCGTACATCGAGAGAATGAATTACATACACAGAGATCTGCGGTCTGCAAACATTCTGGTGGGGAATGGCCTAATATGCAAGATTGCCGACTTTGGATTGGCAAGACTGATTGAAGACAACGAATATACAGCCAGACAAGGTAAGAACGGCAGCAGGCATAGAGCACTGAGTGTCCTTCTTGCAACAGGGGAAGAGTGGAACGTGGCTTTAAAAAGCTCTCTCTCATATACTTTGGGGTTGCTCTCAGTAAATCCTGAACTGATACGAACTCCAAGCCCAGAACTTCACTGCTGAATGCATGTCCTAAAGAGAGTGTCTTATTTAGTTGTCTTCCCTTTAAAAACTGGCCAAGAAGAAAGAATGATGATGAGTGAGAGCACAGGCTGATGAAGCGATGGTAAAGACAAGATCCTCATGCTACCACAACAAAGAGGATAGTTTACTTACCAGCCTTGAAAGCCTGAATGGGGTAATACGGAAAAGTTTGTGCAAGCCATTTGTTTGGTAGTGTGCCTTCTAGTATTTACTAACCACTACCAACATTGCTCTGCTATTCTTATTTTCTGTATTTCAAATGAGTCAAAGAATTGTGTCTCTGTGCAGTGGAGCTGTCTCTCTGAGGACTGTTTTGTTTGGGAATTAAAAAAGTTACTTTAATAGTAAAGCTATTTTCCAGTGCCACACAGAGTGCCGGGCACAGCCAGCCACTGATACACTGTAAAAATATATCAGTGTTGTAGCTTTTTTAAAAAAAGCATGTGTGTGTTCAGACTTAGCCATGACACAGGCTTTTTGTAGTTAGTCATTCTTTACAACTCATGTTTAGTTGTCAGATGTTGGTCCAAGTTTGCAGAGCTACAGTTTTGTTCTCTTTCTGTTGGCAGTACTTCGGTAGTGCTTGCTCAATAAGTGTCGGTAAATACCACTCTGTCCATTTCAGTGCCAAAGCCAAGGAGCATCCCCTTAAACTCTGTTGTATGTCATCAGAAAGCACAGGTCCATTAAGTACTTCATAACCTGCATTTACCCCTTCCTGCTGTGAGTTTTTTCTCTTGACCAGAAGTCCCTGCTTCGGGTCCCCTGGTTTTGCCACCAATTCTTAGAAAAGAGCTAACCTCTTTCTGTAACTTTCAAGTGTTGACAGAAGGAGCCGGAGAGTTTCCAGAATGCTTTGTGTTGGCCTGGGAGCAGCAGCTCTCATGCCGTTCACACCCCTCTGAACTGCTGTCAACAGTACCTAGTCACAGGGATGTGGACCACAGGCTGCATCCACCCTGAAAGTTGCCTACTTCACATTTGGGCACTGAGGCCTGATTATTTTGCTGGGGGGGATACAGGGGGGCTTGCAGGACCTGTAGTGAGTACTAATGCAGAGAGTTAACCGCTTTTGATTTCAGCCTGGGGGTGGGAATTGCTCCTTGCTAGGAAAAATAGCTTTATGTCATTCTCTCCAGAGTAGCAAGAGTGTCTGCAGGCTCTGGTAGACAGAAAGCTGCCTGCTTGCCCTTCCACTGTGTAAAATGAGAAGACTTTTCCTTGAACAAGGCAGCCAGATCCAGTCTGCAAAATGGCTTTGAAACACTGTCCTATATTATCTCCGTTTGTCTGTTTTACTGCCACGTCTTTTGTTCCCTTTGGAAACCACCCAACATATAGTTTGACATGACTAATTATTTGTTTTAATAGACAAGTTTGTGACCTACTTCTGGCCAGATCTCTTCTGGCTTCTGATCCCTAGGAAATCCTCTGATGCCCCGTTTGCTTCCTGGTTTAAATCTTTTGGAATAGTTTTGCCCTCTTTCACATGTAGAAAGCTGTGAAAACCTGCCTGCCTGATTGTCGAGAAGCTTTGATTTTTTATGACAATAAAAATTATTGGATTTTGTGTGGGCAGGCTTTGAGCTGAGAGAAGTATAACACAGGGACTGGCATGCAGAGGAAGTGTAGTTGTGGGTCTCTCCTGCCATCTTCCCATGGCAGAAATCACTTGTATTGTGGAAAAAGTGGCAGGGAAGGGAGAAGTAGTTTGTCTTTTAACCTGCATTGCTGCTGATCCAGACACCTGAGTCACGTTTGCCTGGCTTCATCTCATGGTGCAAGTATGGAGAAGGTCACCCATCCTTCCCATATTTCAGTGCAATGAATAACACTTCCTTCCCCTGATCTCAGGGTCAGGCTTAAGTCCTTCAGAGCTACAGAATTCTTTAATAGAGAGACCCAAAGAGCTGTAATCACAGGCATCTTGTAGAAAGGTTTTCCTACTTTCACTAATGGTCTTTTGACCCCTTCTTAAGTGGTATTTTGTTCTAGGGACGGGAGCATTTTTGACCAAGCAGCACACCTTCAATTTACATTTCATTGCAATTAACCTGGATTCCAGACCAGGTTGAGCCTAGCACCTTTAATTTATTGAGGAAGAAACATGGTTTCTAATGAGCCACTGGAATTTTTCTTCAAGTGGGAATCAGTGCTGGTTTGTTTAGTTAAACTTCAGTTTGAGTATTGCTTGGTGGAGACCACAGTATCAGAAGGAAACGGTTGCCTCTGCTTGTTTCCCATGACCTATTACTTAAGCCTCCAAGGGGATGCATCTGGGGACTGCACTGTTTATCTAGCTGACTACTGCTTCAGTGGGAATTTTGACACAGGAGAAGAGCCTGGCCAGCGGGGGCGGGGGGGGATGGGGAGTGCTCCAGACTGGCAGCTCCTGTGGGAGAAAGGAAATGTTTTGCCTTACAAAATCTGAAGGCTAAAGCCTCTGGTCACTCTCTTCTCAGCAGTCGTCCTTCTCTTGACTTAACCGCATTAGTGCCGAGCTCATTGTCAGCACAGGGAAGAGGTGGTTTTTCCCCAGCCTTGCTTGATCTCCTACTCCCTTCCCCCGCTGTCACTTTTGTCTCCGATTAAATATTTTGAAAGGAAACAGATGGGGATGCTTTGAGCCCCAGCGGACTAGAGTGCAGGATTCCTGAACCTGTACGGGTATTACTCAGCCTGGTGGTAACGTTTTACTGACCGGTTTATTTTCTTTTGGGTTTGAACAAAGGAGGCCTGACTGCTTCTGATTTATGAGAGGTAAATAAAAAGCGGTTCATTGTCTGCACTGCCATTTCTCAGCAATCTTCAGGAAGTAAAGAGATGGTCATGGCACTAATGATTTAAAGTGTGTGACTAGCAGCTATACACTGCCATTAAATAACACGAAAAATAGTTCTTGGCTTGTAATGAGCATTTGGCTCCTCTTGCTTTTAGAGGAAGTGAGTAATCAAAGAGGAAAAACATGCCTGTTAAAGTGACGCCCATTTTAAAGGCTACGCTGCTGGACTGTATTGCAGCCTGCACCATTGAGACCTGCTTCTTCTAGCTGTTGCTGTTGCAACATCTTCCACCCCCCCGCCACAGTGTCAGGAATTCAATCTTGTTTCCTTCCACCAGTGGTGATGCTTGTGTCTGTCCCCTAAGGAAAAGCTTGAAACTCCTGGTATCTTACAGGGCAGAAAGAAACTTCCTGTCACCTCCATGACAGGATTTCCCATGCCGTTCTGCTGCCTTTACGCTGATCTGGTTCGCAGCTATGCCGAGTTCGGGCCAAGCACATGGCATTTTTGTGGAGAATGCTGAGTGCTCCACAGAGCTGCTGGGGAAGAGTTGTTACTATTCTAAGCAGTAGCAGCTGATACAAATTTAAAATTGCCTTAATAAAAAAAGAAGTTATTTTCCAGGCCGTGTTTCTACTGCATACACTGGCAGCGCTTGCAGCAGTGCCGCTCCAAGCACACATGAAACAATAAGGATCTTTCTGATGCCTTCCAGACAAGCCAGAGCTATTTTGGGAGCTCTAGTACATGTTTGTAAACTCTCAGATCATTTTTGCTTCCTTAACACTTAGAAATATCTCCTTCCTGCCCTGCTTAAAGACAAGCAATCCTTCTTATTTAGAGTTCCTAGAAATTAGCAGGGATTTTTTTCCCCCCTTTCCAGGCTCTCCCCAGTCCTTTTGTAGAGACTTGTCTCCCAGCTCACCAGCTAATCAGATCTCTCTTGTTCGAGACTGACTTGTGGGCTGTAACATCCAGGGCTTTGTTCTTGCTCTTTACCTGCCATTCCTCAGGCCAGCCGCAGAGTGGACGGGAGGAAGGACTCTTGCTCCTCAACAGCCAGCCCTCAAGGTCCCAGAGGGGGATCACCGATACGCTCCTACAGAGATGCCATCTGCTCTGTGAGACGGAGCATGGCCAGGTCAAGAGGAAGGGTGAGGGGAAGGGAGAAGTGCAGGCAGAGGGTGAGAAGGGTGTTTAGACCGACAGTTCCGCCTCTTGTCCCCTGCTTCCCAGGGAGGGCTCAGCCTGTGGAGCCTGCTTCTGATCGCTGATGTTTTGCCAGGCTTGTAATTTCATGTTCATTCTCACAGCACAAAAAATGTAGTTGGGCAGTCCCTCCCACACAGCACTCATCATCGCTTACCAGGGCTGACTGGTTTCCTGCTACATGCTTGCTTCAGCACTTTGTTTTTACCTTTTGTGGCTTTCCCTTTCCAGCCCCAGGAGCAATTCAGTGCTACATTAGTCTCTGGTTGCTAACCCAAGAGTTCCCCTGGATTTTGGGGCTTAGAGCTTGAGGTGCTGCGTTGGGTTTGGTTTTAAGGTACAAGAGGTATCAGCTTTGTAGCATTTCCAAAAACAGGATCGTTATCAAAGTGGCAGTGGCTCTGGGGCATGAATTTCAGAGGTTTCTGCTTCATTGAGATTTAGATCTGAAAAAACAAAGCTCTGAGGGATTCTCACTCTCCTCAGAAGAAACCATGCTGCGAGTTGTACGTCAAGGTCACTCAATTATCCTCATCACGTGACCTGCCTATAGCAAACGAAGAATTAAAACAGGGCCACAGATTGATTTTTCCCAAGGAAATCCTCCTGGGAGATAACCTGTGTGAATGCCTGGGCAGAGGTCCCAAGAACAGGCGTGAGCCTCACAGAAATCTGCCGAGGTAGAAGGTGGGGCTGGCTGCCCTAACAGTAAATTCTACAAGCGGCTTTAGCTTGATGTGATTGCAAGCAGTGCAGAAAACCAAAAATGGCTTTCCCCGGGCTGAAACGTTTCAAAAAAGGGACAGAGATAAAAGCTGCAGATTAGTACCTCACTTTGGGTCAAATGCAAGCTGTCCTGACCTAATGAACGTGGCGCACGGTTGGTTTGTACGCATGAAGTTACTGACGTGCTAGTTTGTAATAAAATGAGTTACAGAGAAGAAATATATAAATCCCCTCTGCTGATATAAAATCTGCCTTCAAAGTAGGAGATCGGCTGCCTTGTCAACTGGGGTAATTTGGCTTATCAGATTTATTAACGTGCTTGTCAGTTATACACATTTTATCTGACGATCTGCCGCTGTAATTTGTTTGCAGCACAAAGTCAGCTTGTTTAATAAGCTGCTGAGGCCTAGGCAGAGGGAGGGGGTGGGTTTTACAATCGGTGTGTTGGGCAGAGGCTAAATGCAGAGACCGTGTGTTGGTCAGGAGCCGTGCGCAGTGTCTGTCTGGCCCGTGCGAACGCTTCGTGTAGCAGTGGTGACCAGGAGGCTTCCTAGCGGAGCTCAACACAACTGGGGATTTTTGTGTTTTCACAGAAGCTCGCTGTCTGTGTCGTCAGTGCCAGGTATTAGATGGGAGGCAGCACCTTTGGAGAATCCCTGTTAGATACACAGGCACACCCCTCCATTCACACAAGCTGTGTGTGTTCTCTGTGTTATGGCAGTACACGTGTTGTACCTGCAGCTCTGCAGGTGGCCAGCCTGGTACATCCTCACTGGTCTCTGCCCTCTCCTTGCTGATGGCTCTCTCATACTGGCTTGAAGGCTCTCTTGGACCATCAGCCTGCAGCACATGTTGCAGGGCCAGAAAACCATGAGGCAGGGTTCTGCTAGTGACCTCTCTGCCAACATTGCCTTTCCCTCCTTCTCATCTCTCACTTCAAACCAAAGTTCAGGAAATACTACACAAAATTCAGAATGTATTATATTTGTATTAGTTGTTTTAGCCAAAGAATCACCCACATCAGGGACAACATAGAAATGTAATGAGTAATGAGCTATCTTGTCATTGTAAAATCCACAGCACAGATCATTTGTCTTCTCCAGCAGTGCTCATCACAGTCCAATGGGGTTTGTACTGCTTTAACTCTCAGGAAGATGGGTGTGCTGGAATTATCCCCAGTTCTCACCTACTTATCTTGCTTCTCATCTTCCCATGGTCCCTCAACACACCACATACTCGCCTCCCAGGGACACAACAGCAGTAGATGAGGAAGGCAAAAATACTAGGGGAATTGGCCACAAAGGAGTCTGATGAGATTTCTTTCCTCCAAAGACGAGCTGTAGGTGGTTGATGCCTTTGGATCCGAGTATGAAGCCCAAAGGAATTAGACCAGGTTTGGCTCAGCTTCTCAGAAAAACACAGCTGATTAAAAGGGAAGAAAAAAACAAATTATAAAAAAAATTGTTGAATAAAATGTGTGCAACACATGAATGAGCAAACCCTCATGCTTGGCTATCGCACACCCCACCAGCCAACGTCCAAGCCTTCAGGCTGCTGGCCAGCCTGGAGCTATTCAGCTGGCACACTGTGTGTGTACTGTCGCAGCTGCACGTATCAGAGAGCAGAGGAGCGTTAGCCCTCATATTCATGGCCTGCCTGCATAAGCCCATCTAAAGCCATGCACTGTAGGCCCGGGGAACCCAACCACCAGATATATAAGCAGCTTGCGGGTTTTCCAGGGATCTCTAAGGGATGTATAGCCTCAGGATCTGCCGCAGGCTGCCAGAGACAGCTGCCAGCCCCACGTGGCTGCTGGTGCTGCTGAAGCAAGGCCAACTTCCAGGACAGAGGCTCAAGTGGTGGCTGGCTGCTGCTGCTGCAGAGATCTCTGACATCACAGCCAAGGTGGTTTTTAAGAGGAGATGAAGTTCTGTAAATTTTGAGACTTGTAAACTAAAATTGGTTCCACGAAGAAGTGTAAGTTAGGGTGACTGAGACCAAAGCCAAGCACCCACATTTTAGCTCCTGCCTGCATATCAATTAATAAAAATACAGAAGAGGCAGAATTTTTTGAAAGTGAATAGACATCCAAAAATCCTCTGGCACCTTTGCAGATACAACCACTGATGTGTTGATACTTAACTAGACTTAAATTCCTGACTTCAGGCCTTAGGGATTTGAAACATTGTCTTACATTTTCTAAGTTAGCAGGACTTACTTGGGCAACTGTGGTGTTCCCTGGAAAAATGTATTTGTTTCTGAGTAATATTCTCCCTTAGGATCACTTAGATGTAAAGCAGGAAAAAAAATTCAGCACACCTGATGTTTTACTAAGTAAGGAGATGAGAATTGCCATGTTTACTTTGTACTTACTCCAAGTCAAGTCAGATTGCGGCGCGTAGCAGAAGATATGGGGCATCGAGAACTGGAGGTGATGGGAGAACAGCGCCGGCGGGGAACTGTAAAAAGTGCCGTGACTTCACTCCCCGAGAGTGATTTGTCCACATTGTTACACTTTCCACACTCCTCCTGAAAGCTAAGGGAACTTTTACGAGAGGGTGGTGAGAAGTCGAAGTCAATCTGTTTCCAAATTCAAGAGTGTTTGTCACTAGGGATCAGCAATAAGCGATGCAACTCTTTTGCCTGTATGTTAATACAAGGCACTAGGGAAATGTCTGCATATTTTTTCGTTACATACTACAAGTTAATTATTACCACAAGACTTTTCTTTAAAGTCATACTGAAAATATTTTCCCTAAGAAAACAGTAAACGATTGGGAAAGCAAATAAATCAGTGTTTAAAGGCTTGTTATCTTACCATCCTTACCACAACTGGCTCCTGCAAGCTCTGATGATGGATGAGCACATTAGAACTGCACGTATTTAAGGCACTACAGGCTTTTCAGTGCCAGGAGCTTAAAGTACACTGTCAAGTTATAAATCACAGGCCAAAGTTGTGCCTTGACATCATTGCACTCCAAGTAACTCGAATGGCAGTATTACATTTAAGTCCTTGCATGTTTCTAATGAAATATTAGGTTTGCTTTTAATTTACGTTTTTACCGTATTTGTTTGTTTTGCATTTTGCTCAGCTTGAGCAGGGAAACTGGGAGGTACATTTCCAATAAATCTCACTTCTATTCATATGTGCTAACTGTGTTTGACTTGCAAATATCACAGGGAAATGTTAATTTAAAACATTTTGTGAGAAAGAATTTCCATTATATTTGGCTTATTGGTTTTTAAAACTTTCTGTTTCATTTATACATCTTCAAACCTGAATTAAAATGTCTCAGCCTTCTTTTGGGGTATAGGACAAGCCCACCCCTTCCTCACTAAGTCTTTCCTTCTGCCCTACATGTTCCACCCGCCTGTCCTCTCTGACCGTACTCTGACACTTGCCAGCAGCTCTGTCCACCTGCATGTGTTGCAGCACACAACAGTCACCTTGAAGTGGTACTTTGATTCTGTCTCTATTCTGATTAAGGCTCATTTCTTCTTTCACCAGGTGCAAAGTTTCCCATTAAATGGACTGCGCCAGAAGCGGCATTGTATGGAAGGTTCACAATAAAGTCGGATGTGTGGTCTTTTGGGATCCTACTGACAGAGCTGGTAACAAAAGGGAGAGTGCCATACCCAGGTAAGAAAGAAGTCTGAGCCCTGTTTCACCCGGGGAAAGGAGTGGGAATGAGCAATATGCTTAAATTGGAATGTTTCTTTGTTTTTACTGAGCTCAAAGGAGGATGGTTATCGTGCATTAAGGTCCATGTATGCTTGAAAACAGTCCTGACTCTGAAAGCTGCTGTGTGATGGTTGTGATAAAAATTACAAGCGGACAGAAAACCCAACAAATTAATGTCTATTTTTTTTAATTGCTCTCAGTTCAATTAAATTAATATACTTTCTAAACAAATAATGAAAGCAGTGTAAAATTACTACACTGTAGAGCAAATAACTTTCCATAGTATTGCATTTACTTTCAGATAGCAAGTCCCAGAGTGGCATTACACGGTTTATTCTGTCAGTCTGGTTCTAGGCAAGGTTTGATGACTGCATGTCTGATATTACCGAATCTCTTTTTTTTTATAAACTCTTAAGTTTCAATCCTTGCTTTCAAGATGGATGGAAAGGAAAGAAAATAATTCTGTAATGTGCAGGCCAGAGCTCATGGCAGGGTCACAGCGGGGCCAGATTCTCTGCATGGGGGAACCAGAGGCCCCATGGCTCTTTGTTGAAGCCCTGCCAAGTATCCGATGGATTAAGATTTGTAGGATGGGTGATTTGATCTGCCTATGCAGAAAGAGCTTTTCATTCTCTTGCCCCCCTGAAGATTGTACGCATTCAGGTGAAGAGCAGAGGGGTGAGGTGAAAGCAGTGCATTACAAGGAAAAGAATTTAATCCCTTCATATTCTTATCAGCACAGATACTAACTGCAGGGCGTCTAGATGCATCGTTATTCTTTTTGTTAAAAAAACCCCTATCTCTAAATACTCAGCAGTACGGCTGTGTGCATTGCAGCTGGCTTAATGGTGTGTCCTAAAGCAGTTTCAATTTTCCAATCTGTGTTGTGATCAAGCAGTCAGATCTGTACATCAAATTGCACAGGAAAAGCATCAAGGTGGAGTTCAGTTTATCCTGTGGTATCTATCTCACACCACTTCAGAAGGCTGAACTCAGTAAAACTAAACTCCCAGAGTTTTACCAGGAATTTCAACTTTGCTAGCACCTAACAGCCAGTAGCTGATATTTGAGAAGTGAATATGGAGACTGGAAGACTTCTTATGATCAGCAGTGAATTTTGTCATGATTAACAGGGAGCACCTTAGCAAAGCTGTGACTGTGACAACAGAATGAAGTAGCAGAAAGCCATATGACTTGTCTCTGTGGAATGGACGATTCCCTCTGCCTAGCACTTCCCCATGCGGTTCAAGAAGAGCCGGTGTTGCCACCACACAGAGTGCCTGTCTGCCAGTAGCCAGCACAAAGGTCTTCTTGCCATGAGGATTACTGGCAGGGGCGTGGGAGAGCTGTGATTTCTGTGGGTTTATTGATGGATAAATGCAGACATAATTGCATGATGTTCAAAAGTCGAAGATGGAAAGATGTGTAAGACTTGGCTGATACGGTGCTGCTCTTAGAGGGTGGGCAACGCTCCTCACTGGGCTGCAGGAAAAGGAAATTCTTAGTCACAACCAGCTGATTAGGTGCACATGGGCTCTTACCAGCCTGGGCAGAGTTAAGGTGAATGTTTCTTCCCTGAGCTCCACGTTGGTAGGGCAGAGGTGCTTTGTAATTAGCCTTCTCTCTTATCACATGCATGAGCACAGAAGCATGCGCACACACAGGAAAAATACTGTCCCAGGCAAACATGACCATCAAAGCCCCACGTTAACTCCAAGATTGTAACCGAACACAGTGTGGGCCACAGCAACAGAGGCTGTCTGCACTTCCCAAGTGTTCCTTTCCCTCTCTGAAGGAGAAAGAGACCACTGGCTGTGCATTTAAGTGCTTGCAATATATAATTTCTTGTAGGACCCATGACAGAAATCTCAGTCATGGTCTGTGTCCTGAAAATGTGGGCGGTTTTATTACGCGGCAGTTTGAGCACATCAAAGACAACTAGCGGCATCTCTCCTCTTTCAGCGCCATCCTCCCCCTTCATCCCTCACTACATAAAGCCCTCACATGTTGTAAGTCCTTCCGTCTCACTCTCTCCCACCCACGCTAGGAAGACATCGAGTAGCCGGAAGCAACTTTTTGTGCGCTGCCTATCACAGAGTCAGATATTTTCCGGGTGGTCATGTACTGCCTCGGTCACCCACCACCTGAGCTCTGTTCCAGGGCCCTTCCTTCCCACTGGGACTCCCACCCTGCTCAGCCAGGAAGTCTTAATCAGTCTCATGATCACCATCACTCCCCTCTTTGTCAGTTTTACTTAAGGGCAGCCTCTATTTTAAATTTGAGTTTCCAAAGTCTTTAGAGATTTCCGTTCAGTCTTATTCCACAGACCCTAACTGGGCAGTCTTTTATAGGCTAAGGCAGTGGTGGCAGGGAACTGGAGCCTTCTCACAAAGGTCTGTATTTGCGTGTGGGTTGAAAAGAGGGCTCAGGCTTCCCAAGGTGGTAAACCTGTTGAACTACTCAGAGAAGACTCTATTTTCCCCTAACACAGAAAGGATCATCCATCTCCTGCTTCGTGCTGGGGAGAGAAAGGACCTGCTGGAAGGATAAAGCTTCATGAATTTAGGTCCCTCTCTCAGGCAGGGAATAGGGTTCAGATGCTCCCCACAGGGCTTTTACTGCCATCATTGCATGGCTTGTGTGAGAAGGAAAAGATGGGTGTTCAACCACCCTGAAAGGCAAGACTCAGCCCTCCTCACCCAAGTAGACAAGCTATAGGTGAGGCAATGCAGTTTGTAGGCACTGACATCCACTTTGACACCCAGGGCATGTGGATTTGCTAGCTCTGGAAAGGGTCAGCCTTGAAACAGTGAGGGTCATGGAGCTGTCACTTTGCTGTGATACCCAATTTCTGAAATAGTTGTGGGCATGTTGTCTCAATGTTCCTGCTTACAGCTTGTAGCAGGCCAGGGGGAGCAGGGAGATGTGGGTGCCTCATCATTCGAAGTGTACAAGGTCAGGCTGGATGAGCAACTAGATCTAGTGAAAGATGTCCCTGCCAATGGCAGGGAGGGATTAGACTACATGACCTTCAAAGGTCCCTTACAACCCAAACCATTCTGTGATTCCTGTGATTCTGTGAGATGCCCTCAGACAAAGGGGTTGCTCTCTTGCTTGGCAAGATCTTGGTGCCTGAAGAGATTATTTATAGCACACACCACAGTCCTGTGGTGATAACCATGCCAGCGGGGCACTGTCCCTCATGCCTTGGAGAACCAGGGATTGTTTTAAGCTTGTGTCGAAGGCGGGAGAAGCACAACAAAGAGGACAGAAGGAGAAGGCAGGCAGTTTACAGGAGGAGAACAGACTCTATGGAACAGGACTTGGCATTCATTGTCCCCCAGAATTTTAACCGGTTCCTGTCCTGATGCCCCATTTTGGAAGAGAGGCTGGAGCAGTGGTGGGGCACATGAGCAGTAAAGATTTTGCTGTCAGAGATAAAGATCAGGCTAGAGTTCATAAACAAGCCTTGCTCCAGACCCTATGGATCCCACAAGCAAGACTGAATTTTTTGACAAGTGTCCTTATCTTTATCCCTCAACGGATTCTGTTTCTCTGTTGATGGATATAACGGACCACCACTACCATAACTAATTTTTTAGTGCTTTTACTAGCATCCCCTCATGTTTTCCCCATTTGTTTCACAAGGCAACAGATTGAAATAAGCAACTTTCACAGTCTTTCTGGGCATTGATGTTCTATTTCCACTATCAGAGTGGGGAGATAAAAATTAAGTATGTTTAAAAAATAGTCTGCATATTCAACCTTTTTCAGCGTCTGTTTCTTTCCCCTTTCACAAATTCTCCTTAGATCTTAGTTTTGCTTTTTTATAATGGGGCTCAAGAGGAGGAGGCTGCATTCTCTAGCAGTGGTCAGAGATTTTGGGGGTTTTTAACATGTTGCCTTTTGGACAGGCAAAAAAATCTCAGCTGCACTAAACAAGCACCTCTGAACTGGCTCCTTCTGCTTTCTGCTGCACTTGTCACATCAAGAGCATTTACATTTTATGTCTAGTGTGACAGCCACCCTGATGGTATCCACATTGCTGCCTCCAGCCAGGCAAGTCTTCTAAGTTTGGGCTCCAAGCAGCTCTGCAGTCCCTGGGGAGCTGTGTTCAGCCTCCTTATCCCTGGGGGAAGCTGAGCCACCAGTGCCAGAGAGCACATGGTACACTGGGGCCACATACACATCAGTGAGCTGGCATTTGTGTGTGTACTGATCGACCATCATCATGGATGGTGGATAAGGAGCTGAGAGAGATGCATACTCTGCACATAGCACAGATAAACTCAGGTGGATAAGCAGAAAAGTTCCACTCACAAATGCTGTAGCTCAAAGTTGCATCTCTTATATCTAGCAAATAATAACTGATTTTAAAAAACCAAACCAAATAAATGAAAAAAAAAAACAACAACAGATAATGATAGCCTAGCTTTGTGAGTGTTTTGAGGATGAGGAGTTGTTGGGGGTTTTCAAACCTTAATTTCTAAATGAAGTGGAATGAGTTCCAAATTTTTAAAACTTGTTACTACTTTCTCAAAGAAATATCTAGACTCATATTGTACTCAGTAAGGACAGTATTATTCTTCAAAGGTTGTCTTCCTTTAGGAGTAGCTTTTCCACTCCTTTCAGTGCACTGTTGGAACAATCTCACTGCATAAGTCCCATATCCCATCACTGTGCTGTCAACTCTGGCTTTTCTTTGGCACTGTCTGTGGAAATTCTGCTTCTAGATTGAACTGAACAAAACCCCAAGATCAACTTGTCTCCATCGTACCTCTCTCTTTTGAGAGTGTGCTCTAGGTGCAATGTGATCCAGCCCCACTGGAGGACTACACAATTTCACCTTCTCAACTCTATTAGAGAAGGGCCAGCATGTCCATGTCTGAGGAACTTTTGAACATGAGCAGATGCACAGCTCTGGGTTCTTGGAGAATATAAAATTTCTGGGGATGAATGAAGGCTGAGCTGTTGCTTTAAGAGTCGTACTTTGAGCATTTGTGTCTGTGTTAGTTTAATCATTGGTCTGAAAGCATGTAGTGGGTATTTAAGGAGAACAATTCTCAGTCCAACATAATAAAGCAAGAAAAAAATGGTTTACAACCATCACTGTCCACACTGGACTTCATACTGACCAAAGTAATCTATACAGTTTATTCACTTTGGATGTGAGGGTGCAGCCTAGCACAGTAATGTTTCCTGTCTTCTCGAAGAGCAGCATTGCCCAGATCTGTTCTATTTGTACGTCTGCTCTGCTCCATCTCATGAAGCTCCTCAGAACACTCCAAAGCACTTCCCAGTGTTTTCTTTAGCCACACCTGGAAACTTTACATCCTCTTTTATGTCACAGTAACTCTGACTACTGCAGCTTTTGTAGGAAACATCAAGCAGCATTGTGTTTCTTTCCCTAGTCCATATGGGCTGTAGAGTTTATTGTATTGAGCATTAAAGTAACCATATCTTGTGGCATCCTAAGATTATTGGAGGTTTCACTAATAAAGCAAGATAGTGGGAGGTTATTTCATTTTTTATCTTCTCAGGGAATAAAAAGATAATGGAAAAGCCAACTTTTCAAAATTGGACGTTTCCTTCTTGGTCCGAATGGTAATTCTAGAAACATCACGAGCACAAACTGATTTTTCAGGCAGATGAAATAGCTGCAGTCTACAGAAGAATATTGCTGAGTATTTTATTCCACAGATTTAAGATTTTTAAGATAAACTTTTAAGGGGTCTAGAATTGTACTGAAAGCAGAATTTCATTTATTATTTACTAAAAGAGTTGAAACTCTTGGGTATTCATTAGGAGAGTAGAGTTGTACATACTGCTCACATATTCTCTCTGTAGTGTTAGACGTGCAGATACAACAGGCTCCTTCTATCAAAAGAGAAACTCATAGGATAAGATAAGCGAGTCTAGATAATGGGATTGTAAACATAAATAGGCCTTTTAAGAAGTAAAAAGTGTACCTGAAATACTGCTATACTTATAAATTTGACTAGCAATCCAATTGATTTAAAAAAAAAAAGAAAAATTGAAAGTCCTCTTTTAAATTAGCAGTACACTTCAAAACTGACATAATTTCTTTGGCAAATCCTAGGTGCTGCAGTCCTTGCTGGATATATGAATTCCAATAAGGAACATGAGGATTACTCAGTCTAGTTTCATATCTGGGTTTTACTGGGAGGGAGGGGAAAGGAGAAAGGAAAAGAAGGGAATTTTCCTGGATTATACCGTGATGAGAAAACCTGACTTGACTGACTTTCCAGGGACAAAAAAAGACTGTGATTTTAGACAGCAATGTATCTTTTATGGGTTTTTTTCCTTTGGGTTTTTTTTTTTGGTTTTTTTTTTTTAAAAAAAGGGAAGTGAGGAGCTGTTTACGTTTTTCCTCCCCCCTCTCTCTCTCCTCGGGGTTTTTCTTCCAGCATACAGTTTGTTATCAAGTTTCAGAGTGTGCTTTCAGAGTAATGCACTGGATAAAAATACCAAACATTTGATATCTTAGAATAACAAATCAGTTGGGAAGGAGCTTTTCTGCTGCTGTTACTTCTACCCATGTTGTACTTAAAGGAATACTGCCAAATAAAAACAGGGAATGCAGTTTGTTTGTAGTTTAGGTATATACGATAGATGAGTTACTGGTAACACTTACTTTCATAACCTTTAGTATGCAAGGGAAGCAAAGCACAGCAGTTCTTACCCCAAAACATGAAGTAATTCAGGTGATCCAAATACAAGGATATGAAGAAAGGGTGCAGATTCTTGTTCAAAACACAAATTAAAAACAACTAATATTGAGAACACAATATAAGCAAAATGCCCATTTTTTTCTTGTAGCATCTTGAAAACAGGAACGCCAAGAATTTTGGGTTGATGCTGCCTTTGGGTTGGTGATGACTAACAGACCACGAGCGTTGTTTTGTAATTTAATAAAGAAGTAGAATATGTATGAAAATGTTCTTGTGGGATAATGAGGAACACCCAAATGTTTGTTCAGTGTGTGGCAAGCTTTTCTGGTTTGTTGTGAGCCTGTGTGACCTAAAATCATCAGTTTGAAGTCAATAATATAGGAGAACCTTAACTCTATGCAGAGTCTGATGTCTGCAGAGGACCATTATTACTCTGTTTTTCATCATCCTGTGAAGTCCTAACCAAGAACCACTTTAGGTGCCATACAAAGCGATCACACCTATTCATAAACTTCTAACACCAAAAATACAGTGGATGGATGGATGCAGGCGATAAACACAAGAAACTAGTGCTAAAGTGTTGGTCTGCAGGTTGGGAAATGCTGTTAATTAGTAATCTAACCTTTCTTTCCGCAATTATCACTGCTAAAGGGAAGGATAAGGAGAGGTTTGTAGGAGGATGAGGCAGTTTTCTGGGGAGGTTTCTCCATGCACAACATGCAGCATAAGCAACAGCACCTCTGTGCTTGTATGAAAATTGAAGGTGCTGCAGCAAGCTAACCAGAACTGTGAATCGACCAGGGCACAGCCAAACAAGAGTAAACTCTAGTGAGGCTTTGAAAGCAAAGATAAGCAGCTGGTATTTTGCATAGCAAGCAACAAGGAGCAAGTGGCAAGACCATGCAATGGGTGGTTACAGTAACAGGCTGGGAAAATGATCCTTGAAGAGACACTGCAAACAAATGTTAGCAGGAGGAAATCACCCTGTCAAAACAAGAGGAGAAAGTGTTTCATATTCCTAACGTGAGATGAGAATCTAGATGTGGATAGTCAGGAAAGGCTGTATCTTGCAGATGCTGCTTTCAAAACACCTTTAAGAATTAAACACAGCCATGGTATGAGGACACAGAGTAAGGACCAAATCCAAGTTACCAGCCTAAACGCCACACAGTGTAAGGATATTATTCCCACTAGTCAAGATGTAGACAAATTAATCTGTATTGAAGAAGATGTTTGAATTGTTTCTCACAAATAAGTTTGTGAAAATATGAGGTAGAGACAATCCCATTGGTCCTGAAGGCGGGACAAGAAAATTCTTCAAGAGGACAGCCTGAAAGAACAGAGTGGAGGAGACCCAGGCAAGGATGGTGTCACAGGAGCCAGGGAGAGGATAAGCTAACAGAAAGAGCAACATCAAGGCACTGGTTTCTAGCTTTGGTCATGGACAAACTGAAGTGTCCCTACTAGTTCTGCAGAGCTGCTTGGCAGGACCCACTAAGTCAGGGGAGTGAAGCCTGCAGATGTTTTTCAGCAGAGGACTTGGGCAGGGCTTGCCAACTGTCAATCCACAAAGCTTGCAATCAGCGTGCACACTTTCTCTGATATACTTCTGCATGTCAGTGGTGCCAGTCCTACCTCTGGTACTGTTAAAAAGCTACAGGAATTACTGAACTTTGTTCTTACCTTGGATGGGATGGCATAGTGGAATATGGTAGAAACAATGCCAGTTAGCACAGACCAACGGAGTGCAGATGAGCAGGAACAGTAAGCTTCTGAACTCACGTTGAGGGTAATGCTGCTGGACCTCCCTGGTAGTCCAAAGTAGCAGAGTTTGTCTTGTCTCTGCAGCATGACCTCACAGAGTACTTCAAGAAAGGCCCACACTCAGTGTGAGGGTTTCAGAAATTAATCTTAATTTCTAGAATTTTGAACAGTGTTTGTAATGCATTTAGTTTCCTCAACCACTGCACATAATATATTTCACAGCCACTGTTATTGGAGAGGGAAAGTACCAAATCCTGCCCATTGTGATTAATCCAAGAGGGTAACCATGGGAGCAGCATTTTACTCATCACTGGATCCTGAAACCCCCTCCTGAGAAAGAAAATAATCTGGGTTACCTTGCAGTAGATGAAGAGCTGAAACAGGACAGTGGGGTCATTTTGTTTTGCTTGTCTGAAGGGAAAAAAAAATATATATATAGTATGATTGAGAAAACCATATGCGTTGTAAATACAATTACACTCAGGTTAATTTTCCTGTAATTTAACAGTGTGGATTTGTTCTGCCCTTCACAGGCATGAATAACCGTGAAGTCTTGGAGCAAGTAGAACGTGGTTATCGGATGCCATGTCCTCAGGACTGTCCCATCTCCTTGCATGAGCTTATGATCCACTGCTGGAAAAAAGACCCAGAGGAGCGTCCAACTTTTGAATATTTGCAGGGTTTCCTTGAAGACTACTTCACTGCAACAGAACCCCAGTACCAGCCCGGTGACAACCTGTAAAATCCCTGGTCTTCAGACACTGTCATGAATTATCAGGTGTTTCTCAGCCCTGTCCCACCTGCCCTTCAGCTTCCAACTCTGTGATTGACTTCTCCAGAGTACAACATCTTCCAGCACCGTCATGCACAGGAGGGGCTGAAGCTGGGAACTTCTGAAGCCCTTGCCTATGACCACTTGTCCTAATAATCTGAATGTCCTGGATGAAAAGGAGAAAAACACTTGTTTTTTCTTAATCAAAGACTCCAAAACTGCATTGTATTGATGTTATGTAAACTGCAAGACCTCTGTTCATTGTAAATAGTAACTCAGTGCCAATAACTGATCCTAGTGCTTTCCTTTTTTTAAAATGCAAAACCTATGTGATTTTAACTAGTCTTCTCCTGATTCAACTAAAAGTATTATTTTCCAGAAGTGGCCTCTTTGTCTAAAACATTTTTTTTCATGTTTTAACAAATAAAATAAAAAAAAAAAAAAATCAGGACAGGTGTTTGTTTTTTTGCTTTTTTTATATATAAAATATATATAATATATATACATACCTGTACATACAGTATATGGGTGCTATTGCAGAGGAAACTCATTTGGAATGGAATGAATCCTACTGCAGCAGTACCCAGAAAGCGATAATTTTACTGCAGACATGAAAACACTGGTGGGATTCTGAAAGCCAGTGATCTAATTTTTGGCTTTTGCCAAGCATGATTTTTTTAAATTGGATTGCACTTTTTGTTTATGATTATGTACCTGTAGATGGTTGTAACTTTGCTCTTTCAGGAATCATGTGCTGTACTTACAGTAATGTTTCCAATGTTTGACAAGTGTGTGACGATTTGTTCTTGAAATTAAAACGAACATATTTAAAGCAAGAAAACTACACCATCACCGTTTGAACTGGAAAACTGAAACTGCAAGGACTTCTTGTATCAAAACACGTATACTGAAGCGTTTCAAAAAGATTGATTAGACAGCGTAACCACATTCAGATGGTCTTAAAATCATAGCATTTTAGCCATGTCCACCTGCTAAGCTGTTGGTCATGCAACTAGGATTTTTCTGTTTTATGTGTAACATTTTTCCATTGTAAAATAAGTGTGTTAAATGTCCTGTACTGCTAATGAAATTACTTTCTCTGTCTGCAAGTTCTCCAGTGGAATTACTATGCACTTCTTTACATTTCATGGGGGATGCACAGAACAAAGTATTACCTTTTCAGTTGTCTGTACCAGCCTTGAATTACTTACATTTAACCAAAAAAACAGAAAAAAAAAGAAAAAAAAAATTCCTTTCTATTGAGTTTTTAATACTGAGTTGCAAATTTTAAAGTCTTAATTACATTTTGTTATGGTTTATTTGCAAGTTTACATTTTAAAACTGTTTAACTTTCTTAATTTAGTAATTAAAAAAAAAAAGAGCATTTTACATTTGGATAGTTGTTCTTTTGTTTAAATGTGGAGATAATGGTGGAGATAAAATCTTTTCAAGAAGGGGTGTCATGCCATTTGAGGCATCATATTTCATAGGAGTATGCAGACCAGTTACTTATGGGACATAATTTTCCAAATTATGAAATCAATATGGTTTTAAGCAGCTGGAGTTCATCTGTAAGGTAAAGGGTTGAATGCATAGCTAGTCTCTCATTTGTCTGTTCTACAAGCAGTTTATTCTTTAATAGTTCTGTTGCATTTAATGTGAATACTATTACATTTACCAGTTTTGCAGGAAAAGATTTTTCTATGCCTTGTATTACTGTTACTGCTTTAAAATATTGCAGCCAAGTAAGACTTCCTGACAGTTTAAACTTTTTTTAAATTATTTAATACTTAGATTGTGAATCTGTATCCTGAATATTCACACATTTTCACACCTTTTTCCATTCCTGAAAACTAACCAAATAATGAATTGAGATTCAGAGAACAAATTGTCATCGTTGTTTTAATATTTTCTATACAAAACATTGACTGAAAAATCCTCTTGCAAAAGGAGGCTTCCACACTTAGCCTTTCCTGAAGTGTGAATTTGTATGGCAGTGTTGCTTGTTACCAGATTTCCATGATGAATTGATTAACATTTTACATGTAGAGTCTATAAGTAATGTTATGTACATGATATATTCAATGTTGCTGTACCTGTAGCTGTGGAGTACTGAAGAGGCCATAATTTTTGGACTTTTAGCCTCCTCTTAGTACTTACAAAGCAAGTCATGGTCCTCTTTTTTCCCACAGCTACCCCCCTGCCTTAAAACATCATCCACTGAACTGAGAACTCCATAATAACTCAGAGGGCTGGTGAAGCCAAAATGTCACATACTCAGCCCAGTGCTCGGTGGCAAAGCATGACCATTCTGCCAAGGTCCTTAGCAGCCTTTGCTATGCCACAAACTCAAGTGCAGTTTCCATCCGTAATGCAGGATGAGCCTAAACCATCAGTTTTGCCTATGTTTGTTGTCAGAAGTAAGATTCGAATGGGGCACTGTTGGGGTTTTATGGCCTTTATTTCTGATTCTTGGGTTTGTTGTTTCTTGTATTGCATTTGGTCTATGAGTACCATGTTGGTCTCTGCCACATCTCTGCCTGCAGCTGGCTTGTGTGCAGACTGGTACCACTGTTGGGTGGCAAATTCAGACCATTTCTCGTCGGTAGCTCTTCTGCTTCTTTTTCTTAATGTTGGGAGTTTTGTTGTTTGGGTTTTTTAATCTCTCAAATAAAAACATTGGCAAAATTTAAACAAGGTTGTTAGCATTTTTGCTATAAATTAATAAAAAAACACTGTCTTAAGCACTGTGTGTACACCACAAATAGCTGTGTGGTGACTCTGAAAGTAGAATTATGAGATTAAGAATCTCCCCCTCCCTCAATTTTATTTTTTTTTTTAATGTAAGGCTAAATAAATCTGATCCAGATAAAAACAATTGGCCAAATGGTCCCCAGACCAGCCCACCTGACTCCCAACTGATCCATAGTGTGGCAGCAAAGTTCCAGAAAAGGCGACCAACCAGCAGCCGGAAGGACTCTGTGGGTGACCCGGGCATCTCTAAGACAAACTTAATCCAATACCAGTCCCAGGAAAAATGATGGGCAGAAATGCAACACTGCCACAAACGGGAGAGGTTAGTACGATTAATCCCTGTTAACATATTGCTGTGGGAAGGGAATGATGTGAGACTTGGTAAGTCTTAAAAAAGGTCCAAAGTTTGTCAAAGGCATGATATTCTTTGGCTTCTGTAAACAGTGCTCGACTTAGTTCTTTGTGACACTCTGGTCTTCGTTTAACTACCTCTGTAGAAAAGCAAAGTAATTACAAAATAGAAAAATGATTAACTGATAAAATTACAGGAATAATCACAAATGGAAAATCAGTCTCCAGTGTGAGCGTTTCTCCTGAAGCTTCTAGACTGGAATGCACTACCTGCAGACAATGAAGGGAGATTGCTAAATGTGTCTGACCTTACCACATAACATCAAGGTGAGTGGGAAGTTGCTCAAATTTGCTTTAATATGCGCCATCCTTTTCTCAAGTGCTGCGATAAAAAATGCAGTACGCTAACGAATGCCACCACATTGCACCCAAGGGGCTTAAGGGCCTCACATGAGGCCAAGCCCAAGCATGCAAGAGCTATTAGGAGATATACAGTAGCTCCTCTTCTAATGTGTAGACAATATTCATTCATCAAAAAAGTCTTTTCCTGTCTAATGGGAAATTACCACCAGCAGTGAAGACAAAAGGATATTTATTTTCTCCAGTCGTGTCAGTTTGAGGGTCTGTCTGTCTTTCAAGAATAATTGAAGTCTGTTTGCAGCTCAGAAATCTCATTGTGTTCTGCAGTCTCGGTAAGCAGTGATTATAATTTCCTGTGACTCATACACAGGGAAATTTGATCGCTGATGAGGCTCCTGTCAATCGGGGCAGCATTCCCTACCATCTTAACTGAAGAAGAGGGAACTTCAATTTCAGGTTTTCCTGAACGGACCAAGCTGGAACAGATGTCCTTTCAGCAGAAAAGGGAAAGAGGCCCCTTGCCAGGATGCCACTGGGCGTAGGGTGTTAGTCTCTCCCTCTCAGTGCTTCCAAACTTGTCAGGAGAACTTCTGACAGCTGAAACCAGGTTACTGAGATTCATTTTGCAGATTAGAGGGGAAATGCTAGCTTTACTTATGTCTGAGAGGTATTTTCAGCTGGCTTTTAATACAGCCAGTGTTCTTACACGTGTGTGTATGTATCACAAAATGGAATTCGTACCCAAGAACATCTATACCAACAGAAGTGTCAATCCATCTTCTGTTCCTCCCCTGCAGCTGAATACTTAACAAAAAAATGTAAGACCAAAACACGAGTAGATTAGAGGATGGAATGGTGTTAACAACAAAAGAGCTTCTCTTTTTTTTTTTTTTTTTTTTTTTTGGTTTTATTTCTTGTATTCATTTTTTTTTTCTCTCTCTGGCTCCCACTACATGATCATTTATAATCCCTATTACCATGCCAGGAGAGGGGTGGTAGCAGCAAACACTGCTGCTGTAGCCTGGTGATGCTGTAGGTCTCTTGCTGCCTCCAAGTGCGACCTGCAGCTGATTTCAAAATCAAGGAGAGAAAATGTTTCTCCCAAGGGCAGGGCCACAGTGTGGGGTCTGCGGTGTGGGTATGTAAGAGGGCTGAAAGGGGAGCCCTCCCAGGAAAAGCAGGTCATTAGCTGGTAGGTTGTGCATCATGTCATGTAGAGGGAGATCCAAAGATTGCAGCACCAGCTGTGCTTGCAGCATCTGTGTTTTGCTGTGCCCAGGGATTTAGGTGATCAGATTAGAGCAGGCTGGTGAGCATGAACTGCAGTTTCTGTTACCAAGCATAAATATCTTCTCTGTTACAGGGTAAATAGTGTATGCTCAAGATGGGGGGGGGGGGGGGGGGGGG
>JANVCC010000018.1:49396850-49633885 GCA_025345505.1 Todiramphus chloris collaris | reverse complement strand
CCTTTCTTTCCTTTCCTTCATTTCTTTCCTTTCTTTCTTTCTCAGGCTGCTAAGAAAGTACATAAAGCTCAAGTGAGAGGAACTGCTCCAATTACCTGCTGGTTTCTGAGGTTTGGCAAGTTAAAGAGGGAAGAGACACTGGTTCTTCGGCTGCAGACACCATTAGGTCCATAGGTGTGATTTCTGGACCTGGAAGCGCTCACACAAGGGCCAGATTTCACAGCATATTTCCAGGATTTCACATCCTTGGGAGCCAGGCTGCTCTGCAATCTTTTCTTTGGGCCACAAATACCACCTCAAATGAAGATATGTATGAGTGGTCAGGATGGAAATGACCCCAGGAGGCTGAATGCTGAGTGAGCTGGCATTAATTCCCAGGGGCATTTCTAGGTGGCCAAGTAAAATATGTACAGAGCTACTGGAGAGAGCCCAGCAAAGGATCACAGAGATGATGAAGGGCCTGAAACATCTGACATACAAGGAAAGGCTGAGAGAGCTGGGATTGTTCATCCTGAAGAAAAGAAGTCTCAGGAGGTATCTTATCAATGTATATAAGTATATGAAGATGTGGATGCTGAAAAGCTGCTAGCAGAGGGATTTTTCTCAGGTTCTCACAATATTCGGTGAGAATCCTGCCTTTCTCGTGCATGTTATGAAAAACAGTAGGATGATTTTCGTAAACTGGACTAACACGTGGTGTTTTGCTAAGTTCTGTTTATGGTACATTGGAAAAATATTTTGAAATGGGTGTTGTAGGACTTTAGCCAGTCACCCTAGGAGATGGGTGATCACTGACCAGTCGCCCTATGGGGCTAGGGTATATAAAAAGGGGTTATAAATTAATGAAGTTGCTTCTTTTGCCTGCTCTTGCTGAATCTGTGTATTGCTGCATCTCTCTGCTCCCAGTATAAACAGTGACATGAAGAGATGACCTCTAGAGATGCCTTCCAACCTTGACTATTCTGTGATTGTATGTATGATTCTGTGTGAAAATGATCAGCCTGAGACTTTGCACCTTCTCTGTTCAGCCACATCCTATATGCTTCAAATGTTTGCTGGTCCCTGGGCACCCCACCAGGCAGGGACCCTGGCCAAGCTCTGCTGGGGCAGGCTGGTGTGGATCACAGCCACAACCACCGTCTTCTGCCCTTACAGCTGTCTACAGGGGAGGAAGGTGGCTGCTGTTATTTGCTGGGTGTTGGAGCCTAATCTCCAGGGTATGACCAGTGGAGAACAGAAGAAGACTGTCCATAACCATTGTCAGCAAGTGAGGCTGCTCCACTGAGTGAAGGGAGAGGTGTTTGATTGTTGAACAGCAGTGGCCTTTATAAACAAACTCCACAAATGCAGGTACTGATGCAATGTCTCCATGGGAGACTGCCTGCCAAGCCACCATGCCCTGCCATGGTTGCCCACACTACCTGGGGAGCTGGTCAACACTCTGCAAACACTATACAAGGAAGGTCAGGTACTCCTCAGTGCAGGTCTCCCTCCCCACTCCCATCCTGCCCAAGTTCACCAAGGGCCCAGTTTTGGCTCCTGAATGGCCTTGGGCCCCTTGCCACTCTTCTCTGCCATGCACACAGGCTGCAATGAGGCCATCACCACTCCTGGGCAGGAGGCTGGTGGGGAGGCCATCAAGTGGGGCAGCCGCCAGATTGGGGCTTGGCAAAATTCAGGGCTCAAGACAGACCTGCTGAAAATTCTGACTCTTGGGGTGGTCATGGCACAAAACAGGTGTGCAGCAGAGCTGCCACACAGGTCCAAACCCATGGGATTAAACCGTGAGCTGACTCAAACGGTAATGCAGCCTTTCTGGCCACGAGCATCTGGGTCTGGCTGGGACCTGCTGGCTGAGCTGGGACTGACTACCTGGGCATTCCAGGGGCAGTGGAGAACAACTTTGGGGAAGTCCTGAAAGGGAGGCTGGCCTGTACCTCAGCGTAGAAGGAGGAAGGGAAGGAGGTGACCAGGACTGCTGTCCAGAGGACCAGGATGACATGAGGTTTCTCAGAGGGAAAGGTAAGCTCAGGCTGCAGGGCGTCACTGCACTGCCGTAGGTACAGTTGTATTTAGTGCTCAGCTTGGGGGCACACGCGGCTCCCAGCAGCTTGAATTTTCCCTCCAGAAATGTGGGCAGTCATTCCCTGATGAGAGGAACTAAGTGCTAGGGTCACAGCTTCACCTTGAAACCATAAAGAAGGGCTTGCAGAGTTGCAGGTGCTCAGAAAAGGCCCATCCCAGGGGATGGCTCCTTCCTCTGCCCTCAGTGCCACAGGAAGGATGCAAGAAGGAGAAGGGATGGCGCTGCCCGATCAAGGGGCAGGTTTAGATGTCCCCCTGCGTGCACAGGCTGGCTGAGCAGGAATTGAGGCAGCATGGGATGGTATCCCACGGACTCCTGGAGGATGAAGGGCCATGCATGCACAAGTTGCAGCCAGGTGAGAGTCCTCCTACAGTCAAGCTAAGAAAAGATCAGGCAGAGATCTTGTCAGGGAGACGAACTGAGCAGGGAGTCAGGAAAGCGGTGTAGGCTGGGACAAGCAGCTGTGTCGGGCAGGCTGCTGTTGGAGCCTGGCACTGGGCTCCAAGGAAACGGCCGGCCTGGCTTAGCGGGGCTCTTCGAACGCTCCTGCGCCATGCCATCGGCACCAGCGCTACTTGGCTTGCCGCAGCCCTGGGACTACGTAAGGCTGTCAGCTTGTGGCAAAAGGGAGTTTCTGCTTCTCTAGAGAGCAGAGAGAAACTTGGAAGAGTCTAGAAATCTAAAAGCGAAAAAAAACCAAACCAAAACAAAAGCAGACGGGAAATCCTTTTTTTTGTTGGGTTTTTTTTTTGTTCTTTCTATAGTTCTTCCAACCATCATGTGATTGTCTTCAGCAGCCTGAATCACAGTTGGTTTAACATTTGGCATTGACAGTAAGTGACCGAGGACGAAGAGCAAAAGATGACTCCCCCGGTGAGGCAGAGCCTTCAGGCGTCTCATCGGGTTTCCCCTCCAGCTCTCTCTCCGTGGGGCTCCCGCGGAGGCAGCCTGGCTTCCTGCGGCACCGGGGGACAGCCTCACGCAGGCATTTGGAGAGGTTTTTTTAAGCTTCAAAGTGTCACCCCCCCCCGCGGAGGCTCTCCCGCCGTGCCGTGCCGTGCCGTGCCGTGCCGTGCCTCTTCCACTTCCTGCTGCAGAGCCAGTTCTGCCGCGTACCTGGGAGAGGCAGGGAGGGTGTCGTAAAAGGAGGGGGGGGGGGTGAACCCAAACCAACCCAACCCAACCCAACCCAACCCACCACCCGAGCGGGGAAGGAAGGAGACCCAGGCAGACCGAGAGAGCGACCGGGTGCGCAGGAGCCCCGCCAGCCCCTGGCTCCCCTCGGCCAGCCCAACGCGAGGCTCCCTCGCCGGCAAGGTAAGAAGTGCCAGAGCTGCCGCCTTTTCTCGGTCCCTGCCCGTAATGAGCTGCTGACCCACTTCTGCCTCTCGGTGAGGGCTTGGTGTTTTTTCCCTCCTCAAATTGCTGTCTTGCTCCTTTTCTTTCCCTCTCTCGTGTAATGATAGCCCGAGTTTCACAGATGGTTGCAACATGTTTCAGCCATTTCACTGCAGTTTTGTTGTTCGGGGTTTTTTTTTTCTGTTGTTCTTGTTTTGTTTTGTTTTTTGTTACATCAAGGACGGTTTGGGGGTAAACACTGTAAATGGACACGCCTGGTGTCGAAATGTTGTCCTGCCTATTTATGTAGCTGTCTGGCAATGCCTGGCAGCCAGGCCTGGTCCCACTCCCGCCCGGAACCGCAGCGCAAGCTCAAGGTGGTTTCTTGGCCAACCACTCCTCTCTCCTCTCTCCCCTCTCTCCCCCCTCTCCCCCCTCTCTCCCCTCTCTCCCCTCTCCCCTCTCCCCTCTCCAGATGCCTCAGGGCTGTGTAAGACAGGTCCAGGGCCCTGGTGAGAGAGGTGGCTGTGAAGCATGAAGAAAACAGGGTCGTAGAGCCCTTTTGCACTGTCCTCCATGCCATTGGTATGGAAACACTGGGAGCGTGCCAGTAGTGTTCCTTCTTAATTAGAATAAAATCAGCCATATAAAGCTCAGTCCCATTTCCCACAGCAACTGATCGTTTCAGGATGCAGGTTTTGTAGGGTTAGCACGGGCTGGGCAATGAGAGTGACAGATCTGCGCTTACTGGTCCTTGACCACCGCCAGCGCCTACCAGACCAGAAATTCCCATTTCCTGCAAGCCCCAGGCAGATTCAAGGCCTGGCCTGGCCGTGCCCGTGCCGTCTCAGGCAGGCAGCGCTGCCCTGCTGCCACCAGACAGGGCTGTGAGCCCCGCAGCAGGTGACACCGAGGACAGGGGTGTGAGGGGCACAGGGTGCCCCAGTGAGCGCTTGCTCACGCCGCAGGCTGCTGGCGAGCGCCTGCCGATCGTGCTGCTGCCGCCCGCGATGCCGTCAGCCTCTGAGGTCAAGCTTGCTCTTACCAAGCACCGGCAGTATCTTAAAGCACGCTGTTGGTTTGGGTTTTTTTTTTTTTAATGGGCTTGGGTTCTCCTTTTGTCTTTCTAAGGCAGGAAACAAGGCACGTGCAGTTATGGTGTTCGTGTCTGTCAGTGCCCTCCACCCTCAGCGGTGGTTTTTGAAGTTTGGTATACGTCTGGAAGATCTATACGTTTCTGCACGTTTCATGAAAGCAAGTGAGCCGGGCTGTTCTCACGCCAGCTGAGGGAGGTGTGTCAAGTCCCCCAGGCTTCCCCGCGCCCTCCCACCACCCACGCACCCTGCGGAACAGGGAGAGCGGTGAGGGACGAGGGATACGTCAGCCCCACAAAGTGCTGGAGGTTCTCCCTTATTAGGAATCGGAGGCTCCAATGTAAGGCACAAAGTTATAGCGAAGCAGGCTGCGGAGATTTACGCCTCTTGGGGTTGTCCCCCCATCCAACCCCACTCAGATGGCCCCAGCTCTGTGCCAGGATTTTTAGATGTCCTTGGGCTGTGGGATATTCCAGTTTGGAGGTTATTCAGTGCCTGTGAGAGTTTTAGCAGCATCAGAAATGGTTGGGAAGTAATCTCTGGAAAACAAAGATGTTTTTAAGGATACCTAAGATCACAGCAAACATTTTCATAATTCACAAGTATGCGAAAACAGGCAGGGAGGGACATCTATATGTGAGATTCCTGTTTGGATCCTCCTTGAGTGTGTTGCGCTTCTAGTTTCTTGCTACTTAGAGCCTAGCATTCCAATTACATGCATATCAAACCCTACACTAAAGAGGCAAAAAATACCAAGTCCACGCCAGCCTTTGCACCATGGGCTGTCCAGCAAAGCCACATTTAGTGCTGAAAAAGGGAACGTGATGTTTGCCATGCAGGGAGTGTTGGAAGTATGTTCTTCTGTTCTCCTTGCATATGTAGACTTCCAGGCCATGGCTGCAGAAACTATGTGAAAGTAACCATATAGTTAGTGAGAAGAGGAACGTGGTTTTCATATTCTTTTTCTACTTTTTCCAGAAGCCCTAAAAATAAACATTACCTGTCCCGGAGGGCTTAAAATTGGGGCTAGGAACATGACACATTGCCTTAGTCTTCCCTGTGGAGGATGCCCAAGGGAGAGGGTAAACGTCCATGATGACAGCAGCCAAAATACATCATGGCAAAGTGTGAAACTCTAGAGCTTGAATTTTCTTGGCCGTGTTTATTTAGGTTATAGACCTAAAATAGTTCCCATATTTGCACTTACTCTTCCTTAAAGGATTCATCTCTGGGTTCTTTTGAGGAAAGCTGCGTCTAGTGTTTTCTGTAGACAAAGCTGCACTTCAGGCAGGTGTATTTACACACTTAGGCTTATCTGACCCCATGGCAACAACATTTGTTGCAATCTCCATGTATACATCTGTCTCCATTTAGTCAGTTGTTCTGTCACTCACTGAACCCCTGAGAAAGGGAGTCAGGAAAAGGAAAGATGACCCATGGGTTGAAACGGGAACAGATTTAATCAAATAATAATTTTAAACCCTAATATTAATACTAATAAGTAATAAGTAATAAAGCCCACGTGGAGGTTGCGATCTGCGCACTCCCAGCAGTGAATGCTGCGTGTCAGGCGCTGCAAGTACCACAGCTCCAGCAGAAACACCACAGTCACAGCAAACAGGACAGTCAGCTGGGGGAGCAGAATGACAGGTGAGACCCTCCAGGCATGGCGACCATTGAGGAGGAGAGACTGTCTCCAGTAAACTTTCTAATCTATAGTGAGCATGATGTTGATGGTATGGAATACTTCTGTTGGCCTGCTTGGGTCAGCTGCCCTGGCTTTCGCTCCTCTTAGCTTTAGCACTTGGCTAACTCAAAACTTCTAAAGACCTTCATCACTCTGATGTCCTATATATCATGGCTGGCCACGAGTAAAAAAAAAAAATGCTGTATGAACTTTGTTCTTACCGAATCGGGAGCTGCAGTTTCCTCCAAAATGCAGCTTTCCTCAATAAAAAAATCCATTCTGTGATTCTATCCCGGTGAAAACAGGACAACATCCTCATGGCAGCTCGCAAATTCTGCATCCACTTACTCCCATCCTGCGGATGGATATCAGCAGCACCAGGGAGCTTAAAGGATTCAGCCAAAGTACACAGGAATTACTTGGAAATCAAGAAATTTTTCTCTATCCCCACTCCTTGTGATCTCAGCTTTGCCTTAATCTGTACCTTTGCCATTTCAGAAATGCCATGACCGGTGAATGAAAAACCCTTCCCTTGTGTGTTGTGCACCAAGGAAGGTGAGGTTTCTTTCTCATCCTAATATTTTCTAACAATGTAGACAAATGCAACTTTGATCAAAAGAGCAAAGATATTTTTCCCCTCTCCGGAAGCGACAGGCAGCGAAGCTATGCTCACACTGCAGAGTGTCTCTTCTGTTTCTTCACGACAGAAGTTTTCTAATCAAAAGCAGATAGATGGTTAGTGTGTGTTTTGGGACAGCACATCCTGACAAGTGTTCATGCTGGGAAACAGATGAAATACCTGATGGATTTCACAATGAGCTTCAAGAAAACGGCACAGATGAGCCCGAGCCCAATGTCCTTCTTCTCCCTGGACAGCCCTTTGCCTCTGTCTGACATGTTTTTAGGGGAGTTTGGCCCCTGCTTCAAACTTGGGTGCTCAGGCCCATCTCTACTGACCTTCAGAGTAATTCGTTCCCCTTCATTCATGCTCTCCCTGCAACTTCCCAGGAGTAGCCATCACCAGCAGCGGCCAGCTGTGAGAAAGAGGACTGAGCAGCCTCCCAGCTCTCTGGCAGGAACAGTGGAAGAGCCTCTTCAGATCTGGGAAACCTTACAAGGGAGCTGGGATGAAGTTTCCTCCCAGGAGCTTGGGTCACTGACCGCCCACCCGGGAAGGTTACTTGCTGAATTCATGCACGTTGCAGAACTGGGTGTATGAGCGGAAGAAGGAAGAGAAGGAGAAAGGGTGGTTTAAGGAGTTTTCCTCAACATTTTTGAGAGCAGTCCAGGCCTAGCTACTCTGTCCCTTCAGGAAGGGCCTCTTTACTTTATTACAAGCAGGAATATATGCAACGGCTCCAGCTGGTTATCAGTCATCTCCCGCATAGTCATAGGTGCAGGGGGGATATTAAATTCCCGAGGCTTTCTGGCAATATCATGATCTGACTTGAAGCTGCAGTGTCTTTGGAAACAAGATTGGGCACAATCTATGCTCTCCAGCGGTCTGTGTGCCAGAAAAGGGATCAGGCTACAGGTTTCTGAGGGTTTCAATATGCTGAAGCATTCCTTTACCCTAATTCTTCAACGCAGGAGACCTAAGTGAGTGATTTTTCTATGCTATGCACACACGCACACATATATATATACATACTTGCAGGATAAGCTAACTAGAAAAGTCAAAGGAAACCTAATGAAACTCTGCAGCGTGAGGCAACATAAAATACCAGGATAATGGGCTCAGTGTTGGGTCTTTTTCCAAAAGCTGAGGATCTTCAGCAGAGCAGAAACAACATCCTGAAGCACTGCTGTTAGAGGAGGATGTTTCTGAATCAGCTGTAACATATCCAGCGGCTCGGGGATTTCTCTCGGGAATTCCCATCCACATACCATTGCCAGCATTGCTCAAAAAGCATTCAGCATGTCCTGGGGTTTATTTATCCTCAGGGCCATCTCTACAGACAGAGCTCTGCTGTAGTAACAGCTTCTCTCTTCAACCAGAGCTACTGAAGGAGGAGGAAGATGAAGACACTTTTCCTCCTTTTAAATGATGTGTCTGTTTTAACACCAAAGCCGGTGGCCCTTGGGTGCCTCCTACCTTGGCTCTGCAGGAGCAAAGGGATGTTCTCAGGTGTCAAAGCTCAGCTATCCTGCAGCAGGGTCTAAAACAAAACCATGTTTACATGGTTACAAAAACTAAAAGATTTTGCAGGTAAAAACACAAGTGATGGAATCAAATCTCTCTTCTGTCAGACCAGATTATTTTTACTCAGATATTTGGAGTAATTTTTATAATAGTTAGCTCATGTTACACTGGAAGGAAATAAGGCTGTCATTTAAATATTAAGTTTATATGAGAGGTAAAGAGTCATTTATCTTCTCAGAGAGCTAAACTAATAGGAAAGACATTTTTAAACTTTTCTGAAGTAATTTGAAAAAATTGAAGAAAAACTTGAAGAAAACGGATTTTTTTCTGCCCATAAGGTCCATTCAGTCTGTGCACAATCCATTTCACAGATAGCAAGATGTTAGCAGTGGAACTTAAAAAAACCCACAAAACTTTGGAGTTTGTATCCTCCAAGGGAATTTAGTAACTTTTAAATCCCATCTGACACTGGATCCAAAACCTGAAGTCAACAGAGAGATTCCTGTCTACTTCACTAAGCTCTGGACTGAGTTCTTGGTGTCTCCACAGAAACCTGTTCTTCTTGTCACAGTTCTGAAGAGGATCTGAACTCAAAAGTTGTCCTGGCTTCAACTGGGATAGAGGTATTTGTTTTCCTAGTAGCTGGTACAGTCCTATGTTTTGGATTTAGTGTAAGAATAACATTGATAACACACTGGTGTTTTAGTTGTTGCTAAGTAGCATTTATCCTTCGTTAAGGATTTTCCAGTTTCCCATGCTCTGCCAGTAAGCAGGTGGACAAGAAGCTGAGAGGGAGCATGGCCAGGACAGCTGACCCAAACCAAGCAAAGGGATATTCCGTATCACAGGACATCATGCTCAGTATATAAACTGAGGGGAGTTTGCCAGGAAGGACAGATCACTGCTTGGGCATCAGTCAGTGGGTGGTGAGCATTTGCTTTGTCCATCACTTGTCCTTTTATTGGGTTTTGTGTCTCTTCATTATATTAATTTTTATTACTATTATTATATTTTATTATCATTATAATGATATTTTATTTTAGTTATTAGACTGTTCTTATATCAACCCACAAGTTCTACTTTTCTTTTTCCGATTCTCCTCCCCATCCCACTGGGAGCTGGGGGAAGAGAGCGAGCAGCTGCGTGGTGCTCAGTTTCTGGCTGGGGCTAAATGACCACAAAAGTGTTTTATAGCATTTTGACCTGACCACTTCAGAAGTGTCTTAGTGTATAAGGCATTGCGAATTTGTTGCTGAAAAGCCGTGTTTGGGTGTTTGCTAAGGATTTTGCTATGTAATGGGAGGGATGCTCAGAGAACGTGTGTGGATTGAAAGGTGGAGCTGTACCCTGGTACCCCACAGCCGAGCTTGCTCTTTGTGAACACCAGGGTGAATTTCTCACAAGGAACTAGTTCACTGGAGATGCTCAGCAGAGGGAATAAGAGCTTGCAATGCTATTTGTGCTGCTCAAGTGCACGTCATTTACGTTACAAACGAACAGAGATATCCACAAGTGAAAGCATGTCTGAGCAGGCACTTCAGGGCCAGATGATCCGAGAGGAGTCAGGTTTACAGCGCTGTTGATAGGAGCAAAAAGCAGATGCCTTGCAGGGAGTTTGACTCCTGACCTGCACAGGCGCTTCCCCAAGTCTGGCAGGCGACCATTTGGCAGCTTCACACCCAGCTCTGTGTCGGTCTGACTTTGAGCTGTACTGTCCCAGTGAGTCACCATCACAGGGCACTCCTTTAAGCTGCCATCTGACCCAAGGTCCCAGATAAAGGGCGTTTTGCCACCGCTGCGCAGGGGCAGCGTGGCACAAGTCCCTGTCACAGTCCTGTGCTGACTGCGAGAGCTCGAGGTGTTCCCTTTCCCGTCGCATTGGTTCCGACTGTCAGAAAGCTGTGACTCAGCGAGCGGGGCCAGCGTTGGTGACGTGGCGTAGGGGAAAAGCAGGGAGAGATGTGTGATGGCGGCGAGCTGACCGTCGGGATTTCAAGCCTGGGTGCTTGTAGGAGAAGGAGCTGGTTTGGCAGCAGAGCCAGCCCTCTCACGCAGGGGGCTGCAGCTGTGAGAGCAGCAGCGTGTTCGCCGTGTTGGTGCAACTAATAGCTGCTCCGAGGACTTGCCTACATGGGAAAATTTACCAGAGTAATTATCCCGCTGTAATTATCCCAGGATAACTCTCCCTGTGGACATGCTTATTATAACATAGGGTATGCATGAATGTATGGCAAATCTTCTGCATAGATGGGGTTTTAATTTACACAGAGGAGTATTTGCATTGCAGGCCAGCAGCAAAGCACAGTTTTTATCCTACTTCCCGGCAAATGTTACACCCAGAATTTTCTATCCCAGAGGTACTTTTAGGGGAAATACATGTCATTTGACCTGGTCAGCATGAACGTAAAGCCTCGCTCTTCCCCTGTGGCAGGGGGCACATCATTTGCTTTTACAGAATTGCTGTGAGAGCCAGGGTAAAGGTTGGGACGCTGCCTTATCCTGCTCTGTGATCCTGTTCAACTGTTTTCAATACTGTGGCCATTTGAATATGTTCTTTATTTGACCTTTCTGCCCAAGCTACTGTGACTGAAGTGGAGAGGAATCCTTGGATCGCTAAAAGCTGCTCAAATGTGTTGTGATTTTGACTTTCTTTACTGGGCTTTCAAGCCAGATTCTGTTGCCAAACATTGTCATGCCCATTGCTTGAATGCTTAGTCTGTTCTTCCCTGACAACTCTCCTGCTTGGGATTTTAGCTTCTCCAATGTGATAGAAGGAAAATGGCTGGGGAAATGATGAGCACCAGGCTTGTTTCTCTCTACTCCACAGTAACAGACAGAATTTACTGGGAGCAAGCTAATATGCACCCCTGTATAAGAGGATGAAGATGGCACTTCCTGAGACCCACTCAGCATTCACCCGTCACTGCTGATGTCACTCTGAGTGAAGGTGGAACGGAGGCATCCATCACCAGGGGTCGCTTGGCTGGATCAATTCACGGACAGTGCCCCAGAATGAAATAGTAGTTTTAATGTGTGGGCCCAAGCCAGTTCCAAAGGAAGGCAAAAAAAAACCAATTAAGATCTCTAAATTGAAATAATAATTTGAAATAACAACGGGCATGTGGTAATAGGCTGGTTGAAGTGGTTTGATAAAATAAGCAGCAACACTTGGAAATAAGCTTTGGAGTTGAAATGAAACTACCCAATTCAAGAGAGACAGGGTTCAGCTGAAGAGGGTCCAACAGAGAGCTATGAGGATGATGGAGGGATTGGAACATCTCTCCTATGAAGAAAGGCTGAGAGAACTGGGGCTGTTTAGTCTTGAGAAGAGAAGGCTGAGAGGGGATCTTAGTAATGTCTATCAATATCTGAGGGGTGGATCCCAAATGGAAGGAGCCAGTCTCTTTTCTGTGGTGCCCAGTAATAGGACAAGGAATAACGGGTATAAGCTAGAACATAGGAAGTTCCACCTCAATGTGAGGAGAAACTTCTTTCCTTTGAGGCTGACAGAGCACTGGAACAGGCTGCCCAGAGAGGTTGTGAAGTCTCCTTCTCTGGTGACTTTGAGAACCCGCCTGGATCTGTTCCTGTGTGGCCTGCCCTGGGTGATCCTGCTTTGGCAGGGAGGTTGGACTAGATGATCTCCAGAGGTCCCTTCCAACCCCTACCACTCTTATGATTCTATGAAATTACTCAGCTAGATGTGTGGTGAGGTTTAGATCCAAGGCATCAGTGTGAAGCTATTAATTATTAGGAGGCCCAGAGTAAAACAATTGCAAGTGATTGTATTTCCTGGAATATGCTTGAGGCCAAACCTCCAAACCTAAGCAGCCTGCTCTTTTGTTAGAGGCCAAAATGACCTCTGAGAAACAGTTCATGTGCTTTTCCCTGCTCCATTCGCAGCAGGAACAGCAAGTTCCAGAAATCCCATAAAAGCATCTGTTTTGCGCAATATGATTTCCAGAAGTCTAACCAGTATTTCTTTTCCAGTCGCCGAGGTAGAGTTATTTTAGGATATTGCCTGTGTGAAACTGTGCCATGTTCACAAGAGTCCTTTCTCTTGTTTTCCAGTTATCTGGAAAATCCTGGTCTTGCAGTAGGGCAGCTGACTCTCGTTTCCGGTGCGACTACGAAATTTGGAAATGGCCTCTGTGTCAGGTTAGTTCAAATTGTGACTCTGCGCTAGCAACACTCCAGCTAACCCTCTACTTCCTTTTTTTTTCCAAAATTCAGGCAGATTTTTCTTGCTCTTTTCTGCTTGTCTTTTGGAAAACCATAGAAATATAAAGAATATGTATTACTCTTTAGTTTTCTAGCTCAGTCATTGGAGTGATGACTGACAAGAGGCATTTTACAGCTGTCCATCTACAGTGTTTCTTCTCCTGCTTTTTCAGGCACTTCTGTGGGTCAAAGCATACCAGTTGAAGTGGATGAATCCATGCCATGGTCCCCGTTACCCGAACATGTCTCGGAAAAGTCTTTGCAGCCTTCTGGAGAGGATATAGAGGATGAGAAGTCCCAGAGACTGTGTGTGTCTCCAACACCTCAGCCTGTGGCAGATCCATCATGGCTCTGCAGAGCACCAGCATGTCATGAGTCAGCACTGTCCGTGGAACCGGGAAGCAGCTTGTGGTCAAAATATACCCATACTGATGGAAATGGATGCTTCTGTTCCCCCAGTGAATCAATAGCTGGAGTAGTTCCCTCCAAGCTGCATCTTGTAGCTGTGGACAAACCAGGCACTCAGCCAAGATCACAGCTTTCAGCTGACACCAGGCACAACTCCAGTAAATCAGACCAGAGCTTGCCTGATGCTCCCAAGGACTCACTGGAGGAGAGAAGCCAAGGGAGTTCATGGCTACAGCAACCCTCGGGAAACAGACCCCCAGCAGAGCTGGGGACCATGGACACAGGGTGCAATTCCCAGTCACAAGATGTCATGGGCATCAGGCACCTGGAGCCACCCTTACCACTGGTGTCGGTGCTGAACTCACAGGACCTCCCAGGACCACTGATCTCCAGAGAGTTTTTTGGACCTGAGCATCAGCAGTGCCCAATGTGCCAGCGCTTGCCCCACCCCAACGCCTCCTCACAAGCCCACGGCTGCTTTGGGCACCGCTGCCCGGCAGAGCTGCAACCCCAGGGTCCATGTGAGTAGCACTGCTCACCCTACTTGAGGTTTTCTGGGTGCATCACAGCCATCGTTCTCCAAACTAGTGTTTCCCTACTGCACTTCATGGCGATGCATGGCATGCAGTTATTAACCTTTTTAAACAGCTATTTGCAGG
Source organism: Todiramphus chloris collaris (assembly GCA_025345505.1). Taxonomy (NCBI): domain Eukaryota; kingdom Metazoa; phylum Chordata; class Aves; order Coraciiformes; family Alcedinidae; genus Todiramphus; species Todiramphus chloris. Next base: position 49,620,249 of record JANVCC010000018.1, on the reverse strand, counting down.
CCATTTTACATTTCCAGGTTTTCGGGCTGTGCAGTTGGACTCTCTGATGCGGAACCGCTGAGCCAGATAAAAAGTTAAAGAGCTCACAGTTACTCATCAAACGAAGCCTAACAATCTTGCACAGAAACTAGCCTTTGTCGGTCACACTGAGCATACACAGCCTTCTCCCTGCTGTTAGTTCATATTCTAGTCATTTCCTTCCTCGCTGCATCAGTCGTGCAGCAGCCTCCTATACCAACCTAATTCCTGTTGTTATCACAGATTTCCTTGCTCCCACTTGGATCCCCAAAGTTGAGAATTTCCTGCCAGAATCAGGATGGGAGGTTACCCTTGATATCTGTAAATAGTATCTCCCAGCATTATGACCAAACTGACCTTTGTGTTTTATTTCTAGGTGAAAAGAGCGTGACACCCATCAGCCTCATTTTTTTTTTCCTGTTGTCAGCTGAAATAAAAGCTCATTACTTAAAATGGAGCCTTCTCAGCTGCTGGTGATTGTATCACTGAATGCTGATGTGACTCCATCAATATGGGTGTTTTGGCTCTTGGAGACTATGACGCAGTTTACAGCCTGCTATTAATTAGTATTCCTTTTCAGTCTCTGAGATTTTTATCTGTTACGAAGTGAGCTTTGAACATTCAACAGCAATATCACTGTTTTAATATAATTTATATTACATTAGACTCATGAGACCCTGACCTGTTTTGGGCTGGCTTTGTAATAAAAAGATGTAGGCCTGTTCTGGTAATTCTTTTGGTTTGATTTTATTATTTTTTTTTTAACCTCCTGTTGACTCCACAGCATTTATATTACATCTGTTTAAAGAGTTTTGTTGTTCCAGCAACATGTTATAATTAGGAATATGAAAGAGAGGGTATCGGAGCCTCGGTTTTCACCCTTGACCTTGGGACTTTGTAAAGGGGAAGGGTCTACAGATGGACTTTCATCAATGTCTATAGCTAAACATTGTGAAATGTCCTCTGGTTTTCTTTTCATACCTTCTCCTTTCAGTTCAGCCTTAAGCAGACAAAGAGCTGGTTGCACAACACCCATCACTATTTACCTCCATTTACCTCCTGCACACGTGGGCATCGTGAGAAGTAGGACATTTGCTGAATAAGGCCATTTTGTTTTAAAGCAGGAACTCTGAAAGGCTTTCTTTAGAAAAATCACCACCGTTTCAACCATATCCAGAGGGCAAAAAGAATAAAATAAACTCAGATGGCTGGAGCAGATTTGGTCAGGACCAAGAAGCTGGCAACTGTCCTCCTGTTTCTCACATGCCCAGTACAGCGTAAATCACCTCCTGACAGCAATAATAATTGTCGGGCAGTGGCAACCCACAGCAAAGCTCTGCAGTCGGTGTGTTGCAACACGCCTCTCCTGGGGAATGGCGATTGTGCCCGAAAGCTCTAACCTGGCCCTGGACACCTGCTATTTGAGATACAAGAGCAAAGCTGCTTCTGAAGTCAAGGAAATGCTCACAGCAATGCCCGGGGACCATTATTTCAGATATTTGTGTATGTGGGCACGTGCGCTTGGCCGGGCTGCGTTTCTGAATGGCAGCGGTTCTGTTCCTTAAAAGTACCGTAGCATCAGATGCGGCCAGAGAAAGCTGGTGAAACGTTGGTCTAAAAACCTGTAAACTAAACCGTATCTCCCAGAGCCCTGCCACCTTCCCTGGAGCTGCTCATGAGGAACCCATGAGAAAATCATACTTACTTTCAATTTTGTTCTCCCAGCCTCTTTCACCCTGCGCTGTTGCAAATAGTTAGGAGCGGGGGCAGGAAAACATTCTACAAAGTTCTCAACAAATGCAATGTTGCCCACTCACAATTTCATCAGGAATCTCTGCAATTGCAGGGTTGTTTGTTGGGGTTTTTTTTTGTTTGTTTTAAAGCATTGGCTCCGGAATGGGGCTATTTCATCAGAGCTTTGTTTTCTTCCTTTGTTTTTCTTCCTCTTTTAAAAAAAACCCATTAGTCCCCATGGCTGCTAGGAAAAGGAAAGCATGACCCCAAAAATAGCTAAAAGGATTCCAAAAAACAATCTGGGGGGGCGCGGGGGGCGGGGAGGAGGGGGAAGAGTGTTTGAGTGCTGAAGCTTTCAGAGCCAGCTCATAACACCATAATCATGCAGCGCTAATAAGCCCTGCCAGGCTGGACTTTGATCTGCACACAGCAGCTTGAAAGTGCGCAGAGCTGCTGCCTAATGAAAACTGCAAGCAGAAAGACTGCAAAAAGAAGAAAAAAAAAAAAAAAAAAGGAAAAAAAAAAAAAAAATCGTTTTCCCCATTTGGGAAACAAAGAGCTTACATTGCTTTCTCTTTCAGTTTATGCCAACAGTTCCACTGTACATTAGTCATTAAACAGCATTACATGTGCGTGGCCAACGATGGTTTTAAGGCTTTGCAGAATTACTTGAGCAAAATTGTCACTTTGGGCTTCCCCTGCAGCCTCCTGGATTGCAACAGAAGCAGCAACAAGGCCTTAAAAGGTCACTTAGGCAGAAAATTCATACAGGGTGAAGTAACAAACCAAGAGATTATTTTTTCTCTTTTCATTTACAATAATCACAGTCTGTTTAGCCTTAGTGTTGCAAACTGATTTGTTCCAGGATTTTGCATCTGCTTTCATGAGAACTTTGAGATGATTCATTTTCACAAGTTATTGCCAAAAAGAAATTTAAAAAACCCGAAAAAGCACTGAGGCATGGTAAGTGCAGGGACAAAGCAGCCCTGAATGTTTAACTGTCAGTTGTCCCAGCAGCCTGACTCAGGGAGGGTATCTGAACCGTGCCGTATGTGGATGGGAAATAGGAAACTTCAGGCTGTAAAATATTCCTTAACCTGGCTTCTTTCAGACCAAGTTACTTGCAAGTGCCTCCAAACTGCTCAGCTTCCCGAGACATGAAGGAGAACATGCCTGGAAAGGAAGAAATGGAAACTGAGGCAAAAATGTATTGACTGAAATGATAATTGCTGCCTTTATTTTCTCACCCTCCCAGATGGCAGAGCTCCTTACCAACATTTTGCACATACATCACAACCGCTTCCTCCTGTTCCTGGACCTTGCATGAGAGTTATCCTCCCAGCTCAGCAAGTCATCCCAAATTACTCGAACCTTCATGCTCCCAAGGGCACTGGAGACCGACCACCCCAAAGGACGTGCTCCTCCCCTGGCCCTCCTCGTTTCCCGTAAGTATGGCATGAGAGGTGGGGGGTGCTGGTTGTGTGAGATGGAAGCTCCTCTGATCTGATTTTGTGGGCTTTCAGCCAATAATTCTGAAGCCTTGTAATGCTAGCGTGCCTGGGCTGCAGGGGTACATGTGAGATGCTGGGCAGTTTTCTTTATTTGCTGGTTTGCACTCAAAAGGGGCCTGACCTTTCCCTAGAGAACTTCAAAGCCAGATACCTGATACGTTGTTACAGTGTGCCCTGAAATGCATGCATTAAGGAAGATAAACACTTGAAGGTTAAAGGGATGAGGGGTTGAAAAATATCTTGGTTGAAACCTTAGAGCTCTCTTGCTCAAGAGCAAAGGTCAATTCGGTGGCTCACTGCGGTCTTCAGCTTTACGCTGTAGCAGCCTGGGACAACTCAATCATTGGCTTCTGGTGATTTCCTTCTTATCTCTTCTGTAGTGCAGAGAAAAGAGGAGAAAGTCTCTACATTGCAGCTTGCAGCCTTTTCTGTGATTTTTCTTGTAGCGATAAAACACCACATGTCTAGCACTTTTCAGCCCGGGCTTTTTGACTGGTTTTCAAATATTAATTTGCTGGGCCATATATCTCCCTCCTTATAAGTATGTCACTAACAGATGGGAAGTACTATCCATTCAGGGTTTTCTCCAGACTCAGCTAACCGAGGACAAACTGAAGCTTTGGGCATTGAGGACATCTGAAATCAGACCATTGTTATTTAAGTGTCACCCCAGAGGCATCTGTGTTTGAAGATGTCCACTAATGTGACATGGTCTTGGCAGAAAACTGGGAGAATAGGCAGGTTGGAAGAGGGTGGCCAATGGAAATACCACACTGCTCTGGCCTGTGAAGAATTAAGGGCTGTGACAAAAAAGTGGCGTCAAGATAAGGCAGTACCTGTAGCAGAGATAACTGCACTGAAGAATTCATATGAAAATGTAAAAATACTGAGGTATAGTGGATATCCTTTGCAGTAGTACATTTTAAAAACAGACTCCTCATTTTTGGCAAGTTTCTTAGATGAGGTGGAGTTTTGGGAAGATCGGTAGATTAGCCACAGGCTACTTGCTTTGTATTTTCTTCTGCTAAAAGAAATCCAGAATATGTGGGGTCTGTCCTATGGCTGTGTGGCTGGTGTTTGCATGCTGGTCCCAGGAACAGCAGTTATATGTTGGTAATATTTGCCTATAGAGTATTTTGTAACAGAAAACATCTGTACCAAAATGAATAAACCAAATCTTAATGTGACAACAGAAAACATGCTGTGACCAGCCTGTCATCATTCATTTAAGGAAGGCAAAGGAAAAAGAAGAGAGTGGGCTTGATTGAATAAACATCACAGCTCTGTGGGGAAAAATCTCTTAGAGAAACCTAGCACCTGACCAACAGATTCAACCCAGTAGATCGCTATAGACTCCCCTTCCTATTGACTTAATCTATGAAGCCATGGTGTAGCAGGACAAGAACTGCTAAACTTCCTAAAATCATCCCTTTCTCTGTTCATTGAAATGGAGAAGACATTCTCCAATAACCTCCAGAAGGAGGTTATTGCGTGTCTGGAGCACAGATCCCTGACATGAGAAACCCTCCTTGGGTCTACTGTTCTTGGTCAAGAAATTGACTTTGTTCCTTTTAGCAAAACTCTTGAGTTTTTTCTGAAACTGGAGACCCTCCAAGCTGTGCCAGGGCTGGAGGTTGAGTGCCCTTATACACCCATTTTTCCCAGTCCCGACCTTGTGCAGCACAGGACATCCTGAGAGCACCTGAGGTGCCTTGAGGCACCTTTTAGATAATGGGAAGATGTTACCCAAGTGCCACCCTTCTCCCGTACGTGTGCAACAACATCCACGACAGGCTATTATTTCTCACCCAGAAACGGCCTTTGCTTCCGCTAATTGCAAACGGAACAGCTTTCAGCTACGAGGTGCATTTACTTCCCATGGCTGATGTTGCTTCTGCAATAAACTGCTTCTTGTGATAGACTGTCACCAAGGTATCCATTGAAAAGTTGCTGTAATAACCAAGTAGAAATGCCAAGCCAAGCATTTCTACAAGAACTTCTCCTACTTAACATGCAAATATAGTTCTTGGTGTGTTATTAAGAGGAAAAAAAAGTGAATTTTGACCAAAAATAAGTATTTTTTCCTTACTTGCTTTTATTTGTAGAAACCAGCTATACAACCAGCTACCTAATGGTAAGCTGCCCCCCAAGACATGTAGCCCAGATGAAGCATGCTGTTGTCCTGACAATTTTCCATCTCCAGCTGCTGTCCCGAGACCTCTCAGTAACCCTGCAGCCAAGGGAACTCTGAGAACCAGCAATTTGCCGGAGGAGTTGCGTAAGTGGTTAGCAAATTTGTTCTGTGCAAGATTTTATAGTGCAGCCTGACAGCTTTAGGTGGGAAAGCTTGGCAGGGGGGGAGGCAGGGGGAATGACTTTAAGACACAAAGACAGCAAGAAAAGAAAATACTGAGTGTCACCACATCTGTAGTGCGTGATTGTTTGTATTTGGTGGAATGGAATTATCCCCTCAAATCCTGAAAACATAATTGGCATTAATCGCTTGTTGTTTTGTTTACAAAAAATAAATACTGTTTAGATTGCTTTCATGACTTCTTGCTAAATAGGCTGTCCCTTTGAGGCAGGAGACACTGAAGCTTACAGTAAAAGACTAATAAGAAACAAAGCCCTAGGGATAAAGCATTTCTGCCCATCCCAAACCAGACAAATAAGTCGAGTCTCAACCTCAGTTTCACCCTGACCTAGTGAATGGGGAGGACTTTGGGCTGGGAGCCCACACAGGGGTCTGAGAGCAGCACAGGCACTGGCAGAGGTGCTTCCCCTGCCACCAACCCCTGGAACTCTTTTACCCTTCCATGCTTATGGGAAAGTCAGGTTCCAGAAAACTGGCTTCCTTCTTAGTGCCAGGCTGGCTAGCAGAGGAGATACACCATGGCTGAGAACCTGACACATCTCTCCTGAGGTTTTCATTTTTTCTTTATTCTTCATTTTGCACGTCACCTTTCAAATCCACAGATCCCTGGCCTGTAGGAATGAGTTATGACACTCTTGGATAGATCCTGCTTTATCAGTTAGTATGTCCTAGATACAGGAATTACCGGATAAAATTGTGCCTTTTGTGATAGATGCACATCTGGATTAGATTAGCCAGCTGGTTTACTCTGACCTGCAAATCCATGATGCTTTAGTCAGTAAGAAAACTCCTTCCATGATGGCAAGGACAGCTAAAGACGTTGCTGTCGTCAGCCATCCACCCTGCCTGCAAAGGGTTTTAATGCTCCTGTAAGGCGAGACAGTACAGCCCAGGGGAAAGCCGTGCTGGTTGCAGCTGGTGCAGGTGGCTCTGGGTGAGGCCCCAACTTCAGGAATGCCAAGGGGCTGGGGAAGAAGCAGCTGTGGCAGCAGGGCAGGGTGAGCAGCAGAGCGATGGTACCCTCTGCAGCTTCCACGGGGGCACCTGCCAGCGGCAAGGCAGTAGGAGCTTAAATCTGGAGCAAGGTTTCTGTACAGGGGCTTGAAGTCAACACCAAACCACTGCGAACAATAGGAAGCGACGTAGGTGGGCAGAAGCCATGGTGTGGTGGAAAAGGAGGGTTGTTGCTCTCTGAATGGTGTGTTTTAAATGCATCGCATATTCATATGGACTCTCTCTCCTAGGCAAGGTCTTTATTACCTATTCGGTGGACACCGCGGTGGAGATTATGAAATTTGTGAACTTCCTACTTGTAAATGGCTTTCAGACTGCTGTAAGTATTCCTTCCAGAGAGAATGACCTCAAACCAGGGGAGAAAAGAGATGGTTTTGTAAAAAGTAGAGGCAATATACTGTCCACTTATATGTTTTTATCATCACATTTTGTAGGTTAAAGAAGATACAAATACAGTGAACTGTCTTTGTCTTTAAAAGTTGTAATTTAAATGATTGGCCTTTTCATTTGCTCGTATTTCAACTGAATTTTATGCTTTGAAATGTACTTTAATAATGACCTTGGAAATTTTCGTTTCCTGACACCAGATACCAGATGGACAATAGTATGAGGTTTTGCGAGCTATTCCATTAACATTGTCTCATATTTGATCTGTAATACCAATATTAAAAAAGGTCAATTTTTATGTTCATCCCATCCCAGCTTTTTTTTCTGCAATGCTATTACATTGTAGTTTCTTCAGATGTGAATACCTTTCTGCTAAAAAATTATCTAAAATCAGCGTATTTCACACAGCTTAATGAAATATCCATCTCTTGGTTTCATTTGCTTTGTCGTACTTTTAAAAGGGATTCTAAAATCACGGGCCTGAAAAGGTCTGTGTCCTACTGTCTAATCCCATGAGCCATCCAAATTTTCATTTAACTTCTCATGAGTTTGCTTCATCTTAACAGTCTTCTCTAAAAGAACCATTCACAGAGGCTCTAGGATTTGTTGTTCATCAAAATCTTGATTCATATTTTCTTACTTCAAGTGCATATGTTATCTGACCCCTCAACCTTCACTCTTTGGCTTCAATTCAGGAAAGCATTTAAGCAAGTGGCTATTATTAAACTAAATTAGACTCAGTGGGGGGCTTTGAACATGCTTATTTATTTTCATGAATCAAAGATTTTTTTTCCAGAGGCTGCAGTTATACTTCTTTCCAAGCATTCTGTACTATGACCAATTCATAAGAAAGCTTTGGGTATCATAGAGAGACAGAGTAGAAGGCTTATTAATAGCACCTTTGCTGGACAGGCAGTTCTTGGAGCCTGCTGCAGAATAACAAATACGGCAAAATGGCCCCAAAGCAGGGAAACAGATATGCTCTCTATGTTCAAAAAGGGAAAAAGGAAGGCTTCAGAGCAGAACACGACTCTTCTATCAAAAGCTTAATACTTACTATCAAAGGTTAATACTTACTCCTTTGGTCACAGTCATTGATTGCTAGTTTCTGGGCTTACTGAGCATGCAGGGAAGTGAGTGGTGTTGGTCGTGTTCAGTCCTATGAAGTCCTCCACCTCTCTGCTGTCTCTGAAGTCTGGGTTACTGCATCCACTATCAGTGACCTGGCTGACTTCCCACCACACAGCTTGAAAATTTCATGCATTATGAAGCTAAAACTCGACACTGAGTATATACCCTTACAGGCAGAAAACAGTGGACATTTGCAACTGTACAGATAGAGAAGGTGGGCAGCCATCCACCTTCATGAGGTGTTTAGAGAGGCAAAAAAGACATTTTGCAAACATTGCCTATCTCACATTCACTGGCATCAGTTGTTTCTTGTTCCATTGAGCAAAAAATGTCTGGGAGTTGGGATCTGGCAGGGCAGGATGGCCAGTCAAATGGCCAACTGAGGAGGAGCCCAGCGGTGTGCCTGCAGCAGCCTCCCCTCTGCCTGCCTCGTGTGCCCGTCCAGCTCGACACTGGACTGCAGGGAAAGGGGAAAAGTTTTGCATGCAGAAGTTTCTTTCCTAAGGGAATTAGACCTTCACATCAGCAACTAGGAAAAAGAACAGGCACCTTTTCTTTCTTTCAGTGCCACCAAACAAGGAGGAAGGGATGCTCACCACAGATTTTCCTTCTCTTGCAGATTGATATATTTGAGGACACGGTACGAGGTATTGACATCATTAAGTGGATGGAGCGCTACCTAGGTGATGTATGTAAAGGCAATTTAACCTTGTTCATGGCAGAGGTGACCTGAAGAAAATGGTTGAATTATTCTAATAGCAACAGGAGCAGAATCAAAATGCAAGACCCTATTATCATCTTTCCTGTCCCTAGAGAAACAGCAAGAGGCCTTGCAGAGAGCATAGGCAAATGTTGCTCACTTCTGTACCTTATGGTCCCAAAACTCACTCTTTGAGAGATGAAGTGCCAGTCCTGGCATTCCTGCCAAATTCCAACGCTCACTGTTACATTCAGCCTGAAGCTGCCATTGGACAAGTTGTTCCTCCATCTCGTTTTTACATAGCGTTTTTTAGCTATGCTTAGTTAAAATGATATCTTGTATTTCATCCCAGGCTGCACAGTAGTGGCTAATGTTCACCCTGCTTCTCACCTGTAGCACTTATGTTGCTATCTAAAACACTGAAGGGTTCTTCTGGATAAACCATCCTATATGTAAACTTGAAATTGATATTTTGTTAGCTGAGTTGTAGATTTGCTCTCATCACTTGGTATCTACCTAAGCAGGAAAATAGAGATTTATGTTGCTGCCAGTGCAGTCCCTTGCAGCAACAGCTTCCTCTGAAGTTCAACTGAGCAGTTAGCGCACATCTTCTTCAGTGCCCAGCCAAGCGGTCCCGTTGTACCAGCACAGCTGGACACAAACTGGAGATTCTGTCACTCAACACATGCTATTGAGGGGTTGAATTCCTTTGATTTGTGCCTTGCTGAGTAGCCACCAGGCCTCTCGCTTACTCTGGGCAGATCTTCATAGCTCAGGAACAGCGTGACAAAAGTGGTGGGCTCTCCCCTGATCTGAAATTCACCCATGTGAGACAGCGCTACGCAGGTTTCCTGAAGATGTCCAGGAGGTCACCCTAGCTCAAGTGCACTGCCATGCAGCCATGGTACTGCTGCATGCAGAGCCAGCTTGCAGCCTCTGCTGTGGCAATGCAGTCATGCCTTTCGGGACAAATTACTCTTGGTCTCACTGTGTGTAGCAGAGGTACTGAAACTAGAAGTCGTGGTGAATTTGCTTTTGCCAAGAACATCATTATCACTTAAAATACAGACTGGCAGATCTCCTCTGGGAGTTCCACACAGTCAGCAGGAGAGACCAGTATGTGCAGAGATCAATTCGCTGCATTCACATGAGGATCCTTCTCTGACTGCCTGCCCCAGATATGTTTATTTTCCTACACTGACTGTAGAGGCAGTTTTTAACTTCAAAACCCTTACACGTGTGAGGAATAAGGGACTGCTGGACACAAGCAGGGGGATGTGTGCCACTGGGTATGTCTCCGCATACCCTTAACATCTGTAAGTGCTTACATGCGTGTCAGGCAAAAGCAGAAGTAATTCTGGAGTATGTTAAGTCAGTGTAAGGGAAAATGGCTCCTTGCCGTATTTGACCCTGTGGTGGGGCAAATTTCCTTGATATTGCACAGAAGGAAAGAGTTAATTAGGTGCCAGACTGACTATGAACCACAGACTTGGAAGCCTTGCACAGCCTGATGTGGCAGGAATGAAAGACAGGCCCTAGGTAAACACAAGTAGGAGGCTTTCATCTCCTGAGCCTCTTCACTGGCCCACCATTAAGGATGAGAGATGCTTCCCAGATAGGAAGGGTGGCCCCTCTGTGGAAACCTGAGCTCGGTCAGGCCTTGGGATTAAACAGGTCACAGGCAGGAGTGGGGATGTCACAGCAAGGTGAGGAGCATTGCCTTCAGTCCACCACGGCAAGATGGTACAGAGCTGCTAGGTACCCTGAAACCTGCCCAGGCCAGCTGCCACAGCCCACCTCTCTGCACAGCCACCTCTCTGCACACTCTGTCGCTAAGATCCGCAAGAAAGGGTGTCGTTCCTGTTGCCGAGAGCCCTAGGTGTAGCTTCCATAGACCACTGCCTTTGGTGGCTTTCTGTACAAAAAGTCATAGATGGTTAAATAGATGCACTTTTACATAAGCTGTTGGAAAACACTTAGGTCTGAATTTGAAGATTAAACTTTTCTGTGTATGTACATAGGCACTCCACACTGATAAAAGGTAGCTTTTTATTACAGGGATTCCAACTGTAAACTGGTAGCTGCTAATATATCTCTTGACATTTAGATTTTCTATATTATGAGATCTCGAGAAATAATGAGGAGGACGAGTGTACGAGTTCTCCTGTATTTCCTGCCAGAATGAATGCGATCCTCTCGTGCTTGCCAAGAACATAAAGATCACTTAAAACACAAACTGGCAGATTTCCGATCTGCCTCTACCAAACATGCTGCGTTTCCCAATTTCATAAAAGTGCTTTTCTCCCCAACAGAAGACGGTGATGATAATCATAGCAATCAGTCCAAAATACAAACAGGATGTGGAAGGGGCTGAATCCCAGCTGGACAGAGATGAACACGGCTTACATACTAAATACATCCACAGGATGGTAAGCAAGGACATGCATTTGCTGTTTTACAAAGACTCTGTCTCTTCTTCTCAAAAGACAAATCTGTCTCCAAATGGCAGGTTCTTTGCTTTGTTTTCCCTAATCCCCATAGTTAAACACCCCCCTTTGGAATTCATTAATCCTCCCTCTCATCAGTTCCGTATGCTCATTAACATCTGCTAAGAGGTTCAAGGAAGAAAAATCCTATTAAACATGCTCATCTTATTTCTCCTTTTTTTTTAATAGTTCAGTGATTTTTTTCCCTCCTTCACCTTCTTGAGCCCTTGTTGCTGTGTCCTATAGCCCTGAGTACAATCTTATTTAAAAGTGCCTGACATTCCTCCCTATAAAACGGCACCTACAGCTTCAGCCATTCTGTAACTGATTTCTTTTTTGGGCAGCAGTAAAACTGACTGAAAGGTGGAATTGCAAAGCAAAGGCCAGAGCTGCAAAGAGGGGCGCCTGGGGAGTGCAGAGTGGCAGGGCACCAGAGGGGGTCACAGATGCCCATCTCTGAAGTCTGTCACAGGGTGGACATTTAGCCCAGGAGGGCCCACAGAGCTGTGAAACTCATCCTTTCTCCTTCTCCATCAGCTTGCAGTTTGCTGCCTTTCTCACTCTATAGCCCATCTGATTACCCAGTTTGATCCTGCAGATTTCTCAGAAGCTGTCACCAACAGCTGAGCTCCCAGCAGTACTTTGCTGTCCTTACCACCTCTGGGATGCCTGTGTCTGGGGACATGTGGAACAGGCTGGGTCCTAGCTTGGACACAGAGCTGGCCTCCAGCTGAATTCTTTCACCCTGTTGGAGAGTGAACAGGGGCCTTAGTCAAGTCAAGCTTCGTCAGTTCTAGATGGATTTCACGGGATTGCAACTGCAGCTAAACCCGCAGTTATTTCACCCTGCACAACTAAATGCTCAGGAAACAACGACAGATCTTTCCCGTATCATTTCTGTAGTAATGAAGAATCAGATTAAGTGGCCAAACAAAACACTACCGAGTCTCCCGGCCATAGATCAAATCACTGAAGAGAAGAGCAGTTTAAGTAAGCAACAAATGTTTTTACACATAGGATTCAGATGCATGCGAAGAGAACGACTGCGTTGTTACAATAAATCTGGCAATTTGTTCTATTCCAGATGCAGATCGAGTTTATACAACAAGGAAGTATGAACTTCAGATTCATCCCTGTGCTTTTTCCAAATGCCAAAAAGGTAACGTACATACGTACTTGTCACATGATTAAGCATGTACTGTTTTGATCAGAATGCGCCAGATGAAATCTTAACATCCAAACCCTCCATTCCTTGGTTCTTTATACCCGACTGCTACATTTGACACGAAAAGTTTATAGGTTTATGTACACACAAATAAAAAAACATTTCATCCCCAATATAAATCAGAGCATAAATGTATTTCTGACGATGAAAAGTACAACTGGAACTCAAATTGTCGTGAGCATTGAAAGAATTTAATTGGAGAGACATGCTCTATCCAGCAAGCATGCTTTTTATGTTAACCCTTTTATAATTTTGTCCAGATGTCATGCCGATGAGTGAGATGGGAGAGATTTATGACTGATGTGAAGTGAGAATCTGGAAGAGAGTGGGTTGCAAATATAAAAATAAAGAGGATAATAAATATTAAAGTAACTTTGATGGGCCCATCAAAGGCAAACTATAAGGTTTTTAAGGACTTGCCTCCTTATTGGTTTTGAAGATTCATTTGAGAAGGAATAAGTGACGCAACAGATTCCTGTCTCTTCTTCCTCACTTGGAGAGAATCTCTTGGATTTCTGCAAGGTCAGAAAAGTTAAACAGCTTCAGTTATAGGTGAGAAATTGCATTCTGGATGTATCATATTCATGTTCACTTTTCCTCACCAAATGCTGTGTGCGCTGTTGGGTAGCTGTCATGTTCCCCCCTAGGCACAGCTGCATTTTGGAAAAGTGTGGAAAAATTCTTTGTATTTCTTTGGGTGCCCAAATTTTGAAACGCAAGTCAAAATTCAAACAACGTTACCAATGGTTGTAGGGCTGTGGAGTCTCACTGCACTTGCAGATTTTAGTGTAACAAGGCTCTTTATTTAGGCACTGATTTAATATAAGCTCAGATATTTGAAAAGATGTCCCTGGGTTTGTAAAATACGTGAGGTCTTTTGGAATGAATGGTACCTCTGCTATTTCATGTCATTCAGCTCCCTTCCTGAGTGATCTCAGTCTGGTACTTGCCTTAAGTGTGGAAAACTGGGAGACAGCACTGGTGGGAACTGGTCAGAACAAAGGCAGGGAACAGTCAGCATTTTCAGTCAGCCTTAACAGCTTGATCTGGGGGGAAAGGCAGAACTGCTCCTAATCTCAGGGGCTCCTTGAGTGCCTGACACATGAACAGCCCATACAGCCTGCGGCTGCTTGGCACCCTAAGGGCTGCAAAGAGAAGTGGCCCAGCAGGCACTGTAGCTACCTTTGGACTTTCAGGCAGAACAATAAACTTTCATTAATGTTGGCTGAATTTTATGTATCAGAAGACTATTTAGCATATAGCAGTGGTTCTCTCAGGCAGTGATCTATAAGGAATTTCCAGGGTTGGTTTATTCAGTTGCTCCTTTCAAAGCATCAGGCTTCAGGCAGCCTCCCTGCCCATCCTCTGTCATCTACATCACCCTTCAGTTTTTCAAGAGGTGCCTTTCTCATCTAAATGATGTAGATTAGCATTTTCTGTTGCCATTAAGCTTTGCTTTCTTTCTCCACACATTTCTTTGGTACATCATCTACTTTCATCTAACTAGTTAATGATAATATAACCGAGGGCATCATGGGTGGAAGGAGAGCACCAGAGCCTGAACAAGTTGCAGTAATGAAGTCTGTGAGCAGTCAGAGGAAGTGAGGTCCCTGAAAAATGCCATGTGTACGTACAGTTGGATGATGTTGGCAGGCATATTACTTTCATTTTGTCTTTTTTATACTGTCATTTGCATGTTCAAAGGCATGTAGCTGGCAGTGGTAAAGAGCAGGAAAGCAAGGCTTGGAGGGTTTTTGTCTGGGGACGTGGCTATTAGATAAGTAAATCTCATACAAAGCACATCATAAATCACTTCTGGTATGTGAAAGTTAGTCGACCTCCAACAGGAAGGGATCTGTGTGATCCAAAGAATGTTCATTAGGAAATTGAATAATGAGGGGAAAAAGCACAACACACAGTTAAGGTGGAACTGGCATTTTCAGCTTCCCATCGTACACTGCTAAAGAAAACCAGAGTCTTGCTGTTTCAAGGCTTCCATCAAGCCAATCCACAGGAATGTGTGCTCCTGATCTGGTCACCTGATGACCAAAGCACTGAGCTGCGATTGTCCCACACTGCAGGCTCCCTCTGGCAGAGCAGAGGCAGCCGGAGGGGTGAGGTGAGCAGGGTCGGTGCCAAGGAAGTCAGGAGAGCTCAAACCGTGCTCCGTTGACACGGCCTTGAATACACAGCCCTGCCCTCTGCACTGATACACTCTGCCTTCTTCCTACCAGTTTGATCCTCAGAGTTATCAAATACTCTTTCTACGGCACAGAGAGAATTTCCCCCCAGCGTACAGATAGACAGCCAAATACAAAAAAAATTAACCATTTCCCCATTACTCCCACTCGCAGTGACAGCTCAGGTGGCACGTGGCAAGGAACATCCCCCCTTCTCACGTTCCCTGCTCTCCTGGATCAAAGTAGCAGCTATAGTTACCCCATTACCCCTACACACCTCCCAAAAGTTACAATTATTGCCGAGGTTGGTTAGCGTGCAGGTGCTTTTTGCACTGAGTTCATTATGGAGGATATTAAATGAAATTGGCCACGGGAGCAATTCTAGAAGAAAGGCACAGAGCCTGTCTCTGGATGTATAGTGCCTCTCTCATTATATCCCCACTTGCTGGTTTCTTACCTACTACACATTTCTCACACTAATTTCCATCTTTTCATGCTTAACTAGTGATTTCCCATGTGGGCATATATCAAATGCTTCACTGAAGTCCAGAACGACTGCATCTACTGCCTTTCCTTCCTCCAAAAATTGTAGTTTCTTATCAAAGACAGAGAGAGGGCTCATTTGGTAAGGCCTCGCTGTATTTCATTACAATTCCTTCTATAGCTCTTAACGAGATTTAGTAAAGAAACAAATTTTACATAACAAGGGTGTGCACGTGGATGCAAATGTTAACATTTGAATCTCTTTTTTTTGTGAAAAGAGTAAAGTTCACAAAGATTGAAATCTACCCCTATGCAAAAACAGACTTGCAGATGGAGGCAAGAAGTCTTATCCATGTTTCTACCAAAGGGAACGTCACAGGATCTTACCCTTGTTGGGCAGAGAGGTGTCCACCTGGAAGAGCAACATCTTAAAATCTCCACTTTGGGAAGACCATAGACCAAAGCCTGTGCGTTCTTAGACACTGGACAAAGAGGAAGGCCAGGCTTTATAGATACTTCTGACACTCACCAAACTGCTTGGTCAGAAGCCTAGGTGAGGTCAGACTAATGGGTCTGTAGGTGTCTGTTTTGACTTTCCTCCTTCTTCTTACATGTAAATTCTATAGATCTAACAAAGTGGTTGCATTAGTCAACACAAACCGCTCCCTGTGCAGTGGAAACAATGCAGCCTTGCTCTTGGAGCTGTACAGGCCAAGGAAAAGCCAATCTGAGAAGCATGAGGCTTGAGAATGAAAGATTTGGACTGCAGCTGGAAAGCAGGACATGAGCTACCCATGCCAGGGCATCCCCTAGCGAAGCACCAGACACGTGGTACATGCCAGCACCTTTTTTTTCTCCGTTGTGGAGCTAGCTCCACTGGCTTCACAGGGACTGTGCTTCTCCTAACAGGGGCCACCTTGAGAAAATACTGCCTAACTGAATAAGAGGAGAAAGTGCTGGATGTCTTGGCTGCTCATGTTTCTTACCTGCTGTCCCTGTGTTCTGGTGTGTCCAAAAACAGCTCTCCAAAAAGAAATCTCCACAGTGGGCATGAGCTCATTTTGGTCAAGGATGAGCCTTTGACCCTCTTTTATTCAGTGGCATGATAATAGTCCTTCACTCCCACACATCCAGGGTGGCTGCAGAGGCACGGGAACATGAGGGCTGAGCAGGCTCTTCTCCATCAGCCCACTGTCACTGTCCAGGACCGTGGTAGTCCCAGCTTCATTATGTTAGTGGGCATTACCCAACCCCTTTGAAAGGCTGCATTTTTCCCAGGCTGCAAGAAGTGATGGGCGCTTGACCCTGCTAATCTGGAGATGCACTAGCTTCTCCTTGAGCTCAGCATCAGCCTCAACCTTCTGCTCAGGAGTTAGCCAGAGGACACCATGTTTGGTGAATAAAGGTGCAAGGGGAGGGGGCAGAAGGCCACCAGGATGAGAAATGCTCCTCTGGGGTCCTATTCTTCCCCTGTTGGTTCTCATCTCAAGATTGAACATGTTGCGTGGATCCTTCAGCAGCTACTAAGGTGGCAGCCTTTCCCTGATAAGGGCACTGAAATGTCTCCCATCTCTTCTCAGTGTTTATTTTCACAAGCCTTTAGATGCCTGTCATAGAGATCAGACTCCCTTTGAAATGTGGTGAAATTAGCCAACGTGATGGCAGAAAAGAAAGAGAGACAGGCAAGCTGTGAGATCACACAAAGTTCATTTATTTAGGAACCCAAATACACTTCTGAAGCCAAATTAAAATTTCTTGTTGTTACAGGAAGTGCCTAGAACAGACAAAATGAAATCTTGCTTGGCAGGGTCTGATGGAATCTGCAAAGTTCTGGTACAGATTAAGGAGGATTTATGGAATTTTGCCTTTTTTTTTTTTTCTTGTTTTTCAGGAACATGTGCCTACCTGGCTGCAGAACACTCACATTTATAACTGGCCAAAGAATAAGAAGAACATCCTTCTGCGGTTACTGAGGGAGGAGGAATATGTTGCCCCTCCAGTAGGACCTTTACCAACGCTCCAGGTTGTGCCGTTATGAACGTTATTACTTAAAGTGCACGACAAGCAGTTGTTAAAGGGTTGTTCTTGGCAGGGAGACAATGTTCTTCCAGATGGCTCTTTTTGATGACAGAAGACACTCTTTCTGCTAAAGGAATTAGTTGTCTTGGGTAACTCAGGCTCAGCTTGTAATCTCTACCACGTTAAACATCTATTTCTGAAGCTGATGGGGCAGAACTCCTTTCTCTGGATTTTTAAATAAGCTGCAAATGGAAAAAAAACGCTGAGTTTTATTTTAACATCTGTTTTTAACATATTCCTTTATCAGCTGATACAGCAAACAAATACCAGAAATAACGTCGCAATAAGTGTAAAATAAAAATTACATCCTCCTTTTTGCTCAGGGTTTCTTTACAGATATTCCTGCCTTGTATAGCATTATCAAACAGCTAATTTGTATATACGCTATTAAATATATTTGCCTTTGGCAAGGCAACCTTATATACTGCATCAGCTTGTATTATTACTGTGAACAACAGAGGGATGGTAACTGTTGGGCAACACCAGTTTTCCTTAGCCTGCCTTGCAGAAAGACACTGTCTTCAATTAGAGGACTCTCAGATCTGAAATCTCTGGAGTTCCATTTCCTTACACCTCGGCCCCTAACACCTTCAGCCTGTTGCAGCAACAGTCCACAAAAGCAGAACTGAACACATGACCCCGTGTGTGCTGTCACTACCATGGAACCCTACAGTATTTTTTATAGCAGGTCTTTAGCTTCATTACTGCTCTTCAGCCCTTATTTGAAACAGAGCGTGTCAAAGGACAATTGGCATTTGGAAAGCCAGCAATTGTTAAGAGAAATAACACTGAATCCTACAACTTGTATGCAGTGTGGAACAATAAAATAATCAAAGCTGTTGGAGAGCCACGGGGTGTTGGCAACCACCACATCTGCTACAATTTGAACTCTTTTTTTTTTTTTTTTCACAGAACACATAAATACGCCTTTGGTGAGGGTTGTTTTTTTTAAACCTGCCTTAACTTTACTGAGGTAACAGTGGACCTTGTTGGCTTAAAATTTTGCAGCCCTTACTCTTCACAGTCATTGTATAAGAACACCCTGCTGTCGCACAGAACACTTCCTGCCTGCTCAATGCAGGCTCTTTTCAAGATTCTCCTCAGGTTTATTATTTGTTAGACTGAGTCAAACACAGCTTTATAAAAAAGTACATGTGTTTGGTAGTCCAAAAAGTAAATCAGCCAGAAGTTGATGCTCCTGTTACTTTACCCAAATTATTGAATTAGCTTTCCATGAAGGTGATGCCAGTGGGGTGTGTTGATACAGGACTTACAAGAAAAAACTGAAGAACCACATTGCAGATATACTCAGATTTTCCTTTTGCAGGCTTTGGCTTAAAGAGTTGCAGCCATTTGAGAGAACTGGGAGAAGGGTGTATCCCATGTTTTCAACTCTTATAATTTTGATTGTGGTATTTGATATGCTTCCTACAACTCCAGTTTCTAAAAGGAGGCTCGACAGCTGAAATGTGCTAATACCTGCCGTGGCAGCTTCCTGAAAAGGCACAACACAGTTATCTTAGGTAGTGGTACTTCTTGTTACCTACTTGCAGGTGGGGAGGTCCGTTCCCCACGGGACTAAATGAAAAATGAAGCTTCCAATTAAGAAAATAACTTTCTGGTATATGGTGACAAGCCTAAAATCATGGCAGAAATCATTCTTAAAAGGTCAACAAAGCAAAGACAAAAAGAGTGGGATGTGGGTACCTAAACACCAACATTTAGGGTCACTCAGAGTGCCCTCCAGTATTGAGCTCAGCATCCAGGTTGAGCAAATCTACTGAAATGCTGTGGCCTATCTGACAATTCAATGTCACTGTTTCTGGTACTTTCAGATACCTCAAGTGTTTTAACACCATGAACTACTCTGTCTCAGCTGCTGAGCACTTTAGCCCATTTCTACTACATTTAATAGGGAGAAGCTTAAGGATACTAAGTGCCTTTGAGTTTCGTGGCAATAATTACCTGAGCAAAGGGCTGGCCTGACACCTGCATGCTGGGGAGGGAGAGGCAGCAGGTTTTCAGGCCTGTGGAGCACTGACAGGAGTCACAGCTTCCCACCTTGTCCCTGGACAAGGCTGGCAGTGGGCTCAGAGGGCTTTCAGGGTGCACAGCCTGGGTAAGGAAGGAGGAGAGGACTCTGTAGGGAATGCGGCTGTGTCAGCTTTCCTGCTTGCAAAGCAGCATATTAGGGGAGCGCAGTTAAGCATTCAAAATGATTAGCGAGGCTGGGTAGTAAATTCCTTTCATCATTTTGGCTGTCATCCTAAAATATGTGCTCTAGATTTACCACAGATTTGCTTGGTTTAGGCCAGGGAATTTCATTAAGTAACTCCTGCATTATGTGCTACACAAGGTTGCATTAAATGGTCCAGTGATCATTTCTATTCTTCTGTTTCAATGATCCTTTTCTGAAAAACAATGCTAGCAGAGTGAGGAATTAAAACTAAGCATTGGTGTTTAGGCCCTACAATCTATTTAACTGCTGAGGCTTTTTTTTTTTTTTTTTTTCCAATTGAATAACAATTCCCAGGATTCATTGATCTTTACATTAGTCAGAGCATCCTACAAGGACAGAAACCATGATGGGGAGAGTGTGAGTAATGAGCTAGCGGGCTAGTGAATCATTTCCCCTAAAGCTTTGTATTTGTAGAGAGACAGATGGTAGGAGCTGTGAAGAGGGAGAGGGAGGAGAAAAGCCGCTTTTTGCGAACAACAAAAGTAGCGATAGAGGACAGTGGAAAAAAAAAAAAAGAGATAATCAGCAGGTAAAGGAGAAGAAGAGGCTGAGAATACACCAGCTGTTTCTAAACTAATGTGTTAACGCTAAAATGTATTACGGTTACGTATGGGAAGGAAATTACAGAAAACAAGACCTTTGTGGCCAAGAGGGGGAAAATTTACCAAGAGGAGACCTAAAAATACATTTGTAAATGAACTCTTGAGTCAGTTATTAACTGTATGTATAGATAATGGGGAAGTAGCTGAAAGCATGCAAGTCTCCCTCCCGCAGGCTGGCAGGCAAAAGTCATCACTGGTGACACTGGTGACAGTGGCGCTGGGGTTTCTCTCACAGAGACTGTATATTTGCAAAGGGTATGTGGGAAAAGAAATGCACTGTTCCTAACGTGGAAAACAAGAAGCAAAACAAGGGAGATGCATACGTAATGCTGGATGAAGACAGCATTAAGATAAAGACAGAGATCACCGAGTGAGAGCCTGCTTTGCAGGCTTGCCAAAGATCAGATAACGTGAATGCACATAAAGTTTTCTTTTAGGCAAGACACCTATGTAACGAAAAATATGGTTGTAAATTTTTATCCCACAGTTACTCTATATTGGAAGTTCCAGCGAGGGAAGTATACCGGAGTTCTAGTACAAAGTTAATCCAATAAAGCTTTGCACACAAGACATTAAATGCTGCCCTAAGAGCTCATTTTCTCCTGGTAGGCTTTTAACTGCCATCATTTGGTGCCATTTAAGAAAATAAAGCATCAGATGTCCCTGCCGCCTCTCTGGGACCAGCAGCAAAGCAGATAATAAAGTCGGCTCATTAAAGCAGCCCCAACCGAAGGGCACCTTCTTATAAGCACGCCCTTTCCTCATCTCCAGCCAGCAACTGGGCTGCAGGTACTGGAGACCTGGACAACTTCATAACAGCATCAGGAAGGGCAGCGAACTTTGGCTGTGTGGTCAGGGGAGCTCCACAGTGAGATGTACTGATGGAGGTAAAGGAGCAATTGCCACTATTCATCATGCTTCTAGGTTGTCAGATTAAAGGTGCTGGTAAAGCTGAGGGAGATACCTGACCTTAAAAGGTAATGGAGGGGCAGAAGGGAGAGCTACGTGTCCTTGCAATGCCAAAAGTCTACTATAGTAACAACGGAAAACACAGAGAGTTTCCCTGTCCTCTGTGTGCAGAACAGATGCACATTATCTTCCAAAGCAAACATCTCTTTTGTTACACTTTGGCTTTAATTTAACAGGTTCCCCCAAACCCACACCTGCGGGAGTCTGCCACTGTTTATTTAATGTGTGTTTGGGAAACAGATCCTGCCTGGAAGGTCATAGCTTTCAGCAGGCTCCCCTTCCACCACCCCTTCTCATGAAGCTGCTACAGGAAAGCACTCCCTTAATGCTGGGTTTGCAGCACTGATGGGCTGCTGCTGCTCCTTCTCCCCAGTCCCCAACATAGGTCTTCTGAAGTTCAAGGCTGTCATGCAGAACATCAGCATTGCTAGAAATCTCCACAGTGTCATTTCTGCTTGAGCTGTACCAACAGCCAGCACAAACCACACTGGCACCTGAACACCTCACAACAGCCGCTTGCAAAGCCCTCGCTGAGATGCTAGGCCTTCAGCCCCGCACCTCTCCCGCCTTGTCTGATGCCGCTATCATTAGCGGAGGAAGAGCGATAGCTGCATTTGTGCACTGTTTGTATCCAAGTGGTTACGGCTAACAGCACGAGGCGGTCTCTGCTCTGCGGGAGAAGCGTGTCCGGAGCGAGCCGAGGCATCCATCGTGCCCTCGCTCTGGGGCAGGGCCGCAGACGGGTGCTGGATGCTGCCGCCTGTGCGGGCAAAGCCAAACCAGGCCCCGAGCCGCCAGCCCGCGGGAGCAGCCAGCAGAGTAGCAGCCTCTCCAGCGCCGGCTCAGAATTAAGCCAGGAGTAAGCTGGAAGAGCTCAGCTTTCACAGGCTCAGAGCCCTGCCTCAGCCTGATCGAGAAGCCATGCACAGACCACCAGCTGTGTGTCCCTGTCTGCGGCCAAGAGCACTTGTAAACAAACCAAAAAACAACTAAAACTAAGTTTTCCAGCTTGAGCAGACCTGCCAGCTAGGCTACATTTCAAGAGCTTGCTGGTCTAGATGGGACCAGACAAATATAAACGCACATATCCTCCGTCATGGCTCTGGGCGTTGCATGCTGTTGTGCTGAGCCATGCAAACTGGAAGAAATGACACCAGAAGCAAAGGGTTTGGGTTGTTTTTTTTTCTTTTTTATTAATTTGTTTTACATTGAAAAGTATCAGGGACTTCTCCAGTTTCCAGAGGGGGAGAGGGCAAATGCCTACTTGCCCACCTAACCTCGGGTCAGGGGAGCTTTGCAGCAACTTCTGCATCCACCAAGCCCATGGGGTAATGGATGGATCCAAGGAATCTCAGGCAAAACATGGATGCACCCAGTGGGTATAAATCTCTTCAGAACTGTCTGATGTGGAAGGGGGAAAAGGGTGGTCCAAATTCTGCCAGGGAGCAGGTGACTTCCCAGCACCTAATTTGTAGGTTGGGCAGATGAGTTTTCTCTGTTGTATCATCCAGTCTTCTTGGGGGGAAGGAGATGCTGTGGGAAAGCCCTAAAGAACCAAAAAAAGTATGGCTTTTCTGGGACTGCAGGAAAAGGTACTGTAATGGCAGACACTGGACAAAAAAAACCCCAAACAATTAATTATTAAAACACTTAATTGAAATTGATTTTAAAAAGTCATGACCAACACCACCTACAGTGAGCTCATTCTGGCTGAATTTCGTTCTTTGGATTTTTCACTTTTTTTCTCAAGGAGCGTGTTCTGGAAAGACTATCTTGGAGGCTTTCTTCAAAGCTACCTTACTTTACTTGGGCTGACAGTCCCTACAACATGTCTGTTCTGGTTTTCATCAGCTACCTCCAGTGAAAGCCTGCCAAATGTGATGTTTTGTGCCTGGCACGTTTGGCACTGCTATGCTCTTGTGCGCCGGCCTTGGGATTTCCAGAAAGCAGCAGGTGCTGCAGGCCACTGTTAAAAAGTCTGCAGTCTTCAAAGGAAGCAATTTCATGAGAAAGACTTCTAAACTGATAACACTACTGGGGATTGAGTTGAACAGCCCAGGAACAGTGAGTGCACTCAAGAGTCTTCCAGCCCTAGGCTGGGAGAAAGAATTGGGCCCGGTGTAGCATTGCCCAAAGCCAGTCAGTTTGGTATCTGATAGCATCACTTCAATTCTCAGTGTGCATCTCACTCACATGTATGAAGGCACACAGCCCGATGCACACAACACCCATCATGGTCTACCTCCCAGATGTTCCCTCAAAGCTGTTCGTGCAGAGATGCTGAGATCCATCAGTGTGGGCACTGGTAGTTCCTGACTGCCAAATTAACAGCACTCAGTGGACGACTGATCATTCCTCTTTACAGCAGGCTAAAGATATCCCTACAGTGAATCCAGGTCCTTGGTACTGCCTTTCCACATGTACAGGGAAGTGGGTCAGGCACTGAAAAGTCATTTGGAAGACAGAAGTTTTATGCCACATTACTACTGCATTTCTGCAGACAGCAGGAAGTTATAAACTCACTCTGCTCCAATCTCCTTACCTAAGAAGCTGAGACAACAGCAAACTGGCCACTTTGGTAAAGTTTTTGGAGACTAACTGGTTAAAGTACTACATGCATACAAATATTTATTTTTATGGGCCTATTCTCCTCCCAGATTTACAAGAGAGGCACTTTTTTCTGGAAGCACTGGCTGCGTAGAAGCTGAAACAGCAGAAAGGCAGAAGTAAAACTGTCCCAAAAGAGAGAAGAAGGGGGGCTCTTTAAATCACAACAGAAACTGAGAAGACAGACAGGAGTATGATAAAGAAGTAAGAAAGAGAAAGGGAACTATACCATGCAAAACCTGAATGAAGTAGCAAAACTAACTAGCTAGAATAGATTCATCTTTTTTTGGCTTCATGCTTTATTTTAAAAGAGGTTAAATACTTGGCATTTACTATTTTTAAAACAAAAAGGGAAAGGCCAGCAAACCAGTATCTTCTTCCAAGCTTGTGTCCTGTTTTAACTTATTGGTTGGAAACCAGCTTTTGTGTCTTGATTTAACTTAGAAGTTGGAAACCAACCTACTAAAGCAGCAGAGTTCCTCCCAAGCCATGCTGTTGCCCGTTTGGAATATCAGTATATCAGTAGTCAAGAGACCAACAGCTGCATAAAGACAAGACAGACAGGTACAAAGGAAAACAAAGAGGTCTCCTCTAGCACAGTGAATGAAAACTGCACATCTCAAACCTTCACTCTGTTGATTGATGCAGTCCAGACTCCTTGCTCACTCCTGGCTGGAGTTAATTACTCCCAGGAGTAATTAACAGGTTTGAATGTTAAAGCTCTAGGCTGGAAGGACTTCAGCACTGAAGAGACACGTTTCACTGTTTCCTCAAAGTGATGCCCAGACAACAGCATGAATTTCATGACCTGTTTCCAGTGGACCTACACTAGGGGAAAAGCATCATGCCCATCAAACCAGCGTGGGCAGGTTTGCTCTTGTTGCCTGTTTTTGTTAGTCCTTCACACTTCTCTGGTTTTTGACAGAGTAGCTTGTCTTGAACTGCCTGATGCTCCTTGTCCCAATGGCAGTCTCCAGTACAAAAAAGGGTTTGTCTGGAGACACACATGAGGCTCAGCCTGCATGTCCCTACACAAAATCAACATTTGCTCTGGTGTGACCCTGTACTGCCTTCACATGAGCTTGGGAGGTCAAAGAAGAGGTGTAGCCAAGCAGGACTATCCTATAGAGACAGAGTGGTGCTTGGGAAAATTATCCAGGGCATTTCTACACTGAGGTTTGTTGAAGCCTACATGTGTGATGGTACTCAGACTGGTCTTCAGCAGACAGCAAGAAGGCAAGCCTTTACGAGATACTGTCTGTGAAACAGCATCGGCGAGAAAATCCACCGAGTGGATTTGGCATTGGAAAATCTGGTATCACAGTGCTTGTGACAGAGCTCAGGAAAATGAAGGCCTTCAAGGAGGCAGAGCAGCTCTTGACCTACGTGCTCCCTATGACCACAACCATTCCTAGGTACAGGGAAGTGCATTTCATCCTACCAGACACGCAGTGTACAAATGCGGGTTGCAAACAGCGTGTCTGCAAGCTCCTAGCTTGTCCAACAAGTCTCAGCATCTCAATCCCTAGTGTGCACTGGGATTCAGCAGGCTTTCAAAGCATTTTGCAGCAGCGCAGATAACAGGCTCTGCTACTGTTATGCAGTATTTGTGCTATCGTTCAGCTAAAAGCATGATTTCAGTTCTGATTTCTCTTTTTTTCCTCACATGTTTCCATTAGCTAACCTCTAATCAAAAGAAGGAAATAATTTCTCCCGTGTCATCTGTATTTTACAACACTAGAGCCAGCTACATAGATAGCTGCTCTGTGTCTAACGCTGAAAACCAGAAGGCTGTTCCTACGAAGAACTTACAGTCCAGCTCTATCTGGGATTTGAGTAGCTAGCTAAAATCCTTTGCAAATTATCTGTCGGTTCTTTGTAAGCCCTGCTTCCTTTCTTTACGTCCGAATTTGGACTGGGGATAATGAACTTCCTGTATCATAGACCAGGATACAAGGAAACTCATTGTACACTCACCAAGGAAGAGTATATCAGTAAGTAGCTTATAAGGCAGCTCTGAAGGGTCTTGTTAGAATGACTTATTCTCCAAGTTTCAGTGGTTTGATTAAGTGGATCATGTGATAAACACTTATAATGAACTTCTTCAGATGCTGCCAGGGGAAACCCAGCAGATAAAATGCTGAATCCCACGGCATTGCTCTCTGCATAACAAACTGATTACAAAGATGGAAAATTCATGCAATTCACTGGCTTCTTCTCCTACTCAGGACAGCACAACAGTGTTATACAATTTTCTCTCTGCTGCCCCAAATTAAAATATCCTTGCTACTAAATCCAGTTCAAACTAGTGCAATTTTCCTCCTACAACTCACCAGGCAGATTACAGCTAAATGTAACCACTTGCAGGCAAGTCCAATCATGCAGACAAGTGATTTCTTTCGTATTAAAGGAAATAAAACAAAACAAAACAAAACAAAATGCAACCGAATAAAACCTGAGCATAAACTCACGAGTAACATGCCAACTTGATTGGTTTATCTAAGTCCACCTGAGTCACCACAGGGTAAACCTCATTTCATTGGCAACCGTGAGAGAGGTCAAACAGCAGGCCATGTTCAAAACATCCCTTGCAGTTTCAGCCAGTACCTGGAGGACTGATGCAAGATACCAGCATCTGCTGTGCTCTCCCTCTTCACTCCCAGTTAGCAGCTCGTTGTTTCAGCAGCACAGCCTCTCATCTTCATCCCACTCTCCCAAGCTGTCTCCACATGACAAGGTACAGTGCCTCTGCAAAAGGCACCCAGGCTCAGGGATGAAGCATGGCATATACTCGTTCCTGCCCTATCAGTCAGCATAAATTATGGTGCTGCTTCTCCGAGGCCAGTGCTGTACCCCAACTCAGGTGTCAGCTGTAGCACATGAGCTGGACGGGGTGCCTTTAAGAAAGTCTTCTTTGGGTCCTGGCACTGTGATGAAGCAAAGACCCCAGTAGCTTCTGCTCCCTGATTAGCAATACCCATGTGGTCCTGCTACCACGGGCAACAGCTGTCTACAACAGGACACACATGCTGGGCTGGTCCAAAACCTGATTCAAATGTCTGTAAAGGCTCTGCTACACAGAAAAGGGCTAGGAGCTCTGCTGGCACTTCCAGGTGCCAGGGTAGAGAAGGCAACTGTTTCATCTGAGTATGGTACTGCTGTCAGTCAGCGTTTGGAGAGGTACAGAAGTGCTGGGCTTGAGTAAGGTAACTGGTTTTACCTGGGACTCTTCGTTGAGCAAAGGTGCAGCAAGGGCAGAGATAATGCCTTGCCTTTTAGCTACGTCCTGACACTGGGTTTCCCCCAGTCCAGACTCTGGACCTTACAAAGTTGTAGCTGAGATGGCAGAAGCTGCAAAGCCAACCCCCAGTAGTGCCTGTCCTCAGGCTACCTCACTCTATATCATCTCAATGAGTAAGCAGCTCTTCAGGGTCTCGGAGTGAATCACCTTAAAGAGAACTGCTTTGGGAGTCCACATGTCAGGACAAAGAGGGTGAAGGGTGGTAAATGGCATGTCACCTCAGCAGCTCTGTCCTATACATCACCAGTAGGTCTGACATCTGTCAATGACACGGGGCAGTGCTGACTCCTCCACTGCACCTACAGCCCTGGCACATCCCTCCAGCTCTGCAGACGTACTGCATAAGGCAAGAGGGCCCAGCCTGGCACAGAACACTACTGAATACCACAATATAAATCACTAAACATGAACAGATATATAGACAACCTTGCAAGTGAGATCCTGTACTTGTAGTTTACACAACAACTAGAGCTGGCCCGGAGGCAAGTACAATGTCCATGTGTTAACACGCTCCATGGGATGACAGACTCGTCACACCTAGTGCAGCTGTTAGAATGAGAGCTAGGGATGAAGCATTTGCCAGCTGAAGAACACACGCATGAGTATCAAACTGCCTTGTCAAATAAATCAGAGCATCGGAGAGGTGAGGGGGGGATACCCAGGTCCCTGGCTTCACCCATCAGAATACCTATCCACCAGTTCTGCTTTGAGGAACAGTCCAGCAGTTACGGCATCTCACAGAAATCCTAGGGGATCGTAAAAACTGTGGGTTTTTTTTTTCAAGCAGCCAGCCTGTAAATACAACTGCAGTTTCAAATATACATCAAGCTTTGTATATCAGCTTTCCTACGCACCATTACTAGCCATTAAGTTTCGCCAGGTCATGTTATTTTTCAATTAATGGGATTGCACGGGTGTAATCGAAGAGATAATATGATTCCAATCAGCTCTCATCAGTTGTGATGGCATGTGAAAAATGGGGTCTTATCTTGATTTATTTTATAGCCAAAGGGAATTCATGCATCTATTAGAAAAAAGGGTATCTTTAAAACATACTTCCTATGCAATCAGTAAAAATCAATAACAATAACAATGCTGGTATTAGACTCAGTCAGCAGAGAAGAATGGAATTTTAATGCTCTAAGCCACGTGGAAATTTGCTCTTTAAATTATTTTGTTTCCACTTGACAAGGAAGACTCCTGGAAATATTTGCTTATTGTCCTTAATCACATTTTTTAGTATTTTGAACTGAATATACTCTCCCAAAGCATTCCCTGCAATTCTACCCATAAGTTTGGTATGGAAGTTGGACATTTTTATTCCCCACTTCACACTTAAAACAATTTGGATAAAAATAATTTAATTCTAGGAAGCAACTAAAAAGCAGAAAAGACAGTATGGGGGTTTTTTTATGCTAAATCTGCGTGTCCCAAGCTCTGTGTGCCTGGTTTTAAGAACCTGGACCCCTCAAATTCCCCAAGATCTAAAGGGACTTTTGAAAACATGAGGCATACTGAAGCTAAGTATTCCATGTAAATTTAAGCGGAGGTACTTCATTTTTCACTCATTTAGCACAACATAATCCTATTACAAAGGTCTATTGTGAGACTTTAATATTTAAATATCTAGAGGCCAAAGAGCATCAGTGAGTATTAAGTAATGTTTCTTTCCAACTTACTAATCTTTATCATGTCTCTTTCTTCTATATGACAAAACAGATAAAGACGTTTGTGCTTTAAACCACAGATGCTATCCTAGCCACAATCTAGTCTGAAATTTTGAATTAGATCAATTTGGAGTACTATTTGGTTTCTGGTTTTTCACTAGTCTCGTACTTGTATGTATTAAATATCGTCCACAGATTTCCTGTGTAGGCCTGTCCCCAGGGACTCAAAACCTGGTGTACACAACTCATAAATAAAGCTAGTGAGACATGAGCAAGAAAAAGCATAGCATGCTTCTGGGAATCACTCCAGGAAAATAAATATGCAAGATGGCACATCACCCTACACAAAGCTGGCAAAGGTAAAATAACATTTGGCGTTGATCATTACAGAAAATAAAATAATTCTGTGTTCATACGTACGTGCTGGTATTCCTCTGAAACAAAAGGGCAAAGGTGAGGCCAGAGTTTGACTCACAAGAAAACAAACCTGTTGGGAACGGTTGCAGCTTATTTAACCAAATGGGGAGACCAAGTCTGTGTTTGATCCCTGGCTTTCAGAAGGCCTGTGAATTCTCTAGAAATTACCACCATCATTTATTTCCTGTCTCTGTGGTTCATGACTTTTTCTACGGCACATGCTTGCTTTTAAGAGCCTATCTAAATCCGAAATATACCTTTCCCTAGCAGTCACAAGGTATGACTCTGTACAGAAGTAGTATTAAAACACAGTGAAGAATGGGAGAGGAACAATTGTCTCGCTTTCCTCTAATGGGTTTGGATGGACACATCTCCCTGTTTCAGTTTGCACTTTACTCTTTTATTTTCCTTGAGAGTAAAATATTACATTTACTGGCATTGGCTCCTTCCTCAGAGCTTCCTCTTTCACTCCCTTTCTGCTCTGCTCTCATTTTTACAGTCTCTTCTACTTTTTTGTATAGTCTCCTAAATCCTTATTTTTCTATCAGGCTTTGCACTATCTAGTCCCCAGTTTTCTTTACTGATGTTTTTTAAGGGGCATTGAAAAGTTCAAGCCGCTGTATATAAGGTACAACAACAATATGACTGCAGAGAAATGCTCATTTTTTAAGGGATGAATTGGCAGAAAGGACATCCTGCAACTCTGCAGATTGTAGACAGATGTCTACCTATGTTTTGCTTGGCTGTAATTTGGAAATGTAAAGAATTCTTCGAGAGCATATGTGATGTGGTCTTGCCAATTTTTATTTCATTGTGGATTGGTCCATATTTTTGCTTTTAGGGATGAAGGCTCATCACTGTCTTAGAACCGTTTGGTATTTGTCAGCAATTTTGCTTTGGTTCTTGAACGTTGTACGTGACAGTAGAGTTGCACACTTCCTGTGTAGATACAGCTTTAAAACAAGCTACTTATTGATGTCACATTTCATTAAAGTTTTAAAATTTGGAGTTTAAGAATAGTATCTTAAAAGTTCTAACTTACACTATCTCAAATGTGCTTTGTTCACATACACTCACTGGTGGTTTGTGTGTGGGTTTTACAATCGCTTTACACTTTGTTTGATGGAACATGCTCATGCTATCAGATACCGATGCTTTCACTTCACAAAGAACCTGTAGGAAAGCTCCTCATGCCTCTGACTGAATGGAAAGTTATTTACAGTATAGCACTGGGATTCAATGAGAGGTATACATGCATATCTGCTGGAGCTGCACGTTGGCTTATGGGACTGTAAGGCCTCATATGTAGCACACGTAAGCCTTGATGCTCCTTGAGATTTTATTTTGGGCGATAGCCACCCAGCGCACCTTACATGTATGAGAATCCCAACTGTGCAGGAGCATAATTAAAAGAGAATGGGGACTGTGCAGGATATGCACACATCTGGAAAAGAGAAGGCTCCGGGGAGACCTTATTGTGGCCTTCCAGTATCTGAAGGGGGCCTACAGGAAAGCTGGGGAGGGACTTTTTAGGCTGTCAGGCAGTGATAGGACAGGAGGGAATGGATTAAAGCTAGAGATAGGTCGATTCAGGTTGGACATTAGGAAGAATTTCTTCCCCATGAGGGTGGTGAGACACTGGAACACGTTGCCCAGAGAGGTGGTGGAAGCCCCATCCTTGGAAGTTTTTAAGACCAGGCTGGATGGGGCTCTGAGCAACCTGCTCTAGTGGGAGATGTCCCTGCCCATGGCAGGGGGTTTGGAACTAGATGATCTTTAAGGTCCCTTCCAACCCTGACAATTCTATGATTCTATAATCTACTGCTGATCAGTTACCAGTAGGTAACTCATTTTCTGTTCTCCTCTTGCTAGTTATCTGTATGCAATATATATCCACATTGCCACCACAATTTCTACTCAATAGAAATCATTAGTTCCTTCCGTGGCAGACTCAGATCCTTGGGAGGCTGCAGTTGGAACAATGTTGTATCCCATCAAGAGTTGTTAATATGCCCTACGTAACATCTGTTGAACTGGGAAGACAGCTTCAGGTTGATGCTCTGTAGATATCCAAGTTAAATAATTCTCATGGTGAAAGTGCCAGCACAGATGCTGCTCAGACAGCAGATGATCTAACAGCTTACCTGGAGTCACCATAACAATCTTAAAACAGATATGTGGTCCACAGCATAACTAGGTAGGAAAAGTCAAGTGACTATCTTAAAATACTTCACTTTTTGTAGTTAACAGGATACCTGTTACATCCTAAGTGTGGAGAGATGACTCTGTGTCCAGGATCATATGGTTTGAGGGAAGAATACAGCAAGATGATTTCTATAGTTCAGATGGAGCTCTGTAACCACCACTGGCAGATATCAGAGGATGCCATTAACACTCTGCCTCCATTTAGAGGAAAGGGATCAGCTGTACTTCTCGCTCACTCTTGGCACTGAAGTGATGGCCCCCAGGAGGTCATCCTAGCTGACAAATTCATCACGGGTATAAAATTTTTGTCAAGGACAGGGACTTCTGGGAGCTGATGGTTCCAGACACAGGTTCCAGTCTGAGGTGAGACAACTGCATGCAGGCTAAGAGAGGTAACAACTTTTAAGTACAGATATCACACCTTTGTTTGGTAGCTCCAAATGCAGGAAGTCCTTTTTTGCAGACATTTGATTATATCGGAAAGCCAGCACTCTTCTGGTAAGTGGAGATTAAAAAGGTTAATTTTGCTGACTCTTACTTGATTTTGCCAAGTAACTTAGAACAATTCTTGAATTTTCCAAGTAAATTAGAACATCTGGCAGGTAAGTATAAAAGGAAACAATTATCCCTGGAACACAGAAATCATTGTCTTGTTGACCTGTGGCGTGAAAATGTCCATTAAGAATAACTCTATTTTGAGAAAATATCTTCAAATGTTTTTGATTTCCTCTCTGTGTTTTGGAGTGTCTGCTGAAATCTTTTACCCAGCTATTCTACAGACTAAGCACAACACAAAAAAAGATTTTATGCAAGTGCCATCATTTAATTTCTTCCTGGCACAGAGAGTAATGCCACATTCTCACACTATTGACACGAATCTGTATAAGATCACTAACAAAACATGATGGCTTTTCTGTTTATTTGTCCACTAGAAACTAGTTTAATGGTTTGACTCTCTAAAAATTACCAGATGCCAGTAACTTTCTGTCGTGACTTGTGTGGTGTCAAGATCTAACCTATATCTTGAGAGTTACCTGTTTCCTACAGGAAATTCATCTTTGCTACTATCATATAATGGAATAGCAACCACCTATTCTGCACTGAAATGTTTCTCTGCTTTCTAGTGTTTCAGTCTAGTAGGCATAATTTCTCTGAATTGACAGTATTTTTAGAGTAAAATGAGAGGTAAGGGCTCTGTGGTTTAAGGAAGTCAAAGGGAAGTTCAGTGTCTGATACAAAGGCAAATTTCTTTGTGACAATGTGTTAATTGATAGGTTTCTGTAGATCACTGTCTCCAACCAACAAAAAAAAAAATTGAGGGATGAATTTATTTTTATTTGTGAAATATTCAGCTAATCTTCCCACTTGACTTGTAAGAAACTGAGTGACTTATTTCATGCTTGTTTTCAATCCTTGGTATTCAGAAGCTCCATCTTCCAGCTTAAATAGGACCACCACAGCCATGCCTGCACTGTAATGGAACAAAGCCCTTGGGACCAGAAGTAAGCATGGCATATTCTGTACTCTCTCTCCCCAAGCCCTATCCACTCCAGACACCCTGTGGCAACAAGGACCACCAGTAGACTGCTTGTCAGCAGTAGCATGCTAGTGCTGCCCACCAAGCTCACCCAAGCACCCAGATGCCAACACGCTCTGAAGACAAGGCGATGTGCCTGTAACAGAGGTCTGTCCTGTATGCTTGCAGTATAGAATGTGGATGAGCGTGATCTTCAGCAAGGTCTCAAGTTTGCTTTCGTTGGAGTACAGATGAAGGTCTTAAGTGATTATGTAAATGTAGTAATTATGTAAATCTAGAAGATTTACGACAATTGGAATTAAGGCTGAGAATGTAAATGTGGACCTTGCTATCTCGCATTTGGTGAGAAAAGTTTTATTTTTCTGAACAATGTAACACATGAGAACCTCAGTTCCAACACAAATCTTTACTAGCAAATCAGGTTGATGGGTGGTAGGATAAAGGTTAAGCACAACTTGTTATTTACAGTTTTCAATGCCATATACAAATCCCTATGTTCTGAGTGCTACTGTTATGCCCCATACATATGTTGTGTGTTTTATTAGGGTACATGTGAATGAAAAGAACAGCTGTGACCTCCCCTTGTACTTCAAAAAGGCTCTAGCAAAAAAAACCCAAAACAAAACAACAAGCAAATCCTCTTTGAGAAAAACAAAATAATCTTAATTTGAATTCATTCATTCTGCATGTGTAAGGACTCACATAATTATTCCATGTTTTCATTACATTCAAAATTAATAGTGAAAAGGCAGCTAAGGTAGAATTGCACACCTGTTCACATTCAGTTTTGAAGTAATCTCTTCACATTTCAGTTATACTACATAGGTCACCACCACTGTTTTCTAACTTGGAACCAGACTTACTGTAAATCACTATGATGTTCATGTAAGCAGCTACCTTGGCTGAAACTGAGTTCAAGTAATGCTGTTTCTGCTTCGTACAACCTTCAGTCACCTACAACATGTTATTAAAATTATTTTTAACTTTCCATATATAATTTTAAGAATTCTTTGTTGGATTGGTTGTGATTTTTTTTCAGCGTAATCATTAAGCTGATACAAGTACTTAGCTTAGTTTAATAAACTCACTAAAATGACTGTATCTGCACTGGGGGCTTATGTTGCTTTTATTACACCAAATGGTTTGTTCCAAATAGCTATCGGGATACAAAAACTGTGTGCACAGCCCACAGCTAAACTAGTACAAAGGCCAATATAATCTTATAAAGATTTAGCATTAAGTCAGAAAATGAAATAATTAATTAAGGTTATGAAAGCAACCAAAACACAACAATACACATATTTCACTGTTCAGTACTCACAGCAATTATCGATCACCATCCCTTCTCTATACTTCCTGGACTGCA
Source organism: Todiramphus chloris collaris (assembly GCA_025345505.1). Classification (NCBI taxonomy): domain Eukaryota; kingdom Metazoa; phylum Chordata; class Aves; order Coraciiformes; family Alcedinidae; genus Todiramphus; species Todiramphus chloris. Next base: position 49,586,017 of record JANVCC010000018.1, on the reverse strand, counting down.
GTCACTCCTTTTCCCCCTCCAAAAAATACAGGTCTTCAAATACAAGCACAAGTAATGAGAATATAACTAAAGAACAAATAAAAAGGGCTCTGAACTCAGCTGGAGAAGGTGGCTGCTGCCTCCCCATTAACAAGATGGTGTCAATCAGCTTGCCCTTCTGTAAAGCAGCTGCTCACAGCTTCTGCTAAGCTGTGCACTCAGTGTGGGATGTGGAAGAGAGGGTGTTGGGAAAGGAGTCTGGAGACGGGGAATATTGTAGCTCATATTATGGTGGGGTGGGAGGTAAGGAAGGAGAATGCAACCGAACAATTGATTTGTGACTCACTGACACTGTACATTTTATTTGCCTCGCTCTTGGCCTGTGCAGGTTTCATGATCTCTGCCTTTTGGTCTCCTTCCACATACTCCCACTGCTGTCTAAGCTTTCCCATGTGTCAAAAGACTCAGATGTTTCTCCTCTACCGACTGCCTTCCAATTTGACTAAGCTACTCCTGTGATCAACAAGCAAGAGGTACGTGAACAGTGTGCAGTTTCAGCAACAAATTCTGCAGTTCATTGAAAACTAAAAATTATTAAGAAGGTTTTTAACATTTAGGCAGTAGAAGAGTTTGATTTGGTGTCTACTAGTTTTGCTAATTTTTATATGGAATCATATTTAAAGCAATTGAAATTATATGATGAATTACTGAAGTCTTTTGCAGAATTTCTCACTTTTAAGACCGGAGTAACAGATTTGTTCCTGCTTTCTGTATCACTGCCTGAAGAGATACAGGAACAGGCAAAGAAAGCAAGCAGAACATAGCTGTAGCTGGCTGTGCTCACGTAATCCAAATATTTAATAGCCAAATGTTCGTAACAATAAATAAGCTATAATAATCTATTCTGTATCAAAGGATATATTTAACTCCCTGGGCAAGCTTTGGCTTAAGCTCATGAGTCATGTGGCAGCTGAAACGAAATACGCACATAAAAGATAAACACATTCTGAATTATTTTACCAAGGGGAGGGGAGGCGGCAGGAATGACCTACAGTGTCGTGCACTTTGTTCTCGAAACAAGCAGAGTAACTTCCTGAAGTACACACTGTGAACTGCACAGTCTGTGACAAGGCACCGGGCTTGGCTGTGCTCCCAAACCAGCTCAGTGTGCCCACTCGGAGTCACGTAATGTCAGCAGGCACGTTAGCTTAACGCTCAAAGGAGTGATAAGAATGTATTTAGCCAGCCATGAGGAAAGTGCAGTAAATCTCTCTGTGTCATTTTCCTCCCTGTTCTTCAAACACGGTTACATAAACCCAACCAATATTTCCCTATGTGGCAAATACAATCTTCTCCCTGATAATTAAATAAATAAATAAAAAGGGGAAAAAGGAATCTGAAATAACATGTTCAATAATTTGCGGGAATGGTCAATAGTTGTGCTGACTGGTAAAAATCTGGTTAGAGCAGCTAGGGTATGGTGGCTTTTTAGGACCAGGATAAAGTTTATTTGATTCTCTATAATGGAGTGTCCTCAGCTGAACCTACCAGCCCTTTGCTGTGCAAGGATTATAACTCACACTGCAGTTGGATCAGCCTCCATTTCTATTTTTAGTGCAGATCTTGCTCCTTATTTAGTCCTGATTGCATAGCCAGAACTGCATTCTCAGCAGCTCAATGAAAAGACTGCCTGTTCCATTTTACAACTTTTCCAGACAAAAAGATGGGAAGCCTGTAGCTTTCCAAACAGTATTATTTTAGGAGCCTGCAATACGATATGGTCCAAAACTGAAGGGCCACATGAATCCCTGCTGAAATACTATTGACTTTCCTGGATTTTTACACGGCAAGAATTTGGCAGCTTCCAAGTTAACCAACATATGAAAAAAAATCCCACAACCCCCCCCCCCCCCCCCCAAACCCTTCTTCACCTTAAATACTTAAAAGATATTTATTGAAACACTAATATACATCTGGATCATATTCTCCAGAAAACATTTTATCCTGCTTGGATTCATAGTTTATAAATCCAATTCATGGAGGCAACTACTAGCCAAAAACCGAAATAAGCAAGGAAAAATGGAAAATGTTGGGTTTAAAGAATCTCTTAGCAGGGATGACCACACAGAAGTAATTTTCTGCTGCTCAATTAAAACCATAAGAACATTTTGGGGTTTGAACAGTTTTCCCACTACAGCAAGGAGTTGCTGTAATTCTGTCAGAATCAACTACAATGCTTCACCTTCACTTCTAGGATTTGTTTCTGGAATATCTCCCTAGTCATATACCCTTAGTAAGTTATATTCCTATGTGTTGCACATAACTGCATGACTAAAAAGCAAGACTAAAAACTCAAGGCCATTGTGAGGCTGTAAAAACACAAAATGCAAAAAACCTACACTGATAAACACATGTAAAATACATTTTTATCTCCATATACTGAAATATGCTGTCAGTAATGGATCTTGCTTCCACGGGTGAAGATGTTTGGCATCTCCTATAATTTCACGTAACACCAAACGGCACACATATCCCCAAACAGGTCTTTTATTCCTATCCCAAGGTAGTGAGTCATATCCTCGCATGCACAGATCTCTTCTTATATGTAACCCTAAACCCTTTGCTCTGCCAACATAAATCGCTAAGGAATTGTTATACTGGTCAGGCAGTGATCACTGAATTCAGCCATCTTTACTGTACATACAAGGATACCCAGCACTCCTGCAGTGGGGAGATTGATTGCAGATGGAAATTCCCTTCGATTACCCCTGTTTTCGGACCATTGACTAGTCCTTTTATGCCACACTGAGAACACAAAGGCAGATTTAAAAGAAAATTAACCAGCGGAGTAAAGAATTAAAATCAGTGAAGGGAAGGATGGACTAATATTTTCTCATTGTAAACTCAGTAATTTAATTAGCCTTCAGTCAAACACTAGACAAATTACAAAGCCAATACATAACAGAAGGGCCATAAAAATTATATATTCAGCAGGTCTCAATTTGCATATTCTGTATTCCCCAAATATCCTATTAACTCCGTTAAAATGGAGGGTATTCCGAACACATGAAGTCAAGTTCTGTATCTTGATTTAAATGACACGGACTTGAGAGAGAGAAGTAGAATGCCACAAGTACTCAAGATCACTATCTCAAAGGCAGGAGGTTAGAAACTGAAAGGGCTGGAAGTTATTAACTGAAAACAAAAGGCCCAAGTACTTGAAAGCCTGTTCATCCCAGCTGCTGTCGGGAATATTGCATCCTCACACTGTAAACGGAGTACTGAAATTTGTGTATTTGGGATATGGAGTGTCTTGGCTGTCTTTCTCAATGTGACACATAAAGTTGAAACTCTTAACACATTCAGAAAAATATAATCAATAAATACTAGCACCGAGTTGCCAATGATTAAATCACGGAAATGGAATCATGAAGTGTGTGCCTGTAAAATAGGAACAAAAATGCCCATTCTTACACGTGTATTTAAGAACAGAGTTTTATTCTCAAAGGGTCTTGAAGGCCACTTGGGACTTTTTTCAAGGTTAGACTACAAGAGACTGAACTGGTCATGAAATCGTTCAGAAAATGTCTAAAAATGTAACATAGCCAGAGACTATGCTAACTTCCTTTGAGCTCTTTTCAAGAAGGGGCTTTTGAGCTGATGCATGGCAGAAGAGCCTAAGAAGCTGATGCTGAGCTGCAAGGGGCCAAGATGTAGTGTGGAAGTCTCTATACCTTCACCAGAATATGCCATATTCCAGCAAGGCTTGGAGAAATCTTCCACAGGGAGACTGTATCTAAGGATAGAACTTAGAGGAACCACCTTAAGCAATCGTGACAAGATTTTCTCTGGCAAGCCCCTGGCATGGACTTTCTTAAGAAATGCTGTCGTTCAGTGCAAGAAGTGTCTTATTTGCCCACAACTACATTCTGGACATAACTTTTAATAATAAAAGTGACTGCTGAATCCATTTGGAAGTAATACTGATCTGAGTGCATGTAGCTGTGATTGCAGTTCAATGCTATAAAGAGTACCCTAACAAATTATGAGTACTTTGTGTCTGATGGAATAACTATTTCTGTATTTCCAGCTAAGAGTGACCATTTCTGTGTTTTGAGTTAGGAAATGTGCATAACATTAAAATAAATTATTCAAGTGCCATTTTAAATCAAAATTAAGTAGGTCACTTTGAAGTCAGCTTTGATGGGCAGTTTTGTTGTTGGTTTGGGTTTTTTTTTTTAAATGAGAGCATAAGTCTGTTCCCTCAGCACCACTTAATCACTGGTAACTTTCATGAAGAGCAAACAAAAGGCCTCTTTTATTTATCCATTATGTTCCTAAGAGGTGAGAACAGCTTGCTGCAAATGAAAATCATTAAAGCATTCTGCACTACCATTAACTGCCTGAATATCTGTCTATGCAAATGCAGTACATAACCCAGTGAAACTGCAGCCTCATGACCTTCTGCATTGAAAATCTGTGCCTTATGACTCTCTTAACAGTTAAAATACTCTCTGTGAGGTGCTTTTGTATAAGTGCTTGGTTTGGATAGCCATGGAAATGGAGTGCAAGCCATTACACAGAAACATACTCGGTTTCAGATACCCCTTCACCCTGACTGAGCAAGGGGTAACATCAGAGGTATCTGATTTGTACCAGTTCTAAAGTATGAATAATAAGCTAAATTGTGATTGCCCGGATCTGATCCTGCATGCAATTACACCCATAACTTCACTCAAACAAGCAGTTCCATTTAAGACACAATGAACATACAACAATGCAAAACCACAAGTGGTTTGTAGAATTAGAGGCCTAATTAGAAATAAACCCTTCTGACCTAACACTTTAGAACTTTGTCCTTTGTGTAGCCATTAATGCCCACGCGAACAGTGTACAGAACACTGCTATTCTCACTAAGTATCACGTGACCCAACCAACAATGTTGGGTGAATGAATGGAGCTTGAGAGCTCCGTCTCCCAATAGCAGTACCTAGCAACAGAAATGCACCAGGACTCCTGCATTCTTAATAGTTTTAACCAGAGACGTACTTAGGATAGCTCAGACGGCAGGATACAGAAAGCCATTTATTGCTCTTTGGTGCGTTTCTTTTCTTGGTGAAATTCAGGTTAGTTATTCAGGCACAAATTTACATCTGCTGTCTAAGAGCTTTCCTAGAATTAGGCCTTGGCAGAGGTTAAGGGTATCTCCCTCTCCTTTGGGACGTGTACCTTTGTTGCATACTCTTATGGTAGCTGCAGAGTGCTTAGGACACTGAATTACCCAAGAACAGCTGAAGATGCAAGAGTAGATTGGATTCTTTCCATTGCTTGAAGGACACCAAACCAGCCTCTCCTGTCTCCTAGGAGAGTGGCTTCAGGTGCAGTGTTTCTTTCCTCTGGCTTGAGTTTTTGCCAATCAGTGCTGATGAATGGAAGACTTAAGAGTCCAAAGAGAGTAAGGAAACTTTAATCTCCTAGGCCTGCTTCTGTTTTTGCATTAAACGGGGATTGTACAGCTTGCATACACAGCATGCCACATTTAAAAAACCTTATCTGAGACACTGCTGCTCTGCCTGTACTGTAAAATGATACCAAGGAACAAGCTTGAACACCGGGCTTTTTTTCACATTATAGGTGTAATATACGGTAAGAAACATTACAAAGAAAGCAGTGAGAGGATTATGAATTCTACTGTCACAGTACAGTTCACACCAAATAATTTGGAGTTTTTAAACCTCTGAAGTGTAACTTTATCAGCATTATTATTTTATACATGATTACATTAAAATAAGCTTCAAAAGTTTTGTCTTTATTAGGAACATAGAAATAAATTATGCAAACAACACCACAATATTTGCAGAAATGATGTGCCTCTAACATGCTCAGTCACCTCCTTTTCTGTCAGAACATAAGAAATAAAGGGTATTTTTCCAGATAGTGCACTTCATCCCTTTTGGCAACTACTGCTGTATTTTCTTTTTATCTGAGCAAAACTGACTTCTAAACAGAACTATATAATTTAAGAAATGCTAATACTTCCAAAGTGTGATAAAAGATGAAGCTACTCTGAATAAGATAAACATGGATGCTGTTGATTTCTTTTGTTTAAAATCAGGAATTTCTGAAGTACTCCAGGCAAAAAGCAATTCTGTGCCAGTCAGGAAGAGAAGAAATTAGTGAACTGACTAGTAATCTCATGCTGGAGCAATACAGAGAAACACAGGTTACTGGTAGAAAAACCTTCTATCACAAAACAGGTTTTAAAAGTTGCAGCTAGGACACATCATCTTCAACCATGTTATTTTTTCTGTCCAGCAACTGAGAAAAGGTGGAGACTTTTTGGTAAGAAATTCAATTTCCTTTTCAAACGAATTGATATTAAAAAACCCGACACCAATAGTGATTTTAAAAGCGTATTCATTACAGTGCAAAAATACGGTCTGATTTTTAATGTGTACCTAAAGATTTACACAGAATAGCCACCATAACTGCTATCTTTAGACAACGCTGAAGAAAAAGATCAAGGGATGCAGGAAAGGTACTGTTTAATGAAAGACATACCCATTTTTCTTAGAGCACAAGAGGTATTGGCACTGACAATTCTTATTTCAAACGTCCAGTCCTAGCGCTGTATTTCAGAACAACAGGGTTTTGCAGACAGGCCCACAAGTACATTTGATTTACTGACTGATTCTCTTCTGTTTCCTTTTAAAGATAAAGAATGTGTTTAAAGCTGAGTGTGAGAATGTGATCACTTCTTGGAAGGCTGTCTTCCCTCTGAACAATCTGAGAGTCTTCCCAACTTATTTTTACAGCATAATTATTTCCTATTTTTCCCTGTGTATTAGTACTTCCATTCAACAATAATTTTCTTTGAAAAAAGCATGGTCCTAATACGAACACATCATTTAATTATTAGAGAGAAAAAAAATTAAATAGGTCAAAAGCCTTAAGTCCTGTCCTCAGAAAAACAGCTACGCAAAATACTGTCTCCATAAAACAGCTTTAAAAGTTGCATAGGAAAAGGAAGGTGGAGGTGCAGTGGGTGGGGAGATTGGAATATCGCACAGGATTTAATACTTTACAGATTTTGGGGACAGTGCTGTTTAATCTTATTAGCCAAGTCATCAAGTTCCTGCTTTTGGATGAAAACAAGTATCACTGATTTTCTAACTAAAGCAGCTGCAAGATTACTCAAGAGACAGCAGGAAACACGCACCATATTATAACAGAATCCAGTCTCAGTCACTTAACTGCACAGCTTCCAGAGAGAATGTATCTGATACCTCTACTTGACTAGGAGTCTATAAGCAACACACAATATTTCCTCCCCCCAAGAACCTGCAAACAGAATCATGGTGTCTTTCCTTTCAGTCTTTCCTAACTTCAATTAACATATCAGATTAGATTAGCAGACCTACTCTATACATGTGTTTTCTTCCCAAGCCTGTATCCCCGTCTGTACCTATCTCATGCTTTGAGATACAAATGATCAGAACACTGCTATGAACATTAATTTTATTTGCAAGACTCCAAAATTGTTGAGGTAGATCTGGGTGCTGATGGGGCCTACATCTTCACTGTCATGCTTTAGTAGATACTACTAGAATTGGTATAATAAGAAGATCAATAATAACATATTTATATAACATGACATAATATAATACAATACCATCCCTTCATGTCAAGTACTGAGCAAAAAAGAACACTAGCAAAAAGTGCTCAGTAAATGAATGATTTTGTAACCAGGTTTTGGTAGTCATAAAATCAGGTTTTTTTAAATATCCAGATCAGAGCATTGACTTTGAAATTCTAAACTATGCTAAACTTAATTTCAGGCCAAGTAAGACTGAAAATGTTACCCTTAAAGGACAACAGAATATTAGGCAATATTTAGCTTCCAATAACATGAAATGAACAACACTTTCCCTAAAAGCTAGAACAAAGCACACAGTCAAAAGGAAAGTTTTAGATATTACATAACTCAATTTTAGGAAAGCATTTGGTACTTTCATGAAACCTCAAAAGTCACCCAGAATGTGTTGGACAGATTACAACGCTGAGCAAGAAGTACAAAGATACGAGGACTGTGTAAAAATTCTGAAGCTTAAGGAAAAGAGTGAATATTGTAGGGCTCAAGATAAAACTGTGAAAACTGACAGCAAATAAAAGAATCCTACGATAAAGGACCAGTAGAAATGTATCTGCCTGTGTGGTGCCAGAGGAAAGGTTGTGAGGCCTTGTTTTACTTGACATCGTCATTAATCCCTGAGAGGCCACAATGTGGACAACTTTGCAGACACTGAGATACCTCAGAGTAACTCAGTGTGGTTAAAATGCAATCAGAAAACATTGAAATTCAATTGAGTTCAAGAAAAAGCAAACTACTGCTGTGGAAAAGACTGAGGGAAATACTCTGGAACAGATTCTGGAATATATTCAATAGGATGGGAATACCCCAAAGGCATAATATTTGTAAGGGATCTAAGGATAAGAACCAAGCAGACACTACAAATAGATCTGTAACAGAGTAGCAACAATGAGACTCATTTAGATTTGACTTGCATACTTGGAAGCACTGTATCCTGGAGCAGGACGGTAACAGTTTCTCTATATACAGCTGCAGGGCAAACTGTAGAACACTTCATTTGTGGACAACTAACAAAGCCCTTCAAAACTCTTGGTAGACCAAACATTGATACACACAAGTAATTAATCCTGCCCTACACATGGAGGTCATATAGATGCTTGGAACAAAGTAAAAAAACTCTGTCTGGACATAAACCATAAATTCTTCATCCAAGCCGAAATTCAACAATGAGTTCTAGGGATATTACAAGAAAAATCTCTGCAAATTAGATGGAATTAACATAAAAATAACAGAAATTATTTGAGAGCTGGAAAGACTCAAGAAGAAATGTTACAAACCTAAACAACTGCTACCTTACTTGCTGATGCTAAGCAAGTAAGAAGTTCAAAATGTTGGGTTTTTTTTTTTAATATTTGGGTTGCTCTGGAATTTTTTTTTCAAAAGAATAAACCCCAACAAGGAAAAATAATTATTTGAGGTGATAAAGGGTTAAATACATACTTAATTAAGAATGGAAAGCTTTAGACAGTACAGGAAACATCTACTGAGTTTTAAACTACAGGTAATTGATCTAATACAAAAAAATAGTAGACGGACAAAGCATTTAATAGAGCTCTGACATCCCTAATCTAATCTTAAACCATTTTAAGTTTACTCCTATTTACTCCTATGGCGACATTCCTCTCTCCTTTTGGATAACAAATGGCTGTTTGTGATCTACATACGGAACTGACGCTGCTTTCACTTTGATGCGTGAATGAAGAATGCCTCTCATAAGTCAAACTACATGGCAGAAAAATATATATAGCATTTAAAATGAAATGGATTTCACTATTTACCATCCAGCCCTACTTCTGTGATTCATTCATAGAAACACTTTTCACACTAAAAAAAAAAAAAATCAAATGATAACTACACACTCATGTATATTTGGCTATTTAAGTTATAGGGGACTGATAGGGTTTTTCATAGAGTCATAGAATGTTAGGGGCTGGAAGGGACCTAGAAAGATCATCTAGTCCAACCCCCCTGCCAGAGCAGGATCACCTAGACCAAGTCACACAGGAACACGTCCGGGTGGGTTTTGAACGCCTCCAGAGAAGGAGACTCCACAACCCCCCTGGGCAGCCCGTTCCAGAGCTCTGTCACCTTCACTGTGAAAGTTTTTCCTTGTGTTAACCCTAAACCTCTTGTGTTCCAACTTACTCCCATTGCCTCTTGTCCTAACACTGGATGACACTGAGAAGAGCCTGGCTCCATCCTCCCTACACTCGCCCTTAACATACTTATAGACATTAATGAGGTCTCCCCTCAGTCTCCTCTTCTCCAGGCTAAAGAGACCCAGCTCCCTCAGCCTCTCCTCATAAGGGAGATGTTCCACACCCTTAATCATCTTGGTGGCTCTGCGCTGGACTCTCTCCAGTAGCTCTATGTCCTTCTTGAACTGGGGTGCCCAGAACTGGACACAGTATTCCAGGTGGGGCCTCACCAGCGCAGACTAGAGGGGGAGGAGAACGTCCCTGGACCTGCTGACCACACTCTTCTTAATGCACCCCAGGATGCCAGTGGCCTTCTTGGCCACGAGGGCACATTGTTGGCTGATGGCCATGGTAACTTTTGGTAGTTATGATACTTTTCCCCCCTTACTCTCCACTACTTGCCAGTAACTTTCATGATCAAACACACCATTCCCACAAACAGTATTAATGTTCAAACATTGTATACCATTGCACACAATTTTCTCTTTTAAGACCATACCCAGCTTTTATAGTCATTAGATCCAAGCACCAGGCAGCAGGTTTTTTAAATTATTCTGATCCAGCAATGCCAGTCATAAAAACAACTCTAGCACTATTCCTCAATCATCTAAAACTTAAATCAGTTCATCTTAATAAAATTTCATCTACGAAATTCTCCTTGTCATCCATCCAATCACTAAACTCCACTAACTACTATACTATTAACTATTCCTCAACAATGTGTGTTGTACGAAACGTAATTCCCTATGCAATCTATAAATATTTTGCTCTTGACAATAGGTCATTCTCCAAGCATGGGAGAGATCTTCAATCCCTTCTTGACATGTAGCATTATGTCACACAGAACAGATCACAAATCCCATCTTCAGAACTAAAATTGTTTATTGACCATTTTCTTCCATTATGCATATATTGCTTCTCAATTAAAGACACTTTCTCAATTAAAAATTAAACAAACAAACAAAAAAAGCAGTATAGTTCTACATTATTACACATGTAATTCTTTATTAGTTTTTGTCTTTCAGTTTATATCAACTTCATGAACACTTACGTGTTTTCTTGTATGCACATTCACTGGTAGGTTTTTCTGGTATGAGGCAGTGGCAAGACCTGAAAATGTTGGGGGAAGAAAATTGTTACTAGCAAAATGAACAAACAAACAAAAAGAATAACTTTCAATCCAAACTTCTGTTTGAAATGTAACTTGCTAAACGCAAATACAACCCAGGGAACAAAAATGGTCAAAGGTGGCTTTGCATTTTCATATAAACATTATATACCTGAATTTGTATTCACAGCTTGGTTACAGATACAAACATAAGGCCACAGCACATGTTGTAAAAGGGGTTCATTTGGTTCTATAATCAAGGGTTTCTGAAACAGAAAGCTATACCATATTCACAGTATAAAGTGCATTTTGTACAAAGATGATGAAAACTCATTTATTCTAATGGCTAAACTGTCTGCATCGATTAGAGGAATCCTCTACTGAAATGTTTGGGGAACTACATTAAATTCTTCCAGTATTTTGATCATCAGGCGCAGTCATGTGCGATAACCAGCAAGCATCATAGAAACCTTTTCATAATCTCATCAGCCTCCACATTAAAACTTGATAAAATGTTCTGCCCTGCTATTTTCACTGAGAGAAGAAATTAATTCCTCCATTGGTTAGAAACCCTCTTTCATGGGAAGTTAATTTCCAGTTTATATCTAATTCTACACCAACACTGTTCTTTGGCTTAAATGTTTTTTCCTTTTGCATACTACAAAGTTACAGGTATAGTTACAAAGTTCACTTACATTCTCTTATGTTTTGTTTTTCTTGATGAAGCCAACCACTCTTTTCAGTGGTGCCCAGTGACACGACAAGGGACAACAGGAACAAACTAGAACACAGGAAGTTCCACTTAAACATAAGGAAAAACTTCTTTACTATGAGGCTGGGGCAGCCCTCGAACAGGCTGCCCAGGAAGTTTGTGAAGTCTTCTCTGGAGACTCTCAAAAACCACCTGCACATGTTCCTGTTCAACCTGCTGAGGCAGGGGGGTTGGACTTGAAGATCTCCCAAGGTCCTTTCCAACCCCCACCATTCTGTGATTTTTATCTTCTTGATAGAACAGGCTTTTCACATATATGATAATTTTCAGAATGCCACTCTGTACCTCTTCTAGTTTAAATTAATCCCTCTTGTCAACTTAAAAAATGGTCCAAAGAAGGTATGACGATCTTGTATATATCTTGATATATGATTTGCTTTGATAGAAATAGCTCACTTCATGCAGTTTAGGATTGTACTTATCTTTTAGAACCCATCATGGGGGTAGATACATACTACTCTGACTTCTAGATCTTTTCTCCTATCATTTCTGATGTTCTAGTTCAGAACAGAAAATCCATAGCAATTTTAGAGTACAAAATCTTGCCTTTCATATGCAAAATGTTATGACATTTCTATTATTCCGAGCCAAACAATTCTTCCTATATGATATGCCTGCTCTCCTCCAAACTTAAGGTTACCAGCAACTTTTATTGATATGCTAAATAGGACTGGCTATGCTAAAGACATTAAACGGGCGAACACTATCTATAGCCAACTTCCAGTTTTATAGTCCTTCTTTCAACACAATACACTGTCATTTCCCATTAGCAGTTCTTTGTTATGCATTCTACTTAATCATATGGTGCTCTACTGAGTCTTTTTATGAAGTACAGATTAAATCTACTTCATTTCCTTTATCAAGAAATTTATTGTTTTATATAAAAAAAACTCCACACAGTTACCCCAACAAAATATACCCTCAGAGATTTAAAGATTTATTCTTATTTTACTTCTATGCTTTGGCTTATCCTATGTTATGTTTCTTATGTCCCATATACTACAGCAGTTGCACATACTACTTCCCTGGGCTCTGCTTGAAATGCATTTGTTACTTTCCAATCACATGGCACAGGTTTACTAAGAGTCTTTGCTAAGACTGCTTTCTAATATTGTCATAACTGAGATGTAGGTTAGTCTTCCCGTTAGGTTTCTAGTAGCAAGACGCTGTTCGGGTGAGGCCACTGACTAAAGATGTGACTGCCCTGGTTCTGACAGAACCTGACTGAATTATACTTCAGAGCTTATTACCTCGCCTGTATCTACTCACTGAGAATTTAAATAAAAGATGTAAAACTCTCATGAATCAGAATCTTAAGCATTATTTCCAAAGCACAGTTACCTCCACAAATTAATTCAGCAGCACAAGTGGCATTTTAGGAGAGCCTGGTACCCACGAGTTGTTCAGTTCCTCACTGTTCACATACTGTCCCTAATCTGGTAACATCCAGACGGTCCTTGACTTTCCACTGATACAAGGGGCATGTGCAGTGCTGCCTCCAAGTCTAGCAGAAGACTTTGACCATAAGCAAGGCTTGTCAGGAATCTCCTATGATGAATTCTCCTAGGTATGTTGCCTATGGCGTCTGGCCTAGTAAGCATCCTGACAACATGGAAGACCATCAGAAATTAATCTTTCCTAATATCTTGCATAGGTGCAGTAGTTCATCCATTAACCTACTGTTAAAGCACTCGTGTGTGAAATGCAGGTTTTCAAAATGCCACATCTGCTTGACTTGGAAGAAAGAGCTCTTTCCCTGTTCTTCTCTCTCTCAAACAAGATAAAGGTTGTCCTTGCTTAGGTACCTAACTCTAGGTAGGTACCTAACTCTAACTCTCCAAATTGAGAATCCTGAGAGCAGACGTCTGCCTTACTTCTTTGGGCAGAGGAATGTTCAGTTTATACCTTCTCAGCATTTGCAGACAGCCTGTCATCCAACTTACACAATTTTAGTTTGAAGATTGAGACTTTTTTCATTCACTTAGTCTGTGGGGCACATCAAGAAATAAAATTCCTGGGTAATGTAGACGGTCTGACTGTCTAGGTGGATACCAGTTGGGTTGGCCACATGTTATTCCTGATCCACATACCCAGGTTTTCTCCCTGGACTCACCACTTTCCATGGGCAGGCAGGTATTCAGCATCTCCAGGAAAGCCAGGCTCTATCACATGTAATGGTTACTTGGGAAGAAAAATGCCAACACTTTGAATGTCCCCCTATTCCTTTTTCTTCCCCTAGCTTTCTATGGTGAGCATGACATCGTATGGTATGGAAAAGCCCTCTGGTCAGTTGGGGTCAGCTGTCCCAGCTGTGTCCCCTCCCAGCTTCTTGTGCACCCCCAGACTACTCACTGGTGGGGTGGGGTGAGAAGCAGAAAAGGCCTTGACTCTGTGTAAGCCCTGATCAGCAAAACCAAAACCCGATCCCTGAGTCATCAAGACAGTTTCCAGCACAAATACAAAACATAGCCCCATACCAGCTACTGTGAAGAAGATTAACTCCGTCCCAGTCAAAACCAATATTCAAGCTTGATTATTTTCATGCAAATAGGTGGCTAGCTATTGGGGAGAACAGCTGCTGCTTAGCAACTGGAGGAACAGAGAAAGAGGGTGACTTGCTTTTTAACAAAAAATCTGGATGAAACCTCAGAGAGTAGATACCGACTTTGGAGATACCAGGGAAAATGGGTGTCAGTGCTCTCTAACCATGATGTTTCCTTTTGCAGTTACTGGCATCCTAGGAAGACAGCGTTTTCAGGTAATAAAGGAGAGACTACAATAAAATGTATGTATAGTAGACGCATGCACACTTGTGCACAAACCACAAGGAAAACAAGTACTAATGACAAACCCTAACACACAATCTGAAATGCAGGAAATCCAGCAACAGGCTTTGTGTCTGTCATCTACTGTAAGGGTTAAACGGACTTTTAGACTTCAGCAACTTAAAAGAGTGATCAACTTAAGCTACCCTAAGCCAAGACTGCTGCAAGAAGAGTTCTTTTCCTTCCTGCTGCTCAGACTCAGCCCCTGCACTGCCTCCTCCACCGTGAAAGCACAGGCTTTCACACACCTACATAAGGAGGTAGATCAGTAACCTGATCCACATTAAAACTAACTCCTATTTTTCAGGTGGATCACTGTTACCTGGATTAGTTTCCAAATCCAGTTTGTTATGCAGCTATTCAAATGCTTGCACTGATTTGAGGAGGGCAAAAGTTCTACCATGAGAGTGCAGACTCAAGCCCTTTCTGAAAATAATTCTTACCTTGGCGTGACCCTGCAGACTAACTAACAGACCTGACAGTGAGGATATGAAAGCAGAAGTGTGCTCTAAGAAATGAAGAGAAACTGAAAAGGCACAGCTCAGAAAGCATGTGAGCTCCACACAAACATTTGTATGGCTGTAAGACTACCACTTGGATCAAGCTAGTTACATCAAAAAGGGAAGTCAGTTTTGGTTTGTTTTGTTTTTTTTTTCTGAAAGTAGCATTCAACACTTTCAGAGATCAATACCTCATATGAACAGGAAACTGTTTCTAGGTTAGGTATCAATTGTTCTTGTCCCAGTCCTGTCTTCTGTTTGCAACAGTCCTTCCAAATTCAAAGCACAGTTCTTTTAAATGTAATAACTTTTTTTTTTATTATTAGATAGGAGACTGAATGATGTGCTTTAGTGACTCCTCCTTTACGCTTCTAAAAAGGTGGCTATTTCACCTATCTACACTATTCTGTTATGGGCAGTTGCTTTCTCTTCAGCACAACTACCAGATACGAACTTGTGCCCACGCACCACACTCATTTAGAAGCCAGAATACTCCAGTAGCTTAAATGTCCTGGATTATATACTAACCCAGGCTGAGGTGCAGATACACATAGTGTTCTGGTGCCTACATGTATGACAACAAGAACATAGTAGTGGATTGGTGTCCTCCTGCACAGAAGTGCACTGCAGATGTTGTCTCTTAAACTCATGCAGGAAGGGGCATGAGAGCACATCTGCCACTGTTCAAAGACGTTAAGGCCATCAGTGAAATAAACAGTGGTGGGAAGGTACAATGCTCAGGAAGTTAAGACAATCACGTGAACAGAAAGACAACAGAGCACAGAATGTAGTAACAAAACAACACAGCAGTGTCTCTACCAAAGTCCTATGGAAATGAAGGAAATGTGTTAGTTAAGCAACAGTACAAAATGTACTCAAATAACAAGAGAGTTAGAGATGCTATTAGTTAACATGCTTCACCAGTAACCTCAAAGTGATTTATTAGCTTTGTGAAATTTAAGTATTCATAAGAGTATTCTTGCAGTTCCAAAGGTTTTCCAAATATTAGCCTTGCAAATGTAAATAACTGTCAAAAAATTAAAGTTGTTGTTCAGTTACTCTTTAGGCACTATGAAAATAGTTTGGGTTTCAACCCTATTTCAACTACTTACTTCTGTGATGCAAGATTTCTTGATGACTAGGTAGTTTTGACTTTTTTGTTTGCATAAAAATGAGTTTAAGGAGGAAAACAGATGTGAACTAAAGAAAATAAACAGCTTACAAAGATAGAGTAGGAAACTAGTTACCCTTGAATAGACAGGCAAGCTTCCTGTTCATTACAATGGAAAAATCAAGGGTAGCAACTGCCTGACCTGTCTTTTGTTCAAATCTAAAACCAAAACATATGTAAGCAAAATGTGAAACATATGTTTTACATATTGGACTTTTGTCAGATTTCTACAGATTTGTATGTTTGCCTCCGATCATCCAGTGCTGCACGCATATTTAACTATCATTCTAAGGATATGTAAGAATATTTGGCCTTTTTATATGCTGATCTTCCAGAATGCCAACTCTTTCGATAGTCGGTATGGATTTTTTTGTGTGTCCCCCCCCCCCCCCCCCGCCCAAATCCTCAGCTCTGAGACAAAAGACTGCAACAGGAATCACAACTCAAGGCTTTTGTTGCAATTTAAAATTAAAAGCTGCACGGGAGAGCTGGAAAATGTAAAATAAGATCTCCTAAAGGGCCAAGGACCAAATAAGAGAAACCTCATGAATTTTACCCGAATTAATGACGGGGAACAGAGAAGCACCCCACTCTCGAGACTCGCTTCCTCCCGGTTAGGGCAGGTCTCCGAGGGCTGTCTCGCTCACTTATTCTGGGGTTCCAAAAGCGGGGAGCCTGACTGACCCCATCCTCGGGCCGCCCCTCCCCAGACGGAGAGGGCCCGAGATTGCGACAGGAGCCCACTCCCTCACCCTCGCCAGGTAACAACGCGGGCAGCTCCCAGCCCGACCTTTATTCCCGGGTTGCAGGAAGGTGACGGGCAACCAAGAAGCGAAGGGCGGGCGGGTTAAGAAAGAAACGCGCGGCCTCTGGCCGCGGTGAGACCTATGGGGGGAGGAGCGCAGTAGTGGACCACGCTGCTAGGAGGAAGGAAGAGGCCGCTTACGCTGGGCTGAGCCGCCCGCAGGGGCGGCGGGGAGAACTGCGAAGTGGACGAGGACACGACCGCGGCGCGGCGCGGCCCGGCCCGGCCCAGCTCCGCCGCAGCGCGCCTGGCCCGGCCCCGCCCCGCCACCACCCGCGCGCTCGGCAACAGCACCAACCGCCGCCGCCCTGCTACGGGCCCCGCCCCCCAACCCCCCCACCCGCCAGTCGCGCGCAGGGGCTGTTACAACTGAAGGGGGCGCAGGGTTCAGAGGAAGCGCTGCCGCTACGCGCCCCCGGGAGTGGGGGCGGCAGGAGGCTTCCCCGTCTCCCTCCTCGCCCTGTTCCCTGCCGCCCCCATGTTTTAATGTTGTGGGTTGGTTTATTTCTTTTTTTTGTTAGGCCCCGCAGCGTGCGGAGACTCACCTTCCCGCAGCGACTCGGCTCGGGCATCCAAAATGGCGGCCGACCCAGCTTAACCCCATCGTGTCCCAGCGGCGCTCCCTCCCTGACCCAAACCGTCCCATCCGCGGCTCGGGATTCTGCAGTCTCACCCCAGCCCGCGAGGCCGATCGCCGAATCACTGAGCCTACCCCGTCCTGTATCCGCCCCCCCCAACCCCCCCCAGCGTGGGGAGGCCGGCAAGTCTTGGGAAGGGTTCCCCCACTCCCACGCACGCTCGCGTCCTGTCTGCCGAGCCCACCCCAAAGACGGAACGGAGGAGGGCGCGCGCGCGCGCTCGCGTGTGTGTGTGTGTGTGCGGGGGCGACACCCCCCCCCCGCGTTCCCCTCAACACCCCCCCCCCCCCCCCCCCCCCCCGCCCACACACGGCCCGTCCACCTCCCCGTTCCCCTAATGGTTGCGTCCGTGACATCATCATCATGGCAACAACAGCTGCAGCCCGGAGCCGGGGAGCCGCCGCCGAAGTGTCCGTGCTGCTGCGGGGAGACGGGCCCGCGCTCGCGCTGCCCGTGAGGCGCTCGCGGCCGGCCGGGCTCTAGAGCCCACGGGGCGCCCCGGCCAAGCGCGCGCGCGTGCCGCCGCGCACGCGCCCGGAGGAGCAACAGCAGCCGCGGGAAGAGGCGGCGGCGGCGCGGGAGGAGAGCGAGCGAGCAGCGACAGACAGAGAGAGCGCGTGCGAGGGCGCGCGACTGTGTGTGTGTGTGTGTGTGTGTGTGTGTGTGTGGCTGTGCGCGCGCGCCGGCGGGGCGGGCGCGCGGGCGGGCGGGCGAGGAGAGGTAGGCGGGGGGCTGCGCTCGCTCGCTCGCTGCGGCGGGGGGAGCCGCGCGGGCTCCGCGCTCGCTCGCTCGCTCCCTCAGTGCGTGCCTCGGCGGCGGCGAACAACATGTTCTCAGTGCGGATCGTGACTGCCGACTACTACATGGGCAGCCCGCTGCCCGGCCTGGACCCCTGCCAGTCCCACTTCCGAGAGGCCCCGACCAGGCGGGTGCCCGTCGTGAGAGTCTTCGGCGCCACCCCTGCAGGTAAGGGACTCCCGTAGCTGCCGCCGCCGCCACCGCCTCCCACGGCCGGGCGGGGACGGCCCCGCTGCGGCGCGGGTCCTGCTCGCGCCGAGTCCGCCGCCGGCCCCCCCACCCCCGCGGCGGAGGCAGCGGCTGCTCCTGCCCTTTGTGGCTGGGGCCCCCCCCCCCCCCCCCCCGTTCCCCCTCCCCACCCGCCGCTGCGGCGCGTCTCACCTGCCAGTGGCGGCTGCGAGCGAGCGCGCGGGGCCCAGCCGGCGCCGCGGAGCGGCGGCGGCCGGAGAAGAGGGTACCTGCCCCGGGCGTCCCCGCGGGGGAGCCGGGCAGCCGCCGCGGGCGCGGAGGTGTCGCGTCCCACCGCGCACCCCGCCCACCCCGCCCCCGAGCCGGTGGCGGTGGGGGGGCCGCAGGTGCGGGCCGGGACTCGGGGCCCGCGGCCGCCGGGGCTTTGTGCCCGCGCGGCCGGCGCGGGGACTGCCCCGAGCGAGCGGCGACAGCTGTGCAAACAGTGGGGGCAGCCGCGCGCTGGGCGCCCCGCAGCCCCCGAGAAGGGCAGGGTGCCGGCCCCCGGGCAGGGTGCGGGGCGAGGGCGGCACGCTCGGAGGTGTCTGTCTGTCTGTGTCTGTCTGCCAAGGGCTGAGCCTCCGAGGGGGAACCTTCGAACGTAGTCACGAGCGAGACTTGTGCAGTTCTTGGGAAGTGGGGGGTGTGTGTTGAGCTTACGCTAGTGTGGTACAAATCGCGTAGAACGATAGGCACTGGTGCTGCACTGCAGAAGGGAACGTCCTAACCGCTGGCCACATGTTGCCCCCTGAGACTTCCTAATGTCACATCCCACTCCTTGGTTGCCTCTTCTCTGTGGACTCATGGTTACAGTCTTCCCACCCTCAAGTATGTTTCTGACCATCAGAACAGATTTCTAACAAATTTAATGTTTAGGAAAATGAATGTTTATTGGAGTTCACCCGTACATTAAATATTAAGTGGGGGAAAAAGGCCCTGTTCTTTGAGATGTTAGATACGTTAAGCATCATTTGCTTATGATCCCATTATACTTGTGTTGTGTAATGCTGACCTTGGGGAATTAAGGTATTTCTGCATGATTTATCGACTCACATGTTGAAAATGAGGTATTGGTATATACATTAAATGTTAGGCAAGACAAAAAACGCGTAACAAAAAAAAGCACAGTAATGGTATCTTTCCCTTCACCCAGTTACTATAGTAGAGAAGATTTCTTTTTTTGCTGTTTGGATTTTTTTTTTTTTTAAATTTAGAATTATCTCTTCTCTGTTTAGGCACAGAGGAATGTGAGATATTAAAGCTTTTGTGATCTGATGCATCTACAGCTCCAAATTATTAAGTGGCATTAATAGATACTGTATTGAAATAGAGGAACCTATTTTATTGTAGTCATAATTTTGCATACAAAGGAGATATTATGTAATAATATTTATGTAATGGCACGAGTAACTATTTCATTATTAAAAAATGTGGAGCCTGAGGTTGTCTGGCAGGTAGCAGGCTTTCTGTGCGTGTGTGTGGTTAACTCATTAAGGCTTATTTTCTTTTAAGAAAATGTTTAGGCTATGTCATATCATGAATGTGGCATCGTAAAGTAAACAGTGAAGTACTTTAGCTGTCCAGCTGTTAGGAACACAGTAGGAAATCCCTGGCTTCCCAAACCATAAACTTTAATATTAGTTTGCATAATAGAAGTGTTTCTAATTCGTTAGAGAAGACACTTCACTGTAGTCTGCAAAGGAGGTGTGACTTGCCTGTCTTCTATTTATTTCCTTGTTAAACTTTTTAATGTCTTTTTTTTTTTTCCTTTCTATACCTTTAGTCATGTTTGCTAATAAGCTTCAAGAACTTCTTATTGCATCTCTGCATTACTCTTTTTCATTTTTTTTTAAAAAGGAGACCAGTAGTAATTCTGTTTTCAGAGGTGTTGGACCTAAGTGTTCTAAGAAGTGATGTATATGACTTCAGAGAGAGGGCTATCCAATTTCAACTGGAGAGTTGAAATACGAAATCAAATGAAATATAACAGCTTAGATCTACATTGACATTTTCTCTGAGGAAAAAGAAAGAGTTAAAACAACTTCTGACATACTGTATAAGACCAAAGAATGTACTTACTGTTTGGCTTACATGCAGTGTGATGCTTGTGTTCACTTGAGTTGGCCTGTCTGAGAATAACCCTTTCTCGTTGGGTTGAACGTGTATGTCTTGCCTGCAGGAAAGGTGCTCTGTATAGGCTCCTTCACCTCCAGCATGATTAACTCTGCACGAGTCTTAGTGTGTTTAAAGCTTGTGTCCATGCTGTGCGGCTAATTGGGAGTCAGGTTCAGAACAGACTCCAAATTCCACCTGCTGAGTGAAGGGGGATTAATTGGTATATGGAAGTGGCTTATGCAGATGTTCAGAAAGTCAAATGTCTAGCAGCACTGTATCTTCTATCTAGTATCTGCTGTAGACATGGGTTCTGAAGGCACCTACCTATTCTTTCTGCCTTGTCTTCTGGAGGTATTTTACTCAGTATATGAATGATATTGCTAGTGTTCTTATCTTTGAGGGCTTTTATGTAATACCATATTCAATAGTAGATTTGTAGAGGTTTGCTGGTAAGGTCTATAAAATTGAAGTGGTTTGTGGCTGGGGGAGCTGAAAACCAGGCTTTTAATTAAAAATAATGGAAGAATGAACTCCTAGAATGACCTGTGTTGGTAGTAACATTTGACAACTCCTTTAGCTCTTTTGAGTAAGAAATTTCAGAATCACAGAACCACAGAGTTTGCTAGATTGGAAAAGACATTTAAGATCATCTAGTCCAACCATTAACCTAACACTGACAAGACCAAACCATATCCCTAAGCACTACATCTACATGACTCTTAAATACCTCCAGTGTGAGTTGAGTCACCACTCAGGTGACTTACCCTCTTCCCTGGGCAAGCTTCTCCAATGCCTGATAACTTGTTCAGTAAAGAAATTGGTCCTGATATCCAGTCTAAACTTCCCTTGGTGCAACTTGAGGCCATTTACTCCTGTTCTATCACTAGTTACTTGGTTGAACAGACCAACCCACACCTCTCTACAGCCTTCTTTCAGGTAGTTGAAGAGAGCGATAAGGTTTCACTTGAGCCTCTCTTTTCTCCAAGCTCCTCATAAGTTCTCTCAGCTGCTCCTCATAAGACATGTGTTCTAGACCCTTCACCAGCATCACTGCCCTTCTTTGGACATGCTCTATTACCTCACTGTCCTACTTGTAGTGAAGGTCCCAAAACTGAACACAGTACTTGAAATGTGGCCTCATCAGTGCTGAGTACAGGGGTAAAATCACTTCCCTGGTCTTACTGGGCACGCTAGTCTTGATACAGGCTAGGATGCCATTGGATTTCTTTACCACCTGGGCACCTGTTGGCTCATGTTCAGTTGGCTATCAGTCAACACCCCCAGGTCCCTCTGCTGAGCAGATTTTCAGCTCACTGAAGGGGGGCTGGACTAGATGACCTTCGGACGTCCCTTTCAGCCCTAGCCATTCTGTGATTCCTCCCCAAGCCTGTCGTGCTGCTGGGGGTTGTTGTGGCCAAAGTGCAGAACCCAGGATTTGGCCTTACTGAAACTCATACAGTTGTCCTTGTCCCATCAATCTAGTCTGTCTAGATCCCACTCCAGAACCTCTCTACCCTCCAGCAGGTTGATGTTTCTACACAGTTTGGTGTCATCTGCAAACTTAGTAAGGGTGCACTAAATGCCCTCATCCAGGTCATTGATAAAAATGTTACATAGAACTGGCCCCAGTACAGAGCCCTGGGGGACACCACTTGTGACTGGCTGCCAGATGGATTTAACTCCGTTGACCACTGATCTTTGGGCCTGGACATCCAGACAGTTTTTTACCCTGTGTACACACATCCAGGCCATGAGCAGCCAGTTTGTCCAGGAGTCTCTAGGAATCTCATTGTATTTGGCAAGACTACGCAAGTCATCTCTTGATGTCCTACGTCTTTGCCTAGGAAGAGATTAAAAGGCAAGGAATCAAAATTTTGTTTAAGCCTGAAGATCCACCTGCTGTTTCCTGTTGTTCTCTGAAATAAAAAGTAAAATTCTGACTACAGTAGCAAAAGGTGAAGTGAAGCACTACTAGAACTTATGTTTGAATGCATCTTAGCTGGTTGAGCCATTTCATTCTATTTTAGCTGTTTGGTGCTTGAAGCAGGCCAGCATGTCTGTTGACATAGTGACTGGGACAGAAGTGTCATTTCAGAAATGCTACAATACTGCCATGGCGGTAACACAATGAAAGCAGTGTTAAACTCATGCTTTGTTGTGTAAGATTGTAGATCTTACTTGATCTTGCAGTAGTTGTGCCTCTGAAGGAGTCTCATAATAGTGCTGCCTATATCTAAAAGCGATAGGTTGTAATTCACTAGGTTATGCTCAGCTATGAAACAAAATCTCATTATCTTCTCAGGCAGTATTTATTTCCTGCTAGCTAGCAATTTTTGTAAATGCTTTTACTAAAAAACAAACAAAACAAACCACTTTTGAGAAATTGCAAGGCCTGTTTATTAGAGTCAAATCATAATGAAAATCTAATTTTCTGTTTACACATGGTCTTTTGTTTAATTGGTAATTCTTGAATTGTTATTCTTGTTGATAAGTTGTGATGTATGTAGATATCAAAAGTTTTGGTTTATTTCCTACTAGCTTTTGGCCATTTTAGGCTCTCGGAGCCTTTCCTCTTGATTTCACTGACCACTTCAAGATAAGTATGTGAATGCTCAGTTGGGTGTCCCTGTCAGGTGCTTATTCAACTGCAGGAAGACAGAACCAAACTGTAAATCCATCCATAAAGAAATCAGGGTGCGACAAGATCTCACGTTAGGAGAGACATTAGCAAATGAGCTGAGGTTGCTAAATTGCGGCTTCACCTAACAAGTCTGAGTGTCAGTAGGTGAGGACACTAATCATAAACTGCCTACAAGATACCTGTTGGTGTATGATAGTGTTGTAAAACAGGTCACTGTAGTATGGTTACAAAATCAGAATTCTGATTTGTGTGTGATTTGAGGCTATGTGATAAACTTTACAGAAACAGATACACTTTTAAAAATTGCTTTTGAAGGGTGTTAGGGTGAGAAGTGTGTGTTCAATTGACAGAAGGCCTTTTGGAGAAGGCAGATTAGGAATTTACCTAAGAAAAAACAAATGTGTAATTTGAAGAATAATCTAACTCTGCTGTCCTCAATTGCCACTTTATATATTTGCCTCTTTTTGAAAGGTTTTGTATTTTACGTTATGAAATCACTGATCCAAGAATGAATCTTACTTCAGGGCAGCACAAAAACTCAGCCAAAGTAGGGGATGTTTTGAACTTACTCTCTCATGCTTTTGATTATGAGTTTTTCTGAGGCTACGTGTAATTTAGAGTAGGGATTTACAGTCAGCAAAATGTGAATGCGTTTCCGGTAGGTGTCTGAGTTTGGTGGGCTCATTTCTCCCTGGTTTTCGGCAGGGGGTGGTGGGGTGGGGGAGAAGTAGAGGCAAATGCTTCAGCTCAAATCTGGCTCCTTTCCAGCAGCAGTAGCTCTGGTATGACTCAGTGAGGGGGCCTGCTTGTCTTCTTTCTTCTGTTCTTCCCTCCCCTTTCCCCTTCACTGACCTGGCTAGGCTGTATATCTGATCCCATCCCCCATCCCAGTGTCCTTCTCCCTTCTGTTGCTGCTCACCTGAGAAGGAATGAGCTCACTGCAGGAACTTGCTGCTTTCTATGTTCAGCTCATGGTTACCTTTTTTCTCCCCTCATTTTTGCTACCATTTCAGACACTGTGTCCCACCATGGTCATTCCACACAGCCTTCTCTGTTCAATATCCCAGTGGTCACAACTGAGCATCATTCCAGCTACTGCTACTTTCCATACGCCTTTTCTCAGAAGTGGACACTTCTCTCGTTAACAGTCTTCCAGTCTCTTCTGTGGCTTCATAGTGAGGGGATGAGGATGTGAAATAGGATACACCCATTGTAGTGAGGCTTATGCCTCTGCCTTACCTTTTCACACCCTCTTCCAAAATATACCAGCAGACAGCTCTTGACAGGGGGTTATTCTGTGGACTGCAGGATGGCCTAGCAGATTTTCAGCATTGTGCAATGCAGATCCACTTCCAGAGTACCATTTATGCATCTTGCACTGGCAGGCTCCTTGTATTTCTGAAGAGCTATTTGAAAAATAGCCTCATGTCCATTTATCTATCTTTTTTTTTTTTCCCAGAGGTTTATAGTGTATATGAGATGTCAAGAGGACCAGAGTAGGAATGAGGAATTTGAGATGATGTATTTATTCTGAGGTTCTTTTCAGCCTTTGAGTTTTGTGAATGATGCGATTGGAGGTCATTAGCCTGTTACTTACCTGCTTCTTTAAAGGGCGTGTTTTCTACTTTGTTGTGGGTTTTTTGTTGTTGTTTTGGGGTTTTTTTTGGTAGAACCCTCTTCTCTTTTTGAGGCATTTGTTACATGCGTTGTATAGATTGACTGCTGTGTTGTTTGAGCTATGAGAAGCTGCCTGAATAAACTGTGAGATTCTACTCCACTAGCATGAAACTTGTTAAGTAGCAAATTTAGTACATGTGATTTGCTTTAATTCTGTTTCTTAAATAAGCCTTAAAATACTGTGGAAAAAAAAAAAATCAATGCTCTAACTAGAATCCAGATATTGGTTTCATAACCATTTTTCTGTTTGCTACTCTGGAGTACCTCTTGGTTAAGTCACTGAATATATTTGTGCTTTTGTAATTCGATTAAAAAAAAAAATGCATGTATAACTGACACTGTGCTTAGAACTCCATCAGCTGCAGACTTCAAAGTGTTTCACAAAGTAGCTGCATCTATACTGGGTCTAATATATAACTTGTGACTGATTTGTTTTTGATCAGTGCCCCTGGAAGTAGACCCAACAGCTTATCTATCTCATCTACAACTTCCAGTTCTGTTACATACTTCTTAAGGGTGCTTCTTGGCTGCTTGTTGAAGTATCTTCTTTTTCCGTGTAAAATGAACCTCTTCAAAATAACACACTGGCCTGAAAATAGTTGTCTCTCTTATTTTTACCAGAGTAGCACATTCATATCGCAGCTGAGGTTGGCAAGGTTAGACGATGTGTAAACACACTCGCTGAGAAACAGCTTCTGCTTAGTAATTTTTGCAGTCTGAGTAGACAAGATAAATCACTGGAAGAAGGAAACAGGTAACACCATGCTATCCATTTCTTCTCAGTTCCTTGTTTCAGTGTTCCAGTATTGATCATTTAATGCCCTGTTCTACTAACTGTTGTCATTACCCCGTTTTTGTCCTTTACCCTTCATTGACTTGATTGACCTCTGTGTGCAGTGGGCCACTGAAAAGGATGATGATGACAATGAGCATGTAACCATTTGGAAAGAGGCAGCATGAACACACCAAAAGATTTACAGTGTATGATCAATCTCGCAGGTGAAGAAGCTGAATTTTTTTTAGAATGGTTCGATGGGGTCACTTGAGATTCAGTCTCATGTGAAGGGAGATCTGCTGAGCAAATCTCAGGACATTAGCAGTCAACTTTCAACTTCTTTAGTTAAACATTCTGTATCTCCAGCTATTCCAAAGCCAGCCTCTGAAAAGTGTCAGCCAGCATCTCATCCTTCTCATCTGTCATCATTGGATGTTGAGTTGACAATTGATGAACTTGCTGCTTCTCTCTCTCTGCCATGTCATGTGTACTATCCTTGTGTGTTACAGTTGTGTGCATTTTTCAAATTCCTGTACATGTCTCTTCTATATTACATTTATTCTACGGGGAAAAAAAATGTTTCAATGTTTATTGAATTGCTATCTCACATTTTGGGAAGATGTTCTTGGCAAACAGCAAGGTTTACCTGTGTAAAGAAAATAATGGATTTGCTTAGGGTCTCATATCGAGTCAGCAGCAGAACTGATAAGCTACTGTCTGCACGCAGTTCTATTTCTGTGCTATTACCTTGCCCAGTAATAAATTAATGTAAAGAATAAAATAGCGTTCCTTTATATGTTGATCAAAGCTATAGTTGTGGTAACAATTATAACACTAAGGCTTAGGTTTGATTAACAGGGCCCAGGGACTGGTTGCGGAGATCTGCCAGTAAATCTGTATAGTTAGGCTACAGTTGCACTGTTACTGGTTTTACCAGACCACATACAGGTATCGTGAATAATTTTGAAGAACACGGTGGAATAATCAAGTATATGAGCTTGGAAACAGGCAGCATTTTTCTGCCTGTGATACAGTTACTTTAAGACTGGGAATAGAGCCAGAAATACACAAGAATCTAAACAAATACCAGAAAACTTAGTACTAGATATGGGGACCGACTGAAATTCCAGTGTTTGCATAGGCTTCATTCATGCGTGTTTGTTAAGACTCTTTTCTTTCAAGAGCTGCTTTTTATTACAGAGAAGTTCTAATGTATGTAGAAGTTTGTGGGGTTTTGGCAGGGCATTTAAATAAAATTTCACACTCACTAGCTGGGGTGGGCCCTGTGGGTTATTAGGGAACCATTTGATGTCTATGTGATCCAGCCTTTCTGTCATCAGCATGCAGATGGCCTTTTCAGATAACTACTTCTCCCACTCATACATATGCAAGCCATTGTGCTGACTGCACGTCTAGGAGTTCATGTTACATGACCTTGGTGTACATGTGCATGCCATCTCAGATTCTCAGGTTGTGGACTCATCATCTTTGGAGATATTCAGAAGCCATCTGAACATGGTCCTGGGCAGCTGGCTCTAGGTGTCCTTGCTTGAGCAGGGTGGTTTGGACCAGGTGACTTCCAGAGGTTCCCTCCAATCTCAGCCATTACTGAGAGAATTCTTGTCAGCAGTGAGTATGCAGGTGCTCTCTACACCCTGTTCATGTATCCAGGTAAACACAGTTGCATCCACATGGTATGGAAAGATTACCAGGTAGCTGTCTTTAAGTTGATTTCATTACAGTTGTAAAAGTTACTGGAAGATTTTGGCAGTGTTAGTGAAAATGGATGTAAATTTGGAAAGAAGAAGAAAAGAATATTCAGTGCCAAGACCATTGTTAGGTTGGGTTTGTCCCTCAGTAACAGGTTCTTTTCCTAGAAATTACAGAGACAGTAGGAGCAGCCACTGCTTATTTACATTCAAGTTATGCTTCTGTACTGTTTGCTGACTAAACCAGTGTTTTCTACAGCAAAGCTGTATGTCCTATTTTAGGTGCAATATCAACATGCAGTACTCCGTGTGAATATTGAAAGGGCTGTGGAATGTTGCACATAATCCATAATACTTGGCACTACTCCTCAGGGGAGGTTTACAATACAAGTTTTCTGAGTTTTGTATAATGAGATGTATAATGAGTCTTTCATTTTGTGTTTGAAACTACCTAGGTGGGTTTCTGTATAGCAGAGATCTTATTAAGCAGTGGGAATTGGAAACTGATTCAGTCCTCACTTCTTCAGGTACTGCCTTCAGATCAGTAATGAACAAATTTTTATTGCTGCAACCCCTATTATATTTATTATCCGGATAAGGAGGCTATTTTATGGAGTTCTTGAGACAGCAGCTTTTATATTTCCTTTTAAAAGTTACCTATTTAACCTAGCTAAAATGTACTTTCATTGCAGATGAACCTTCATGTTCTTGTATGTTTTCATCCATTGACCATTAAGCAAATGGTTTTGTAGCATTCACATTTGTAAGCAGTAAAAACTATTGTACTCTCTGCAGGAAATTAGAAGAGATTACAGGCAGTTTGTTACATCGAGATAAAACAAATCTAGTTTTATAAATACTTGGTATGAAATATTTTAATTTTTGAGCCATTTGAATTAGCTTTATAGAACTGAGGTTTAATCAACTTTGCTGTTAAATGTAAATAGTAGCAGTAAAACTCTTCTGCTGTAGTATCTGTTTGTCTGTTTTCTACAGCAGAAGTGTGTTTTTACCCTCAGATTAATGTTGAGGTTGGAAGGGACCTCGAGAGATTATCTAGTCAGTCCAAGTGCCCTGCTCAAAGCAGGGTCACCTAGACCAGCTCCAAGGATGGAAATGCCAGATGCTGTCTGAGTTGCAGTGTTTTACCACACTCATAGTAAAACAAAACAAACAACAGGAAGAGAAAACAAAGAAACAAAAAAAAACCCCAAAAGAAACCAACCCACACCCCCCCCCCCTTTTTTTTTTTTTTTTTTTTTCCTTTCCTTTTAAATAAGAAAGAAAAGAGAGAAAGAGCGAGAATTTCTTGGGTTTCAGTTTGTGCCTGTTGCCTCTTGTCCATTCACTGGGCACCACTGAAGAAAGTCAAGACTCATTTTTCCTT
Source organism: Todiramphus chloris collaris (assembly GCA_025345505.1). Lineage (NCBI taxonomy): Eukaryota > Metazoa > Chordata > Aves > Coraciiformes > Alcedinidae > Todiramphus > Todiramphus chloris. The sequence continues at coordinate 49,557,040 of JANVCC010000018.1, read as the reverse complement.
ACTGGTTCGTATCGGGTATTTATTTATACACATTGATAAGATCCTCCCCCCCACCTTTCGCTCCTTGAGGCTACAAATTCATAGCTCACACTGTTGTTCCTTGTATGTCCAATGCTCCCAAGCCCTTAATCATATTCATGGTCTGGCTTCAGTATGTCCATGTCTGTCTTGTGCTGGGGAACCCAGACCTGGAAACAGCACTCCAAATGCATCTCACCAGTGCTGAATAGAGTGAAAGGGTCATGTCCCTGGAGCTGCTGGTGGTGGTCTTCGTAATGCAGGCCAGGACTCTTGGCTTGATTCGCATCCTAGGCACATTGCTGACTCGTGTTCACCCATGACCCTCGAGTCCTTTTCTGCAAAGATGCTTTCCAGTCTGCCTCCAGCCCATAGTGATGTATGGAGTTCCTCCCCATCTGAGGACTTTGTATTTCCCCTTGTAGGGCTTCACGAGATTCCTGTCTGTCCATCTCTCCAGCCTTTCAAAGTCCTGCTGAATGTCAGCACAACCCCCATATATAAGGCACTTCTCCACATTTTATTATCTGCAAACTTGCTGGAGGAGCACCTGTTCAATGTCCAGGTCATTGATGAACATGTTAAACAATATTGGCCTTGGTATTGACCTCTAGAGTACACCACAAACAACTTGCTTCTGTGTTCCATTGCTGCAAGGCAGCTTCTCCTCATTTAAGTTTCATTTCTCTCCCTGTTCCGTAACAGGGAGAGCTCTCCCATGTGTTTTGTTGTTACCTCTTCCTTTTTTTAACATGCTATCCTCTGAGGTGGAAGTATACACACTTCATTTCATTTCTGATTACAGCAAGGTTTGTTTTGTAGCATTTATAAAACTTCTTTGTAGAGATTTTGGTACAGTATGACTACGTAAAAGTTATAAATTCTGGGTCTGTATTTTCTGATGTTGGTGGTATGTTTTACCTGAACACAAAACACAGGAATGATGGAAAGTAACTGAATATAAGTCATCATTTGACCAAAAAGGTGTTCTGTATCAGAAACACAGTTTTAATTTGTCCCATGTTTTCCTCACTTCAGAAAAATGGCATATGTTGTGCATGAAGTAACTTAACTTGCCATGGTAACCCAGGTCTTTTTTTTTTTAATGTATGGCTCTTAAGCAATTTATGCATTCATGTCTATGTTTGCAAACCTGCAATTCCCATGCAGAGATGAATTTAGTATCTATACAGTCTTGATTCCTGTTTTGAGTCTGGTGCATTAAAAAACAACAAAAAAAAATTAATCTAAAACCACCAACAAAACCTTTCACCTTAGGATAGATGGGAAGAACAGAATAAAGTTCTGCTAAGCATTTACAGATTGTGCCAGCACGTCAGGTTTTGGTGAGCTTGTGTTCTTACGCCAGCAGTTGGAAACCTAATCAAGGAAATAGTCATTTTTAACCACTGCTATATTAAAGATGAAAGACTTAGGAACAGAAACCAGTTGTTTTAGGTGGTGTGCAGATAATGGTGGATAGTCCTCACTCCAAAAAAAATGTATGTTCTGTATAAATGGAGCGTTAAAAGGTGTAGAAAGAGTGATATGTTATGAAAACAGATGGCATGGCAATATTGTTAGTCATTATTTTGAAGTGGAATTTTGTAGGAGGGATTGCCTGAATGGAAAAACAGAAGGAGGCGAGGATGTGTTGAAAGGAAGACTGGGAATGGAAAGGAATATGTAGAGCATGTGAGGTGAGCTGGGGAGGGGGGGGTTGGAGGAAGGAGAGTGCTGAGAGCCAGGACTGCGGAAAATATTGACGTGGGAGTTGCCACAACAGGGACTAGTTATCTAAGGCTGCTCCCTTTTGGTTTCAGCTGTTTTGGCTCATGGGGCTGATTCATCCCCTGGAATTTCTTATCTCCAGACTTGTGGCTGGAAGTAGATGAGGTGTTATGTGAGGTTTATTGCTCTGTGTAGTGGGAGAAGAGAGAAAGAAAACAAAGTCCCCCCAGCTGAGAACTGTCCAAGAGACGTAGAACACAGCAGAGAACTGAAATATTCTCATGAGAACTGGGTGGTTTGTAAGCACATTTTGTGTTGCCTGCTTTCATGAGTATTTCGGTTATTACTTTTAGGTTAAGGGATGTGAAAATGTAAATAAAATTAGTTCTAAATATCTATTGTTCATCTTCCCAGTGTATCAGCAGAAATAAACTAAAACCAGCCAGGCTTCAAGGCTGACTTTGCAGTGTGATGCATGCAGAAGAAAATAGATCTTTTACTGGCAGAGAAAGATAGGTGGGCCTGCATGATGTAGTTGCATGTGTGGCAGATTAAAAACCAGAACAAAACCCAAACACAGTGAGGAACAGGTCACATCTTCAACTGATCATCCTTTCTGTAGTGTAAATGGGCTTTCTGTAGTCTGTTAGTTTGTAATGTTCTTCAGTTACTTCCACAAAAATCTTGCTTGTTTTGTGTAAGATTGATTTGTTGAAAGAAAACATTAGCAGCATCTTATTCTTTCCAAGCTGTTAGTCTTTGACTTTTTCAGAATGACATTCTCTAATGGAAACCGCTAGCAATGCAGTATTTTAATTTTATTAATAATTTGGCTTCTGTAGTAACCTGACTCATGGTAAACCATTTAATTTTACCGAATGTTTGAATTCTGTATTTTTTTAATTGTGATGAATCTTTGCATTTTTTACTTGTAGTAACCTCATGACCAGGGACCGGGTATTTTCATAGCAGAATATTGACAGTGATGAAAAATAACAATACATTAGAGTGAAGATGGCTTTGAATAAGGAGTTGGTTTGTGAGAAAACCTGTCAGGAGAAGCACGAGTAACATTTAAAACTGAGTAACACAAAACTTTGTCTGTTTTATCTGCTCTAAAGCAGCAATCAGTTGAAACTTAAAGCTTGATCATACAGTTGAATCTCTTTACATGCCTCTAAAATACATTGATGAATTTTCAAATCCAGTAGCTTGCTTTTTTTTTTTCCTTTTATATTTAGTTAGTGATTTTGCATGATTTATGGTGTGCAGTATTGAACAGGAGTTTCTTAATCCAAGAGTTTGATGCAGTAACCATCACATTGCATAAATATTGCTTTCTGAAGCCGTCTGATTTTATTTGTCTTGTGTTTGGACGAATGCAGTGTGGTTATTTTGTTAGTGCTTTTACGTTAGGAAGTCACCTAGAATTGTGGGGAAGGGGGAAGAGGAGGGGAAAGACTGATGCAATATATTTGCTGAGCTGTGGAGGCTTTGGAGGGGGAGGTTGTTTTGTTTTGTTTTTATAGAGGTAGAATCAGTGTGTTGCCCTCAAATAATGGGGTTCTTTGTTAGCACGGTGTAATTGAGGTTTCAACCGTTCTGGAGCTGAAAATAATGTATTGTTTCAGAGTATTTTGTGAACTCCTTATTGATGCTGTAATGAGCAACTGAAGAAGGGTAGGTGATTTTCTACCTACCAGGTGTGTGTTCTGAAATACTGCACACACTGGAGCTCCGGAGAAGAATTCTGCTGTTTCCTGTTCTGCTGTTTTGATGAACTGATACTTCTAGTACTAGAGGTAGTGTATTTGTGTGAGGCTTACAGGAAGAGACATACATGAAGAGAAGTGAGGGGGAAAAAAAAAAACCAGCTTGGGTAATTAAGTCCATTCCATCTGCATTCATGAAGGAGTGTCAACTTTTTTCTGTCTAAACATTATAAAAATGGTTTCTTAATTTCTTCAAATATGTAATAATCTGTTTCAGATACCAGTCATTCCTTAATGTAACTAGAAGTGATGGAGTTAGATGTATTCTTCCATTCTGTATATAAGCCCAGCTCTTCAATATCTATTAGCTTTATATTTAAATGCATACTCAGAATTATAGTCTTTTTGACAGAATAGAGCCTAGTATAGCTCTTACAACACTTATGATGCAGTTTTCAACAAAAGTTTGGATATTAGAATTTAATATAACTCTATTTTTTCACCTTTTTTGTCAGTTAAGCAATATTTGGAAAAAAATTTCAACTGTTGTATTGTTGTCCTTTATTTTCTTACAGTTTTTAGGAGAGCAAGAATATACGGTAGGCAGAGCTATCCACTAAATCTTTGGCTCTGTCAATACCAGAGAGATTTGAGTATGAGTGCAGTCTCTTGTGATTGTACTTCTAACTGTATGCCTCATTTGTTGACGTGGGTTTGTGGCGGAAATTAAAATGTTTTGGAAATACTATTTTAAAATGTTTAATAATGAGATATGTAATTAAGGGTGATGGTGTCAACTATAAAAGGAATGACTTCTAGTAAACTTCCATAGAAGTGATGACAGTTATACTTTTTTTTTTTTTTAATGTCTGTTTTCTAAATATTCTTAAAAATAACCTGTTGTCACTGGTGCCAGCCAAAATCTCTGTGTCATTTCTTAACTTCTTGGGTAGATTTTTCTGTGAAATTTACAGTGCTGGTGTAAGGGTTGGTAAAATGTGGTTGTCACCTTAATTATAACTCCACAAATTCTTTCAATGTTCCAGCTAAGAAATACACCATGAAATCTTACTTGTGATTACTGTTAGAGTACTGCTCAATTATTTTTTTTTTAAGTACAATTTGTCTTTTTTCCTTGTAGTGCTTGTATTCTCTCCATTTTAAATGAAATGTGAAAACTAAATGTAGTTCTTTGTGAAAGAAAACAAGTTTACATATTCCAAAGTACAGCAGCTGTTTACAGTGATTGTTTATTCCAAAGCACTGTGTTCTAAACAGTCCCTAATTTGAGTGTTTAGCGTATTGTGATTATTAATACATAATATAACTTCATATTCTCTGATACTATTGTTGGCAAGGACTGAAATTGAAAGGAAAGAATATGAGGCTTTTTTTTTTTTTTTTTAACCTGTTGGGTTGTTTGTTTTTCAATTTGATTATTTTTCAGGTGACCAACAGAATTCGTGACCATGATACATTACACATTTTACAAGGAGAAAAGTGGTTTTTTTATCAACCTATGTTCTAGTCACTGCCAGAATTTACAATAAGGAAATCTCCAAGTTGATGTTGGAGGCTAGCCATGTAAAAGGATAAGGCGCCAACTGTATGAAGTGCTGCTTTTTTGTCAAATAGCTTCTGTGTACACTCATCCCTAACTCAGAAGTAAATCTGATCTGAGGTAGTTTCTGCCTTTGTGAGTTCGAGTTTATCTCTGAATTCATGAAGTCACATCTTTAGTGAAAACTGGTAGTCTTTGTTTTTTAGTTGCACAGTGAGGTCAAGAGCTCTTTTCCCATTCAGGAACAAAATTCACACTTGAAAATAAGCTCATTTGCAGCTGGACATCATTGTCTTGTTGCCAATCTATATGTTGAACTATGTAACTTTAAAAAAGGCTTCTGAAAATTGTCTTTCGTGAGTCTTAGTGGTATTTCTACTTAGGCGCAGTCATAGACAAAAGGCTTTACTCCAGAGAGGATTGTAGTGAGTGGAATTGTATTTTTTGTATTAGAATTTGCTCAAGAAGTTTAAAGGTCTGTTTAAAAAAAAAAAAAAAAATTAGACATTTTTGCTGTTAGTAAAGAATGTGATGAAAACGGATCTTTTCCAAATATAGAATAAAATTATATGAACAAAATTGTGGCTGCAGTTAAATCTCAATTGCCTTTAACTGAAAGGTGAAAAAAGGCGAGAAATGCAGTAGAAGATGATGGTTATGATTAATATTTGTTTAGAAGTTTATTGCGCTTTTTCCAGTGGCGCAGGCAAATACTTACGTTCTGTTATATAAAATTCTTCAGTTGGGCACAAGGAAATTTGTCCATAGGTAATCTGTCTGTCTGATTCCATAACATCAATACTTGATTTTTCAGAGGCGTATAATTTTCACAATTCCTGTAATACCAATTTCCTACATTTCTGGCTAACTCCAGGAGTTCCAGTCCTACAATGTTGTTTTTGTTTGTTTGTTTTTATAGAAATGTACTACAAATGGTTTTATTTAGAAACAATGATTGGAGTCCTGTGTTTTCCTAATAATAATTATGTAGGGGAAAGGGACCTGGGGGTCTTGGTGACCATGAGCCAGCAATGTGCCCTTGTGCCCAAGAAGGCCAATGGCATCCTGGGGCATGTTAGAAGGGGTGTGGTTAGTAGGTCAAGAGAGGTTCTCTTCCCCCTCCACTCTGCCCTGATGATGCCACACCTGCAATGTTCTGTCCAGCTCTGGGCCCCTCCATTCAAGAAGGACATGGAACTGCTTGAAAGAGTCCAGCGCAGAGCCACAAAGATGATGAGGGGAGTGGAACATCTCCCTTATGAGGAAAGGCTGAGAGACCTGGGTCTCTTTAGCTTGGAGAAGAGGAGACTGAGGAGAGACCTCCTTAATGTTTATAAATACGTAAAGGGTGAGTGTCAGGAGGATGGAGCCAGGCTCTTCTCAGTGACGTCCAATGATAGGACAAGGGGCAATGGGTGCAAGCTGGAACATAGGAGGTTCCATGTAAATGTAAGGAGAAAGTTTTTCACAGTGGAGGTGACAGAGCACTGGAACAGGCTGCCCAGGGAGGTTGTGGAGCCTTCTTCTCTGGAGACATTCAAAACCCAGTACCTGGATGAATTCCTGTGTGACCTGATGTAGGTGATCCTGCTCTGGTAGGGGGGTTGGACTAGATAATCTTTTTGAAATCCCAACCCCTAACACTGTGATTCTGTAATTCTGTAATTGTCAAGAGTAGTTACTTATTTGTAGGTGAGAATGAGCAGAACCCATAGTCTCCTTTGTGATTTGCATATGAGGTTAAGTTTTTATCTCTTCATGACTAAATTTTAAGTGATTGTTATTTTCATGCAGTCATAACTTCAGGTTTTTGTCTCCCCTACAAATCCATGTCCTAAATAGAATTTTATACATTAAGACCTGAAAACCTGGTAATAGAAGGATGATTTAAAAGACTTTCCATAGCAAACCACTGCCCTTTTAAGCAATATCTCTGTTGTGTGATCATGACTTAGTTTTTTTACTAATTAGTTAATTCTAAATTGGATTAAACTTCTGCAAGAGAATAATTCTATCAAGTTGGCCTTTCAAGATTACATTCAAATTGAAAGCTGAGAGTTAAGTGCAGAACCTTTGCAGTGACATTTGACTTTTCTTTAATTCTACTCCTGAAAAAAAATCAATTTTTGTTTTGTTTATCATATAGACTGCATAACTACTTTTCTGTCTGAATTCCATGTATGCAGTTAGTGAATTATGCTTTAAAATACTTAACTAATTTGGTATTATAGCTGTTGAATCAAGATTGTGTAAGTCAAGAATGACTTAGAGAAGGTCATGAGTGTTTTGGTGGGATTCATCCTCCTTTTCTTGCCTTTAGCTGTCTTAATCACAAGACCATCATTTAAGATAATGATATGCACTAGTGCTTCTAGGAACTCCTCACAAGATATGTGCTTTTATGCCATAATGTGTGTGGATTTGTACAGCTAAACTAATGAGCAATAGACTGGAAAAAGACATTGTAGAACATGTACGGAAAGGTCGTAAAACAAAAGGTGTTATTAAAAGGTTATTTTGAGGGGAATTAAAGATGTCTGTGTTCATCAGTTTCAGCTTATTTTATTAAAGTTTATGCTTTTTCGTCAGGTGTTAGTAAGATTTTGAGTATTCTGTACCGATAAATTATTTCAAAGACTCACAGCGTAGGATTTTGTTTTCTGAAGATGAAAGTTGTGACTGGTGGTGAGTCTTCAAACTCTTTTGAACCATATTGAAATACAGGCTTGTAAATGTGCTCGTGCACTTCCACTTTCTGAAAGAATGGTTTGAAGGATAGTCCCTGACATGTTTTGGCTCACACAGTTCCTTTCTTTAAAAAAAAAATCCTGGACAGGGAAACTTGGCAGACCATCATATTGGAAAATTATAAACACGCCTCTGCCAGGAGTGTTTGAATTTGTTATAGTCATCTGGTCTGGACTAGTAGCTGCTTACAGATCTATGAATAGCAACGGTAGAGGCAGAGGAGCAATTTTTCTACAGGCGTAGCGTTGAAATTATTCTTATTTGGAAGTCTGCCTTTGTCATGAAGGAGCTAGAAACACAGGTTTGGGTTTTTTTCTCTTAAAGTTTATTGTTTTGTTGTTGGGTTGTTTTGTTTTTTTTTTCTGAAGAAATGAATCATTTAAAATTTGCTGGAACATTCATTTTAGAACAGGACAGTGCAGAAACACCTCAGTCACAATGATGAATGGTTTTCTGACCAAAGCTGTGACAAAAAAGAAATACCCTTACCTGTGTTTTTAGATCTCAAGGTCTTTTGGTGGTTTTGGTGGCAATTATATTTTGCTTTTCCTAGAAGTAAAGGCATTCTTTGTCTCTTAAAGGGCTAGAGGCCCAGAAGTTTTAATAGCCTCTCTTTAGAGCTGTACAAGACTTACTATTACTTTCAGTATGGGGTTTTCAGGTTGCTTTCCTAGTCCAAAGCCATCACTATTAATGCTATGATGTAGCACTCACCAGTGTGAGAAGTTCCTGGTCTTTGCTCTTGATAAACTTGTATTTATTTTACTTTTGATATATTCAAGTTAATTGACTAGGATTTGTAAGGCGAGTTAAGTGTTTGTCTTAACTATGCAGAATACTTTTTAAGTACAGATTTTTATTTCTGGTTATAGTCTGTTCCCTTCAGTGGTCCAAGTGTTTGAATGTCCACTGGAAGAGTAAGCAGTTTAATGGTTAGGGTGTTTTTTTCCATCAGCTTCCCCTGGGGCTTTGGAAAGTGCTTCTTATATCTATAAAAATACAAAATGCACTAGAAGAAAAGTCCTGATTTATAAATCAGCACAGTGCTGCACTGGTAATCTGATCTAAATAATTTGAATCTAGATTCTTATTTTTACCTTTCGGCCTAATTGTCAATAGAAAAATGTATCCTTGTATTCTTTGTCCTAGACTTTGCTATCTAATTCCAGGTTCTTTTGTTTCGGATGCCTGAGCAAGTTCTATTGTGTCAGTTGTTTCTTAAACTGATTGCTAATAATTTCATCTTTATTGTTTGAAGGATTAATTAAGCTTTTCTCTCAAAAGGACCAGAAGCTAGGACAATTAAATAGATTTCATAGTCCAAAATAGAAGCAGTACCGTTAGTACTGGAAATAAATGCAAATACTTCCAAATCTGAAACACAGGAATGGGTATATTTGTGTTCTGTGTGACTTGTGTTCTCAGAGATTTTTCTAGATTTGAACTAGGACCTCTAGTTAAGTAACTGCTTTACAAAACAGGGTATATCCTGAGATTTTTTTTTTTTTTTTTTTAACAAGTGAGAGATGTTGGAAACTTTATACTTCAGCAGCCCCAAAACATTTTACTAATTAGAGATCTTTATGGACTGTGAGTTTACTGCAGCAATAACTGTCTAACACACCTCAGAGACAAAAAAAATTGAAGGTATGATTTGTCTGTGTGCTTCTGAACTTGTATAAACTTCATCTGTCTCCTGACACTGCATGATTAGTGTGAAATTGGTGCATGGCTTCAGGAAGACAGCCTTTCTTGTCAGCTCTCTGAAATGTAAATAATTGCTTCTGAGGAAGACTGTGTTCTTTTAAGGTGTGTCTTAACTAAGCAATTAGCGGTAGTGTTTTTGGTTCCTGCCCAAAAGTCTATCATTCCATTTACATTAACAGCCTGCATGTGCTTTCGGATTTGGTCAAGTTTACTGAAAGTCATAGATTGGAATTCCAGCACATTTCTTATTCAAGCTTGCCATGGCAGGGCATGTAAGCTAATAAAGCGTACTGGTAACAGCTCTGAGTGTATCTCAGCGTGAGAAGTAGAATATACCACTAAGATGTTCACAGGTGAACAAAAACAGTATTGAAGATGCAGAATCACTGAATGGTGTTGTACAAGGTTAACTTGGGTCTTCACATTTCAGTTGCTAAACTTTGAGTTCTCTGTGGGGTAATCAGCTGCAAGGGTATCTAAACACACATGTACAAAGCAAAAGCTGTTTTTGAAGAGGTGGAGACAGTCACGACTCTGACAGTGAAAACAAAAACATGTTCAAGTAGCTTCTGGTTTCTACTGTTCCAGTAGTTGTAACATGGGAAAACAATGGTTTGGGAAGATTAACATATGTGTATTTGCCATCAGCTCAAAAAAAAGACCGAATAAATGCTTGTTTCTGTAAGCCCTTGGGTAAAAAGCAATAAAGCTGCTACAGAAAGCCAGCTAATATGGAATAAACTGGTTTCAAATGTTTACTTTGTAACAGTTTCATCAGAAGTTCTATTCAAAATACATAAAATCACCTCTCATATGTATAATGCTAGTCCCAAGTTTTACCTGTTACTGTGATGAGACCATTCATTCTGTTTACTTATAAAGTGTACAGCATCCTGTGAGTTAAACGAATTATATTTTGTTTAGTTTTGTACCCTCCCCATTGTTCCATGTTTTATCAAATGCTTAGCCCTAAAAACTTCCAGTGTGCTTTTTGTTGTTTGGTTTGGGTTTTTTTGTCAGATCTGTGCTACCTCTGCTTTTGTACAAAAACCCTTAGTCCACATGGGCCTTTGATTAATGCAGGGAGATGAATGTATTTTGTTTGGGTATTGTTATTTGAGTTATCAAATTGTAGTAAGGAGCTTAATGAAGTCCTATGGGTATCTTCAATGTGGGTTGTCCTCCATCGTATTACTAAAATATGTAGCTTTTAAACAGATTACAGATAAAAAGTGAGAACTCGCATTCATCCAACTAGATAATGATGATTATTTTCTCAATACATTGGAGTTCTCTTGCATTCTTTAAGCATTCTTGTTGCTTTTGATGATCCATTCAACTCAAAGGCCTCAAAATAAGATTTGAAATCTTTATAGTATACATATAGGTATTTGATTCCTTTTTCTAAACATGGTTATCAGTAGACATAAATTTTCAAGAGCTGAATCAATAAATTTCTGTTAGTGGAACTTTGTATGCAGATATGTGTAATATCTGTATTTAAGCAGGATTTTGTGTAAAGCCAAACTACTTAGAATAATAGCAGCAATACTCGAGGATATAAAAGAAAGCATCTTGGGAACACAGGTAGACCTGCATTTTTTGATTAGTCTCCTAACTTCGTTTTCAAATGAGAGACAGTTCTGTAGTTGTAGGAAAGGAAAACATTAAACAACAAAACCAAGTCAGTCCAGTAAATTGCTGTGTGCTGGAGCTGTCAGAGCTCTGAGGTATGAACTAGCCCGTTCTTAAAACTGTGCCCCCGAGTGCCAGTAGTGATGCTGTAAAATATCAGAGTACTTTACTCTTGACTATTCACTGAACTCTAGAATGTAGTACTGCATTTAAGTGTATTATATTCACATTTCAAAAAGTGTAGAGCCCAGACAGACTGATAATCAATAAAATAAGTAAAAGAACAATGGACGTGGATGTTAAAACTAAACAGCAGCAAACTCTTCGATTAGGAATTGCTTTATTGAAATAAGTATTGTAAAACTTCAGATGTATTGATAGAATTACTGTCAATTTAGGATGCTTTGGTTGTAGAGTATACGCATATTCATTAGTAAAGTTTAATGATACTTCCTTGAAGAACTACCTTCACTGTTTTTTATTTTGCTTCTTTTTGTTGTTGGGCTCAAGATTAATTCTCATTGGATGGCTTAAACATTTGTCAAAATATATTTGTGTAGAAACTGGAGTCAAACTGATGGTCTTGAGGTTCCTTCCAACCTCAACTATGATGTGACAGAAGAATTGAATTTAATATACCTGCATTAAAACAGGTTTACCCAACTAGTTTGTATATCAGATTATTTTGGGGTTTGTTGGGCGCATTTTAACTCATTCTGCTATCTTCAATTAAAAGAAAGCATAGCTAAGTCACTCCTACATAGTATTTACTAATTAAATTTAAACTAAACCCAAGTTTTTAACTCTCACAATTTTGAGTATCATTATTCTGTTTGACAAAGCTGAATATACTTGTTCTGCACCTGCTTAAGCTAGATGGTCTCTGTCACAAGCTGGATTTAGAAAAACTATATAGGCTTCTTACTTTTTCATTTCCATGGTGTAATTTTCTTTAAAAATGTTTGTGTTGGACATGGTTTCCTTAACTTTTAAAAGCATTTAATTTAAATTACGTTACTGGTTTACAGCAAAGATAAACCTCAGCGCAAGTTGTTACACATTCAAACTTAAACCTTAAAAGGTTTCATAGAATGGTTTGGATTGGAAGGGACCTGAATGATCTTCTAGTTGTGACCCCCTTGCCATGGGCAGGGACACCTTCCACTTAGATCCTGTTCCTCAAAGCCTCATCCAACCTGACCTTGAACACTTCTAGGGAAGGGGCATCCACAACTTCTCTGGGCAACTTTTTCCAGTGCCTCACCACCCTCACGGTAAAGAACTTCTTCCTGATATCTAGTTTAAATGTACCTGCTTTCAGTCTGAAACCATTGCCCCTTGTCCTATCACTACACTCTCTGATAAAGAGTCCCCCCACATCTTTCCTCTAGGCCTCCTTGAGTATTGGAAGATTGCTATAAGGTGTCCACAGAGCCTTCTCTTCTCCTTTTCTTCTCCAGCCTGAACAACCCCAAAAGGAAAGACTTTGTTTGAAACTTGCTTAATGGAAACAGTTTGGGTTTATGGCTGTTTCCCTATAAACCTATATTTCCCTATATGACCCTATAAAAAAATGTCACTGTTTAGGGTCAGGGTGTCTCCTTAGACCTAGAACAGACACTCTCTGTTAACCCCCCTCTCTCCCCAAAGGGGAAGAGAAAGGGAATAAGGGAGAGACTTAGTGATTAGAAAAGGAAACTAGAACAGCTTTAAATTAAATTAATAATAATAAAAATGGAATATATACAAATATATACAAACCCAGTATGGAACCCAACCCCCCTACTGGTAATTCCATCACCGTCACCACTGATGCTGTGCAGGCACCGGGGCAGTCCCAGACTGGGCCCCGCAGCAGACGGGAGCTGTGTTCAGGAGCTGGATTCTGGTACCGGGTTCAGGAACACACAGACCAGGATCAAAGGCAGAACAGACAGAGGCCTCTTTGGATACTCCGAGGAAGGAACCGAAAGAGGACCCGAGCCAAGCAAAAGCTGGCAAGGCAGTCCAAGAGAGAAGAGCCCAGAGACCCTTCGGATCCCTCAGCTCTATGCCAAATATGCCGTCTATGGGCTGGAATACCTCGTTGGTCAGTTTAGAGTCACCCGTCCTGTCCGCTCCTCCCTGCAGGTGCAGCCTTTCCCTTTCTGCACCCCCCAGTGTGGTACACAGGACCCAGCAGTGGCCTTGGTCTGAAGACCAACCCTTGGTAGTAACTCTAAACACGGGGTGTTATCACTGCCAGCAGCAGACACTGTCTGTGAGAACAGGCTGCTACCTTCAGACAGTGCAGTTAGAAGAACTGAGATGAAAAGTAAAATCACTGAACAGAATTAGTTCTGTTCTCACTCAAACCAGGACAAAAAGTTTGAGTAGTTTTGGTGGTGTTTAGTTGCTGAGAGGTTTTTTGATACCTATTCTTTCAGAATTAGGTGGTGCTGCCCACCACTCATTTCAGTGTCTTAAGGCTCAGGGCTGGCTTGATTATATTTTAGTTTATATTAATCACGTTTCTGAAGACCAATTAATGAATTGCACTGACACATAATTTGTAACTCCCTAAAAATATCAGGGTGACCGTTAACTATTTGGATAAAGGACCACAATTTTAACCAGGTGAAACTAAGGGAGAAACTCAGTAGAGCCAACAGAGATACACTCCAGTCACTCATACTGACTGAAGCTGTGGCACTGATGCGTTATGGACTTCTAACAGCCAGTCTGAGTTTGAGGAGAGATGTGCCATGAAGTCTGTAAGTAATTAAATCTTCAATCATGGAACAAAGTCAAACAGCCAACACTTGGTAAAATTTGCATAGTTCAGCTTAAGTTACATTTGATGGTTGGCACTTAACAGCTTGCTTAGCATGCAGAGTATCCCTTCATCGGATTTACATTTGTCAGTTTTGGTGATTGCAGTAAGTAGTAAAGAACTTTAAATGGGGAATGCTTAAACACAAAAAGGAAAAAAAAAAAAATTCTGAGTTTGAGAATTCTCTTTCAGTCCTGCAACTAAAATTTCAGAATGCAGCCATTTCATCTGGGATGCTTTTTTAGTTGAATGAACACACCCACATGTTGTAACTACCATATACATATATGGCTAAAATAGTTTGAAATATTATAATGTTGGGGTGGTTTTTTAAGATACAATGTATCTTGTGTTCAGTTTGACTGGTTTTGAGCTCTGTGGTAAAAATATTTTTGCATGCTTTTGCACATATGTTTTTAGTATTATTATTGATGCATTTTTTTGTTTTTATTCTTCTACTGTTTGCTTTATTGCAGCTTTATTCTTTAGCCATGTGCTATGAAGTGTAAGCATACTGTCTCCTCCTGGACTGGTGAACAACAATATTCATTCTAACTGTGATAATACTAATGAAAACAGTTTATTGAGAGTGGAGGACACAGAAGATCTTCTTGGCATGGTTTTTTGTTGCTTTCTTTTATGTTTACTGAATTCAGGGTAGAAGTTTTCTGATGACTCGGAGCACGTCACCCGTTACTGTATGCTTTCATTTGTTTTCAGTTATGTGGTTGCACAGTAAAGGCTGGAGTTTGGTTTTTAGAGAAGTTTAATAACTTCAGGGGTTTCATCCCTTTAAAGAGCATAAATGTTTCACATGAGGAGCTACTGGTTATAATAGTTACAATAAACTATTTTAGTGCAAGTTGCCTGTGTAATTACTTTGTATCAATAATGTATAATATTGATAGATATCGAGAAAGGCGAAGAATTGCAAAAGGTGAAATAGTACAGCAGTCATACAGAGTTAGGTAAACCACTTGATAGAGTTTGGGTATGCAAAGTGGGATGTATGTAGGAATGAAGAATGTAAACAGTGTCCACAGTATAGAAAACATTGACTGTGAGAAGAATTTTGGGTACTGCAAACAAGCAGCTGAATGAGTATCAGTGTGATGCTGCAAGAGCTAATGTAATTTTTGGTTACATTAATTACTATTAATGTAATATTAGGATAATGCTGAGAAGGTTGAAGGTAACATTTGTGAAACAGATGTGATAAAGCAGTGTGTCCAACTCCTGCACCAAAGTATTTTAAATTATGTTGAAGAAATCTAGAAGGCTCAGAAGAGAGCTGGAACATGGTTTGCTCCTCATCCAGAGGCTAGCAAGATATATTTTTGTTAGATTGTATCAGGAGCTTGTGGTGATGCAAGGAGAACTTTCAGTCTAGTGATGAAAACCATGGAAAGAACAAATAACTGAAATTTAAGCTAGTTGTTTTCAAACAACAGCTCAAACAAATATTTAAGCAGTGAAGAATTTTACAGAGGGGAGTTTAAGGGGTTTTGAACTGCCTTTTAAAGGAAAGTGGCAGGCTTCTCTAATGAAGCCAGACGGTACTCTTTTCAGAATGACCACTTTTGTCTTATGAGCTGCTGGTCAACCAGGTTAGCTTCTAGGTCTGTAATATTCTGGAAGGCAGATATATTGATCAGATGTTCCCCCATAACTTAAAAAAGTGCATTAAATATAAATCCCTTGTATCAATATGAAGCATTGGTGCAGGGTTGCATTTGGTGGGAAGTACTGCTTCTGGTTCAGTTTCAGTAATGTGCATAGGCTTGTGAAGTGGAAAGGATTTTGAGTTCCAGTTCCCCACTAGGCTCCTTGTGTTGTCTTAGAGCTTACTGGCCTGTGATGGTCTAAGTTGTGCATAAACAGCTGACCCCAGGTATTAGGGGTTTAGATAAAATCCATGGTTGGGATTGTGCTTCCTGTGTCATGGAGCTCATGAGAGCTCCCTAGGTTTGCAGCACTGCTCTGATGGTGTTACCCGGTAGTAACAGCTATGCAAGCTGTCATGGCAGGAGCAGCTGATACGTGTTAAATTTATGTGCTAGTTCAACCTGCTGTATCTTGTGCCATGAGCTCTTGCTGCCAGGGAGGACAGGCAAAACATCATGAGGGTACTTTCAAAGCATTTGAGCAATCAGTTGTGTGTCTTCACCTGGTGTCGCTGTCTCCATGGGCACTTTCACAGTGGAAACAGAATTTGAAGATAAATGTAACTTTTCTACAAAATGTGTCTTGGCAATCAGGGTCCTTCTCTGCTGTTATCTTACCATGAAGGAGGGAGGTTAGTGTCATAGAGCAGGGAAGCCTGCATTGTTTTCCAAAAATTAACTGTGAAAAGTAGCTTCAGGAGGCCACAGGATCAGGCCAGACCTGTTTTGATTGTGTACTGTGTAAAACAGAAATAAGAGAGCCTCTGCTGTTCTTTTCAAAAGCAAGTGTGTTATTTGTTCCTATTGGCGTAGAGCACTTCAGCCTCAAGTGTACTAATGCAAAATCTGCCATCACAGTATTCTCTGAAACAGTTACCTTTATTTCTAGACAGAGTTATTTATTTATTCAGTGGCAATACAAGTATTGTAGTGGTCTTGCTCTGATTTATGGCACTGAGAGACCTTCCTGGCACTATTGTTGCCCTTGCCTCTTTCCGAGGGTGTGAGAGGTCATTGAAAAATACTGGTCAGTATTGTTCTGGAAACAAATGTTTCCAAGTAGGCCCACCTAGTGAAAGAAACTCACCCCTTGCCATCAGAGATTTCTTACACAGGAATACTTTACACAACTCATGTTGATGAAATACAAGTCAGAATGAATCATTGGAGAAATCTCAAGTGGAATGGAGATGTAACTCTGGTCATACAAAGAGCAGCTGATATCGTCATGTTTACTCCAATACCCACACCACTCAACGAAGACTGAGTGTCTTCTAGACAGCTGACTTAATTTCTTGCTTGAATATTCACTAAATTCAGTATTATTCATTTATATCCTTCACAGAGTATATACTCTGGCCAGAGTGAGTATTGTCCGAGTTGAAACTCAGTTCTTAAAGGGGAGAAACTAACAAAGGAGGAAATTATTTGCTAGAAGATCACTGCTTTCTGGCCAGTCCAGCTATCAACAATTTGCCTATTGTTCTCCTCCTGGCAGCAGTCTTCATCTGTCAATTTGAGTGTTCAAGCAACTCACAGAAGCTCCTGAGGTGCAAAGTTATGCCAGCTTTTCATTTTTGAGGGGCAAAAGCAAGGTTAAAAAATGGGCTTAGTTGAGAGGGCTTTATGCCCTAGTGGCAAACTATCAAACTGTCCTTGTTGTCGAGTTTCATAGTATAGAATCACTATGATTTGGTTGGCAGGGTATGTTGCATTTAGTGTTTCTGATTAAACATCGCTGTGGCTTTGATCCTTCAAACAGAATGTGCTCCTAAGAAGACTTTAAAGAGGTGATGCCCATTGAGCATTGCTGTGCTTAAGGAAGGCAGTGAAATGTATAATTTATTTTAAAATTTCACAAATATCACAAAGAAGTGATCCTCTCTGCTTTTGAAAAGATACTTTTGGAGCTTCCTCCCCCTCAAAGGGAAATGATAGCATGACAAAAAGTGGTGCTCAGTTCCTGTTTTGTGTTCTGTTTTAGCTTGGATGGTGATAAGAAGAAACCTGATTTAGCATTATCCTGTAACTACAGCACAGAAGTGAAAAGTAAGGCAACTTTAGAACATGGTGGAAAACATTGGAACTTTGTTAGAAAATACTTCTAGTGGTGACAACATGAAATTTCACCCAGCTCTTCCAAATCTTTATGCATGTAATGTGCCTCTTAAAATGTAGTTCTAAATTTACACATCTGGGAATCAATTTTCCATTTTCTATTGCTCTTCTGCTTTCTAGCTGTTTCTAGACGTAGCTGATCGTGCCCCTGAAACACTGGAGAGGTGTTGTCTGCTCTCCTGAAGTAGGATGCATTATGTGTTGAAGGGGTCCATCTGCCCCCATGCCTCTTTGGTTTAGAAACAGTATAGTACTCATTAGACTGGGTGTACCTCATGCTTAAAAGAAGAGCAGGCCTCTGGACCAAGAAAAAAGATCCATGTAACTCATAGTAGATATGTCTAATGTGCAACTTGGCAGAGATGATTATGCTGTTCCTAGTAATTCTTTATGTTTCTTTCTCAAAATGTCTCTTTTTTTCATTTTCCTCATAGGTCAGACTTCAGTGGTAGGAGTCCTTAGGCTCGTTCCGCTGTTAGGTTCATGTAAACAGTGCAGTTTGGTTGACAATTAGACACATGAAAATAAATGTAGTCTTTTTTTCCCCCGAGGGACAACAGTACAGAAACATCTTTATGGAGTGAACAGTAGCACAAAGTACATGATACAAGTTTTGGATCCAAGTACACATGGTGAAATGAGCCGAGGTAGGGAATTACAAATAAAGAACATCACACATGTAGATGAGATGCATGGGCCCTATAAGTGCAGGCAGGTAAGTGGACAGATCAGGTCATTTATACATGGTGTGATAACTACACAAAGAATAATTTTATCAGTATATTGTCTCGTGGCTATTGATTTTTGCAATGGTTCAGCTTTTTATGAAAGACTTGACTTGGGACTAGGGAAGTTCTAAACCTTACTTGGACTGTATTAGCTCCATTTGAAGTTAGACAATCCATTATTAGACGTGTTTCCACTTGAAAAAAGAAAGTTACATTCATGTGTGTTTATCATGTACATTGGGGGCTTGTCTGCACTTTTTTTTTTTTGTAAGCAATGAGCTGCAAATTAGACTGTTAAGTTTTTTTTTTAAACTAGAATAAGGAGACTTCAGAAAACATTGTGTTTTGTAATACACATCCCTAGAGATATGTATCTTCCAGTTGAGTGCAGATATTAATTATTAGTTGGTTAACCTCAAATTTCTCTGGAGCAAAAATGTATGCCTGGTCACATGGTGTTGATTTTTATCATCAGTAGTACTTAAAAGTTTTCTTAACAATAGTCTTACTTTTCTTTGAATGTTGAAGTAAACTGGCATTCTTTTGTGCGCCTAGATTCAGATTGTGGTGGGCATGTCTAGTCTCCTGTACTGGAGCTATTACAATTTGATTGCTTTTGTGTCACTTTGTAATAAAAAGTGATTTGATAAATCCTAATTCTGGCACAGTAACTAGAAAGTGTGCTGTATTCTCTCTGAGGAAGTACTGCTTTATTTGCCCAGGTGTGTCTGAATGTGAGTCAGTTCCTTGATTTCTTTGAGAACTTCCATGGACGTTTGTTTTCATTGTATAGATCTTTATAAATAAAAGAGCTTACCAAAACTGGCAATGGTTCACTTTGAGGGGGGGATTCTTGCTGTATGACCCTTTCTTATGTTTTCATCCTCTTTAATTCTTTTAATTGGTTTTGGAGTCATGGCTACTGGGTTTGTTAATTTCTGGTGTATTGTGATCCCATAAACTTAGTCTAAACACATGATTTCACATAGATTATTTATTTTGTCCGTTTACATTATCCAATAAGTAACTGCAAAGTATATAAAGCTTTACTGGTATATTTCTTGATTATGAACACCACCACCTTTTTGTGTTGTTTTGTTTCGTTTAAAGGGGTGGCGGGGCAGAAATGTGAGTTTCCCCATTCAGTAACCGCTGTCCTAACTCTGATCCAGTTATATTAACATTGGTAAAATTGCTCTGCTTTTAGAAACACTTACTTTGCCTTACACTCTGGATTAATTAGTTCTTTTTCTCCACATGAAACTCAAGTCACCTTTATGTTGTTTACAAGTGATATAATAGAATTTATGTCTTGAAAATGTACATCAAATCCCTTCCTGTTTTATTAGTCTTTGCACCTTAATTGCTTTGTTAATCTGGTTTGCCACAACTATTGTAAAATACTATCTGTCCAACTTGCTTTAAAAATAGTGAACATCTAGAGATCATTACTGTTTTTAAAACCACTTACAATACTTTTTAGAGTTTTCTGTCAATAGTTAATTGAAAGGCTGACCTTGAAAGAGACTGCTTGCTCAAATATTCTGTATCAGTTAGTTAAATGGCTTCGTAGCATTTTGTATTTGCAGAAAAAAAATGCTTTTTATCTCTTGACAGTAAAATCACGGAGGGAGGCACAATGTACAAACTCTATGGGGTACATACTGTTTAACCATTCCGTGCCATTTTTAAGAATGTGGCAGTACAGGATTCTTTTCCTTTGCTTTTAAGGCAGCTAATATTTATGCTCTTGGATGCTGCTTACTCTGTTAGCTGACATTGACACCGTATGAAGCAAGAGCTATGCACAACTGCCCTGTGCAGCTTTGCCCCTTGGTGTGCTGGCACAGTACATTGTGCAGTTATGGTAAACTTGGGGAACTGATATATGCTGAAAAGGTAATCTTTTTTTGTGGGATGAATTTTTGACCAGCAAACTGTTCCAGCTCAGTTCCTATTGCAGATGTCCAAAGTCTTGTGCATTCTCAAAAGAGAAATGGAGCGAGAGCAGATGACCTGGGCAGGTTAGTTTTCATGGGAAATTTTTTTTTGTTTTTTTTTCATCTTCTCTACCGTGCAGCTAAATTACTTTTTCTAAAGAATGGTCGTTCTCTACCGTGTCTTCTCTCTGTATGAACACCTTGAGGATAGTTTTGTACTGAAACACTTGGGAGTACAGAGTTTTTTTGGGAGGTGGGTTTTCCTTATGCTCTGTTTTGCTTTTTCTTTTTTTCCCTTGCCTTTTCTGGAGGGATAAACCGACAAAATTTAAAAATTGAAGATCATGGATAGCAGTTTTCATACTTTGTTTTTGTGTAGTTGTGTGTTGTTTCAATTCTTCCTAAGTGGTGTTAATGTTAAAAGTGGCTGAGGGAAAGGTGATAGTATCTCAAACATTGAGGTGTTTTCCATTCAGTTCACTGTAATCTGAAAATTCAGACATTATCAGGGAGGAAGACTCTCCACTGGTTGATGAGGATTGGGTTAGAAATCACTTGGGTAAAACACGCACAAATCCATGGCCCTGATGGGCTGCACCCACAAATGCTGAGGGAGCTGGCTGATGTTGTTGCCCTACCACTCTCCCTCATATTTGAAAGATCATGGAGAACAGGAGAGGTTCCTGAGGACGGGAGGAAAGCCAGTGTCACTCCAGTTTTCAAAAAGGGCAAGAAGGAAGACCCTGGAAAAGTGATGGAGCAGCTCATTCTGGAGATAGTATCTCAGCACATGGAAGAAAAGAAGGTTATCAAGAGTAGCCATCATGGATTTACTAAAGGAAAGTCACATCTGACTAATCTGATAGCCTTCTATGATGGTGTGCCTGAATGGGTAGATGCAGGGAGAGCAGTGGATGTTGTCCACCTTGACATTAGCAAGGCTTTTGACACTGTCTCCCATAGCATCCTCGTGAGTAAGCTCAGGGCGTGTGGGTTGGAAGAGGGAATGATGAGATGGGTTGAGAGCTGGCTGAACAGTAGAGCTCAGAGGGTTGTGATCAGTGGTATGGAGTCCAGTTGACACACTGTAACTAGCAGTGTTCCCCTGGGGTGAGTACTGCACCCAGTCTTATTCAACATTGTCATCAAGGATCTGCATGAAGGGACAGAGTGTACCCTCAACAATTTTGCTGATGATACTAAACTGGGAGGAGTGAATGATACACCAGAAGACTGTGCTGCCATCCAGTGAGATCTGGACAGGCTGGAGAGCTGGGCAAAGGCAGACCTAATGAAGTTCAACCAGGATACGTGTAGAGTCCTACACCTGGGGATGAATGGCCCCCTGTACCAGTACAGGGTAGGGGTTGACCTGCTGGAAAGCAGCTCCATGGAGAAGGACCTTGGAGTCCTGGGGAACAGTAAGTTGTCGATGGGACAACAAGATGCCCTTGTGGCTAGGAAGGCGTGCATAAAGATGTGTCCAGCAGGTCCAGGGAGGTTTTCCTCCCCCCTGCTCTGCCCTAGTGAGACCACATCTGGAGTACTGTGTCCAGTTCTGGTCTCACCAGTTCAAAAGGGATAGGGAAATACTAGAGAGAGTCCAATGGGGAGCTACGAAGATGATGAAGGGACTGGAACATCTCTCTTATGCGGAAAGGCTAAGAGCCCTGGGGCTGTTTAGACTGGAAAAGAAGACTGAAAGGGGATCTTATTAACACTTACAAATATCTGCAGATATCTTCAGGGTGGGTGTCAAGTAGAAGGGGCCAGTCTCCTTTCAGTGGTGCCCTGTGATAGAACGAGGGGCAATGGTCACAGACTGGAACACAGGAAGTTCCACCTCAACATGAGGAGAAACTTCTTTCCTATGAGAGTGACGAAGCACTGGAACAGGCTGCCCAGAGAGGTTGTGGAGTCTCTTTCTCTGGAGACTCTGAGAACCTGCCTGGATATGTTCCTGTGTGGCCTGCCACCAGTATGCAAGTACTTTACCTTACAACCAGTAAGCAAGTACTGTACCTCTAACTCAAAATGAATCCCGATAGCTTTATAATGTCGCTTCTGATATGCCAGTATGAGAAGGAAATCTGCAATTCAGCTACAGTACTTGCAATCAACTGTATTCATCGTTTTATCTTTTGATGCACTTGCTGAAGTTGATGTGTGCAGATGCTGAACCTGCACTACTGTCATAAAACTGGTTTTAGGTTAAAGTTCATAAGGAATCTAGTAGGTTATTCATCCCAGTCACAAGGTGCCTCGTGCTGTTACAGGGCTGAATTTGTATGATAGACAACAAAGGGTAGCGTGCAGCACTAGTGGAACAAAGCACAGTTGGTAACGTACCAAGGTCACACTGTTTGTCTGACCTGATCTTGATTGAGATTATATAGTGTGATAGATGTCAGTTGTGTTGAGGTTGAACTTAGGTTGGTCAATTTGTGCTTGGTAGATAGTGGTTCTCAGGAGTGACACGTAAAAGATGATGTCATTCTTACACTAGCAAAGCATATATGTCAGGCATGATACCGTTTGTGGTTGCTTAGTTCTATATGTTCTGATAATACACTGCTGTTTCCTATAGGAATTTTATGACTTGCCAGCGTCCTTGAACTTCAATAAATGAATGCTTTCAGCTTGAACACATGTAGCTTCTACCTATCTCAAACTCTTCCATTATTAAACATCTTATTGTTAATTGTCTTGCTTCTTTATACTGTTTATTGTAACAAAGCAAATCATCAGAGTCCTACCCTGGAATATCAGTTAAACCTGGGCACAAAGGGGAAATACAGGCTTACGGACCCTTGGAAGAACCAACAATATTTCTGATAATAAAGACTTTTGGTCCTTCTGTGTCCTGATGGAAGGAGCAAATTACTTTAGTTCTTGATCAAGAACTAGCAAGGTCTGCCAAGTGGCATCTGCTGTCCAGTTCAAATTGTTTTTTCACCTTCATAGACTCATAGAGTGGTTTGGGTTGGAGGGGACCTTTAAAGACTGTCTAGTCCAAACCCCTTTCAATGAGCAGGGATATCTTTAATCTTCAAGAGATGCCAAATTTTAACTAGTTCCCTTCCCATCTCATCTTCCCATCTTCTGTAGGAGTTGTGCAGTCCCCATTTTTCAGTGTTGCATAATAGAACCTTGGTTGTTAACAGAACACCAGGGTTGCAGTCACTCAAGAGCGTAAAGGTGTGCCAGAAATCTTTCCCCTTGTGTGAAAGCATTAGGATGATTTTCACTAATGTGAACAAATGCTATTTTTTCACATTCTCTCTAGCAATTAGCACATGGTGCTTGCTGGCTTTTTATCCAATTACTCAGCTGGTAGGCATCTTATTTATCATCCACAGTCAAAAACTTAAACAAAACATTTACTTTGAGAGGGTTTGTTTGTTTCTTTTCTTGTAATGTTGATGTATTTATAATTTTCTGTGAAGTTACCTGCAAGTCAGAATGGAGGTAATGATATCTTGTACCTGAAGAACTGAGGTTCCAAAAATGAAGACATTAGAGATTTTATTTATTTATTTTAACTTTTTGGGCGGTCACAACCTGAAAGTGTTTAAGTTTTTATAACATTACAGTGCTTAATGATTTAATTAAGTATTTAAATACTTATCAGTTTTTCTAAATAATTTTTAACTGTCCCAGTGTAAAAAAAGGCTTCTTTTGCCTTTTTTACATATGGCTTACTCAGCATCACAATGAAAATTCCAAGAGAAAGGTGGGAATGGTATCTGTTTTCTAGAATGATACTTGTCTCCCTTGGTGATGAATCTTTCTGTATTGTTGGTGCTTGCTTTATTAGCATAAATTTCTAACTACTGTGACAAGATAGGCATTATGCAAGTAACTTCTTCAGCTTGTAGTTCTGACGTGCAGATTCTGGGTCTTTCCTGTGCTATCAGGTGAAGCTAAGGTTCTGTGCAAGAATCACTATCAGTTGCACAAATAAACTTTTATTTAATACATGTACCTGAGGAGCCAAAGGCTTAACTAGTAGTGCTGAGTTCTGGCACTTACTAAGATTTCTGTCAATAGATTGGCTTTTTGAGTTGCAAATAGATTTCAGGTGGTTATCATCTGCCAGACTCCTTGTCTGTTTTTCCTGTCTGTTTGGACTCCTGCTTCCTGTTTTCTCCCTGCATTTCTTTATCTTGCCATTTATTTCCCCACCCCCTCCGTGCATGCTTTGGTTTTTTGGGGGTTAGGTTTGTTTTGCTCTGTTGGTTTTGTTTTATTTGTTGTCATTTATCTTTCTATGCTTGCTGGACACCAGCAGTAGGTCTTACTGAGATCTTAAGGAGAGTGAGTCTTTCTATTTGATTGTAGTTGTTCTGCTCTTGCTGTACACTTTACGAATGCTCTTAGACAAAAACACAGAAGAAATCCCCATTATTGCTCAGATTTTATTTTTAAATGAAAATTGTGTAGCATATCACTTAATCTCACAAAATACTACCTTAGCTTTTCTTCTAGTTGATCCAACAGTTATTCAGGCTTTTTCCTGTTAATTTTTCACTGAACAAGGCATTGCATTAAAGAAAAATTAAATACCTGAACAGTTTTCATATGTGCCACTACTTGAAAGTACCATGATCATCCACTTAGTTGTTATTTTAAATACATGGATACACAGTCCATTAAATTGTCTGTGATAACAGTGATAATAAGAATCTTTCAATCGGTGTAGAACGCATCTTTGCTATTAAGACTCAAGGATAATCCTAGTGAGCTACCTGAGTAGTGAGTTCATTTCACATTTACCTTTCAAGAACATGAACAATGCTGATTATACCCAAAGTATGTATACTCTTATCTCCTCTGCTTCTCTGATTTCAGTCTGCCACAGGCCATTGAAACACAGGATGGAGGGATCTTCTAAAGCATAGTATCCTGACTCATAAAAGAACAGGAAATCTCTCAAAGCATTAACAGAAAACTACATTTTAGAAAAAGCTGTGGTCTGATAGTCAAAATTAAACATTCTTTTTGACAACACATCAGTACTGGGAGGAGTCTGTCACATTTCTGTCACTTTTGATGATCTTCTAATCTTGATCTTAAAATTTTAAGGTCAAATGTGAGGAATATGTTTTTGGGAAGGCTGGGCAAAACATGCTGCCTACGTAGCGCTGCTGTCGCTGGTTTGGGAAAAGGGCTAAGTGGGGGTAGAGAGGGTTTGGATCTGAACGGCACAAAGAAGGGAGTGATATGAAGCAGTGCCTCGGCATTTCTTGGATTAGCTTAAAATGTGAAGCTAGATTGCTAACTGTTTTTTCTCCCCTTGTTCTTTTATTTATATGTGAGGAAGAGCTTTTGTGTTCAGTGAAGGAAAATAATCAATGATTAGAGCTGTGATGTGCACAGACTTTCAACAATTTAAAATTTAATAGCCGGTGAGATGATCCTGTAAAATGGGAATATCTGGACTGGGTGATCTTACATCAGCAACAGATACTTCTGAGTAGCACTTCAAAACATTTCTTGAAGTATGTAGACATTTCTATAAATATCATTTCTTGGCAAGTGAAGCATTCAGTCTATGCAGTCTTTACAACCACTCTGAAAGCTATTGAGTAAATACAAGACAACCACATGAAATGATCTGTACAAGCCAAGCAGTCTTGGGATACATGCTTTCTGTAAAGTGCTCAGTGTTTAATTTTTTTCTTCTGTAGCACTGACACAGAAAAATACTTGCCATTCTAATTATGTGAAGAACTAGAACAGCGTGTATGTTATCAATTAATGACTGTAACAAGCCCAAGATAAGAGGGCTATAAAGACTGGGCGTTCTTTGCAGAAAGAAAGGGTAGAGTGGGCAGAAAGCCATGAAACCCTTCAAGTGCTGCCAAGAGACAGCAGACTTTACAGAAGATGAAAAGAGGGAGATGGATGCCTAATTCAAGATTAGGAAGTGTCACAAAAGAAACAGAAATAGGAAGCAAGATACTTAATACTATTGCAAAATGTGCAGAATAAAATAGTAACACCAGCTGTATTGCTGAAAAATCATTCATTTACATATTTTGTAATATACACGAGAACAGAAGAAGATACAAAAAGGTCACATTTGAAGAGTGACAGATGCTGGGTCTGCATTTAGCATATATTGACTTTAGAAGATACTAAGGTCTTTGTTTACCTGCAGTGGGGAAACCCTGCTTGTTTAGGAACCACAGCTGAGGGTGTGTCAGATCTGAAGACCATATTCATGGTAGTAGACAAAAATCCAAAATATGGATTCTTTTGAAATACTGCAGATAATTGGGGGGTGTGTGTGTGTGTGTGTGTGTGTGGATGTAAATAGAGCTAGTTTCATTTACTTCTGGTTTCAAGAACTTTTTACCCCCCACCATATCTTTTGACAAGCAAGCAGGCTATCTACTATTTTGGCAAGCAAAATAGAAACTGGGAAATAAAATTACTGTAGCATAATTTCTGTATACCACACTATTGTAGCGTAAAGGAGGAGAACATCTTTCATCAGAATAAGAAAAAAACTAATCTGAAAAATACTGGAATTTGATTTTTCCAATGCTGCTATTGTTTCTACTGTTTAAAACAGTTTTGCACTTGTGCAGTACCTCTCAAGAGTTAATCCTCAATAGCTATTGAAGATAAGCATAGTAATTATTGAACAACTGTTAAACTGAAGAGGTTAAAAATGATCTGACGGAAAAGGGGGCTAAGATATTTGTGTGTGTGTGTGTTCATGGGTGATACATACTACAGAACTGCTCAGGACTTAGAGTTCTGTTAGATGAATTGGGGTTCAGACTGCCAGCTTTCAAGAACAGTTGCTGTAAATTGTCTGTGGGGCTGCTCCTTCTGTTAACAGCTCTACAGAGTTGAATTTGTCTGAGGATTGGTTTATAGCAAACCAAGGGCTATTGTATCAGCTGAAAATTATCTCCCTTGTATAGCTGTTTGAAGGGTCCTATCCATGAGGATCCTTATGAAAACCTTGGCATAAGGGTTTGAGTTACATGCAGTCTCAATATATGGCATCTTTTAAAAAAGCTTCAGTGGGTTAGAGCGTTTTATCACCCTGTCTGTTTACTGCAGCTTCTTTTTCCCCTACTTGGAAATGTCTTGAATATTCCACACCTTTGTGCATAGCTTTTCTTGGAAGACATGTGAACAGGCATATCTTTCACTAATATGTTTTTAAATAGTTTGTGTTGGGGTTTTTTTAAGTGTACTACTTTCTCCCACGTTGTTTAATAATTACATTAGTACAACAAATGGGCAATATTTATACCATTACATTGTTTAGTTTAAGTTCTGGTAATATGACTGATTTATGGAAATGTTGAGGTTAAATATGTTAATGTTGTATTGAAAGATTTTATTACTCCAGGGATTGGGGCTGTATGTTGTTTTTTATTAAGTTAATATGGGTAGCCTGAAACATCTACTCTGAGTGAAGGTTTAAAGAAGAGTCTTGGAGATTTAACACCTGCTGAAGTTCTTTTGGTGAAGTTAGAACACAAGGTTGTAGGTGTAAGTCTAAGACTTGCTTTACTTTGTGAACCTTCTCTGATCCTGCTGAAATAGTTTGCATGCCGTAGAGGTTGACGTGCAGGCATCGTTTCTGTTAACCGGTGTGTGCTGGATTAGACTTGACTGACAGCCAGGTTCCCATCCAGCTGCTTGTGCCTGCCACACGCTTCCCTCCTACACACACACTGGTAAGGTGGAGGAATAAAGAGGAACAACAGAAACAGTAAAACAGTAAGTTGAGATAACAACAGGGAAATTACTTACCAATAACCACCATTGTGTGCAAAACAGACTTTATTTGGGGAAAATTAACTAATGTATTATCAATTAAAATCAATTCAGGTGGTGAGAAACAAACTCAAAACATTAAAACAGCATATCTTTCCTCCCCTCTCTCCTAGGGCCACCTTCATTCCTTCACATTCCCTAAACCATGTAGCCTACCCATGCCCTGCCAGCTTACATGGAGGGTGTCAGGAATATACATAGTGATACCTAACTGCCACTACTTCCATCTTTCCTCTGCTCTGGTGTGGGTTCTCCATGGTCTGCAGTTCTTTCAGGAATATCCTTATGCTCCACTCTGGGGTCCTTTGCAGGCTGCAGAGGATATCTGCTCCAATGTGGGCTCTTCCATGAGATGCAGAGGCCCATCTACACCATGTAGCCCCTTCAAAAGCTTATAGAGGAATTAAAAAGGTGTCTTAAGTAAGGAAGTACTCCTTAAGTAGGCTGCTGCTTGTCCAAAAATTGCAAGTTCAGAACATACAAAAGATGTTAAGAACTTCTTTAATGAAGTAAGAGGGTATGTGTGATAAGGAGTATCGAGTGTTGCAGATTTGCTTATGGGTGTCCTGAGAACAGGGTGTTTTATTTTTGTGGAGCATGTCCTCTAGCTTTCATCTGACAGAAGAACAGGATGACATGACAGTTACCTGAGAGTGAGAGATGTTAATGCAAATAAAACAAATATTTCAAGAAACACTCGTACAATCAGTTATTACTGTTTGAAGAATAAGGGAAGAGAAAACAGAATGTGGTATCATTTACTTGTTAAAGTAAACTGATCTGACTCATGAGAGTGTGTATACAGTATTAGCATTTTCTGGGGTTACACAAGCTTGGTGATGTTCAGGAATTTATCAATAGTCAGTGTTACTGAAAAGTGTCTATGGAAAATAATACTGATGAAAACTGCTAACCTTATCACAATTGAGGTCAGCTTTTTTTCCCCTGCAGTTTGGAATAGTCTTTGTCAATAATTTATGGTGCTTTTTTCCTAACTAGCTATATAGCTGACAGAAGAATACCTGTTGAACAAAAATGTTTCAACTGGTTTTGTCTGGTACAAGGAAAAAAGAGGGGAATTGTGACTGGAACAATGCGCACTCATTACAGTATTTACTAGGCAGATGGGCCTCATACGGAGGTGAAAGTTCAAAGTTCAGTTACCAATCAACAAAACTTTTTCTTCTTTGGTACATATATATGTACCAAATTCCATTGCTTATGGCTTGTGCTACTTTCATTAAGACAAACTAGTAAGATAGTTAAGAGAACTTACGTAGCGCTACAGGATGTGGTGAAGTACACACCGTTAGTTTATCTGGGACTAGTAAATACACTCTTTTATTTTCAACTGTGCTTTGCTCAGTGTGGTCTAATATAGTCTGCCTCTGTGGTATTCATGGGGATGCTTTTCTTACTGGAATAGCAGCTTGGCCCGTGTTGCCAGCCTGTGCGTGCCAAGAGCCTGGTATAATAGCTAGAATCTGTAGCTGAGGCCAGCTACATTTGCCTCTTTTCTCTGTTTTAGTTCATTTTAGCTGGCATCCTAGTGATTTTTGACTCTCATTCTAGAAATATTACTGGTGCTGTCCAGCTGCTTACATGAGTAATCTGTCAATAGAGGAAGCAAGAATAACATTTTGTATGTGGCTCATTTTGTAGATGGGTGTTTAATGAGTGATTCCTAACTTTACCTTGTGTGTCTACTTTTTTCTGCTAAGAAAAGAAGAAAGTACTGCTGCCATTTCGTGTAACTCACAAGTCACCAAGCTTGTGAAAAATGGTTTGTACGTAGCTCATCTTTGATATCTGAGCTGCTTGACTTCCTTCATCTCTGTTATTTCAGGAGATTTGTACTTTTAAATTTTCTTCTGCATCTCTGGACTTTTCCTGGTTCTAGTTGGACTGCATAACAGTACATTTCTTGAGTTACGATTTTCCTACAGTCTCCACCATGGATTCAGTTAGTTTTGCTTGGTGATAACTGTAGGCTATAGCTGTTCCTTTCTGATTATGTACATTTACATCCTATAAATGGTTAAGTTTATCAGTAGTACTTCTGAAATTGGAAACCCGATTGTTTTCTAATGTCACAGCAGGAATTCAAAAACAGGTCCTAATCAATTCAAGGCAGGAGGAGGTAGTTTTATGGATAGTACCAGAATGTCTTCACTGAATTGACATACTAAATACCTTGTCTCAATTTGTATTCTTTTCTTGGGCTTTTCTCATTATTTATGTGAAAGGGAATAACAGAGTCTCTCTTGTGTATTGGAATAAAAGAATGCAAGTTAAAAATTCTCAGTAAGGTAAAGATAGTAGCCTTGCATTTAGGCCTTACAATAGATATTTTCCATCAACAGTAATGCCCAGTGTAAACTTTAGCCTGAGAAGCCTCCTCCGAGGTTATTTCTTTTCTAGATACCTTGTAATTCAAAGTATCTAATGGACTTCAGTTTTGTGTGACTATTTCATGGCTTTCTACACTGAAGAAGACAAGACTTGGTGAACCAGGCTTAATGTTTCAAATGATAAAGTCTCCTTATATGAGAATTGAACTCTTGTCTCTCTGATTCTAGGCTAAGTATTGGTTCAATGTCCACCTCATTATACAGAAAGTTCTAATTTAAAACTACTGATAGAAAACTCAGCTGTTCTCCCTTTCTAAGGATCTCTACATCAAGAGGGAGGAGGAACATTATAGTTGTAATGAGTCACAGGCTCTCAAATTTCTAGTGGATAAACTTTCTTTTGTTGTGTGTTTGGGTTTTTTGGGGTTTTTGTTGTTTTGGGTTTTTTTTTTTTGTTTGTTTGTTTTTTTTTTTTTTTTTTAATGAGAGTAGAGGTGTTACATGTTAAAAGGAAAAGCAGCTGACTAAAAAATTATAAATAACCAACACACCATTTAGATTCAAACAAATGCAATTAGAAATATTTTTTTTTTCTGCCCTGTTTACAAATGCTACTGAAATAAGTGTTTTCTCACGTGCCAGGGAAGAACTGAAGGCCTTAACATAAATATCTAATATTATGTATGAAATGTGGTCTTTTTGGTCTGTTCTGGATTTTGTTTTGAGGATATCTTGCTGATGCAAGACTTTATTTTACTATTCCCATTTCTCTAATATCCAGTATTTAAGACTACAGTGTGTGTAGTCCTCACTCTTTGGAAAAGGCTGACTGGATCAGGACTCTGGGAGTTTCACTTAAACCATTGAAGAAGTTACATTAATGTAATGTAATCTATTACGAAAGAACTCTTTGACATTAAAAAATTAAACTCTTATGTTTTTGAATGACATAGCA
Organism: Todiramphus chloris collaris; assembly: GCA_025345505.1. NCBI lineage: Eukaryota > Metazoa > Chordata > Aves > Coraciiformes > Alcedinidae > Todiramphus > Todiramphus chloris. The sequence goes on along the minus strand of JANVCC010000018.1, from coordinate 49,525,554 downwards.
GATATTTCAGGAGGGAAACACCTTCCCCCGTTTTGCTGGTAAAGGGATTTGCCTTCATCAAAATACTACCTACCTTGGATCAGTCTGTGTGTGTGATTCATTTGCTTTCTGAGAGAGGTAAGAATGGTGAGTTTAATTTCATAGGCTGTATTAGCACTGTAAAGTAATTGAGTCTTACCCATTTTCAGTAGCTCAGTTCTGAGTGACATTCAGTGATCAATGTCTTAACAAACCCACTTCAATGAGCGACATCAGTTTAAAGCACCATCTAAACAGTGCAGATGTTGCTCCTGTTGTGCCTGCTTTGCAGTGTCGGGTAAGTACTCCTGTTAAAACTTGATATTGCTCTGTGAAGCTTATTGCTGGAGAAAGGGTAAGTGAGATTGCCCACGGTATGGTAACTTTCACTGTGGGAAAGGAATTACTTTGAAATATGGGTTCTAATATACATCCCATTTACAAATTTTCATTTTTAGAATTGTTTTTCTAAAAGAATTGTTACTTACCCCTGTTGTCACCATCATTGTTCAGTTTGGTTTTCTTTTTTTTCTTTTTTCTTTTTTTTTTTTTTAATTTTTTAATCTAGATGGCTCAACAGTTCTTTGAAAATGCCTATTATCTTTTAACGATGGTAGTGTCATGTCTCTTGGTTTCTAATGACTTTGCTTTACTATTGCTGTTGAACGAAATCCCTTAGGACTGGCTTTTTTGCATCCTACAGTGACATGCTTAATGTGCTGGTGTGCATTCCTCTGTTATTACTGTCCATGTTTAATTAGTCCTGCCACTTTACAAAACTGCACTTAAAGTACTCTTAATAGATGGTAAATGTATAAAAAGCCCTTTGTTTTCCATCTTCTGTGTCCCCATTTTTTAATCTCCAGACAGAATTTTCATAAAATCTTGGGATTTTTCTATGTATGTAAGTGTTGCTGCATTCTCCTGTTTAATACCATCTCATTGTATTTTACAATAGTCTGGGAGAAATGGATTATAGTTCCACAATTAAAATAGCAGTTTTGGGGAGAGCTTCAACAAAACTGGTTATTCATTTACATGTAGGAGTGGAATCCATGTAGCTGTTCCCTGTGGCTCTGCTTCACTTCTTACAATGGGATCAGCTTGGCTGTGGCAGAAATATCACAGCAAGATGCATGTAGACCAGCATTGAACTGTTTTCTGAAGTCATATTTATCTAGATTTAGCTTTTGTTTTCTAAATACCAAATGAGATGATGTCTATTCAAAATATTGCTGATATTGATTTCAGCTTTTGAGGTTTTTGTAGTCAGTTCCTAAATTAAGAATCAGGTTAGGAGTTAACTGTCTTTGAGTGTCACTTATAAAAAGTTCGTAAAATTTCTCACAGCTGTAGGACATGCTCTCATTCGTTATTAGAAATCTCAGATGCAGGGCTTTGCATTTTAGAATCATCCTGTCTAATGCATAACCAATGCTGACACTGAAATGCCTCTGAGCTGTGAAGTCAGGCTCTTGCTGTAGAAATCTTGCATTGCTGTCTGTGGTGGCACAAATTCAGGTCTGTACATCTTCGCCTGTAGCCTTGTGATTTGGTCTAATGTGAAAACATTGGGTTTGGCTATTTGTAGGTAGAAGAGATCCTAGAACCTAGTGTGTGGTTTCTTTGGAGTGCCTTGACCTCAGTACTGACTTGTAGGCTCAGTAGGTTCCAGTGTACTTTTAATATTCTAGGCTATAAACTTCACCAGTTTAGGATCACCGACATGCTCTGTTCAGACAATGCCCCCATGAGACTGGAAGTCTTCTGGAGGAGACAAGCAGTGGCAGTATCTGCATGAGCTCTTACCCTGCTGAAATATGAGCCAGCAGGTAGTCACCTATCTGTGGAATTAACAGGTGGTCTTCTTTCTCTCTTCTCCTCCTCAAATATATACACAGATTTTCATGTGCCAGCAATACAGTAAGAGCCCTTATTAATTATTTCAACATTTTTCTTTTATACAGAAATTTGTCCAATTTGATCTTGGCAGAAAGAGCATTTTAGAAATCTACAGCAAAGCAATTTCTTCAAATAGTGAAAAAGCACTTTTCTGAGGACGCTTGAATAATAATCCGTGGGTTCTCTGGCTTGTTACACTGTCTTATCCAGGAGAGTCTGGACCATGTGGCCAGAGGTCCCTTCCAATCTCAAACGTTCTGTGATGCTGTATAGGTTGCATCTCTGTTTTATCCACACCACATCACCTCATACGGCTGAGCGTTCTGGTGGAGGTCAGAAGTTGTCAGTTCTTGTGTCTTGAGTAGTTGTTGAACAACTTTGTATTCCTTTTATCATACTGGTTTCAGTTTGCTTTTAATTATATTGCAGTTTTCTGTCTTAGGGTTGCTACAGATTTTTCTTACAATATTTTAAATTATACAGTAGCTGAACTATTATGCTTGGTACGTGTTCCTAATAGTAATGCATCTGGCAACCATCTTAAAAAAAAAAAAAAAAAAAAAAAAAGGCAGGCCTGTTTTCTTAATCTCTCTTGGGGGTTTCAAGTATGCAAAACACTATGTTTGGTTTTAATACTTCAGTAACATTTACGCCACTTGCTTTTGTAAGTATGGGTTGGGGGGGTGGGCTTTCAGACAGTAAAGACTATCTGAAAATACTGTGTTTCTATTATTTTGGAAGTACTGATTCAATATTATTATGGCAATTCAACTATATTGACATTTAGCTTGAAGTTTCTTCTTTTCAGAGAAGAGAGCTACTTTGCTAGTTCAGTATTTCATAATATTTCAAGGTTTTGTGTATTGCCTCTTTTTTACAGCAGCACTTTTTGTGTTCCTTCACTACTTCATCCAGTCCCTGGAAATCTCTTGTCAATAAACCTCAGCTTTATTTCAAGAATTCTGTATGTTTACTCAGCAGCCCCCTTGAGTCATACACTGGGATGCTTGATCTGTGACCTGCAGATAACTCAACCAGCACAGACCCCATTCTTGGTGTGTGGGCCAGAGGAATTGTTGGGGCAGCAGGCCCCGCTCGGCACCAGTGCTAGCATTTACATACACACAGTGCTCATCTGTTCACAGACACCCCACACCTGCCGCTTGGGTACAGAATGGTTGCCATGCACATATGCAGTAGGTCTGTCTGTGATGAAGCCACAGCATGAAACATTTTAGTGGCTTGTCCTATCTGAAAACTCTGGGAATCACTTCCAGGAATTTTGCATTGGGAAATTCTGAGGAGAGCGATTGTATAAACCATAGGACTTTTTCTGCAGAATCTGCTGTCAAGCACCATTTCCATTGATTCTGCGGAGGTAAAGAAACTGATGGTAAGATGTGAAGATAACATTTGCTAGTCACTGTAAGCAGCTGCTGTAGCAGTCACTGCTGTTCTAGTGGTACAGATTTGCTTCTGTCTGTACCTCTGAAAAGAAACAGTAACATAAGATTGACACATTTAAAGCATAAAACTTAGCCAAAGCCAGTTTTTTTTATTTAAGTAAAGAGTCTGTGTGACCCGAGATCCTCAGTGAGTTTTCTCCTTGTGGGTCTACTGGAAAGAATTCACTGGAATCTATAACTGCTTAGTTCAAGCCTGGTTTTGCTCACTGGAGTCTGGGCTTCAGACCCGACACCATGACGTTTGGTGCAATTTGATGCTTTTACTTAAATGATGGAAGCAAATGACTCTGCTCTTAATACTAGCAGGGTAAGACTTGTAATAATGTGGATTGCAAACAAAAATAGCAGTATAACCAAATATGGTAAATGAGTCAATACTTACAAGGATCAAAGTGAGTAGCTGTATAAACCCATGTAACTTGACAGCTGCTGGCCTAAATAGGCATCTTAGATCAACAGTGGCTTGTTTGCTTTCTTGGCAGATTCAAAAACGAAGAGCAGCTCAGTATGTGTGTTTTGTAAGATGGTATGTTTTAGTAGGTGGTAATGTGACTCTAGTTACTTGAAAACTATAATTTTCTGTGGGTTTTTTTTCACATTAAGAGGAGTGTATGGGAAGGGAACTGAAAGAGATGGAAGCTTTCTTCATGTGTTCTTTATTCAACAATAAAATGTCATTTCAGCTCAGAAAGAACTGTTAAATAGTTGCAGTAGAAATGGATATATATTCTTTTTAAAATTTAATTAACTTGAGTAATCAGGTGCTAGCTATAAAAGCATTTTTAATTAATTGTCTTGTATAAATTGAAAGGAACCTGAATTTAGGTCCAATAAGTTTAGACTGTGTACCTGTTCTGTTTATTTTGGTGCTTTGCAATTTTGTTTCCTGGGGGAGCATAAATGAACTATAGCACAGAACAGCTGGGCAACCATTAAAGCAGAGGTATTTTTAAAAGTGTTATCAAAAAGAGCAAGAGTTCATAGCTACTAGTTTAACAAAAATAATGCTAATTAAAAAAAAAAAAATCTTCATACAGAACTGATTTTGACTGGCAAATTATAGGTAGCAAACACCTGAATTTATAAAATTCAGGGAGGGGATAGGTGTATGTATTTGCCAGGAAATCCCAGTGTATAGCTCCAATATCAAAGTTAGTTTGAGGTGGGTTGGTATGTTCACTTGTTTCTTAAAAGCTTCAGTAGGCATTCAAATAAATTATGCGTATGAGTGAATTTACATTTCTCCCTGAACATGATCCTGGCAAACATTTTTAAAAGAACACCACCACCTTACTCCAACTCAACCGAAAAAAACCCCTCCAAACCCATCCACACCCTCCCCTCAAAAGAAAAACAAAACCAAAAACCACACCAAAAAAAATACACAAACAAACAAACAAACCAAAAAATAGACTAGAGGAGCTGTAGAGGTTTAAACGACTATTAGTCTCCAGTTAATTATTGGGGGGTGGGGGATCCTTTATTTCAAAATCAGTCTTGAGTACAACCATGAGTAAGCACTCAGATTTGTTAGTGACTTGGTACAGAAAATAAATGTTCTGCTACCACTGCACAGATTGATACTCTCTTAGCTCACAGGCTGCTAATAAAGGACTTCTCCCATGTTAGGGGTGGTAGAAGTTTTCCTGCCCGATAGTGCTGTTAATGTCCTTTATTTTGTCATTAACCCCCTCCTCTAGTTCATAGTTTCTCTTTCTTTAGTTTCCCCTTTTTCCTAGTGTATTATTATTTGAAGTACATAATATATAAATAAGACGTTTCTTCTGAAATAGTTTAAAAGCATGGTCAGAATTCATCATAAATAATGACCTCAACATTAGGAATGCATATATAGGTTGTATTTAAACATTGCTGAAGAGACTTGATGAGGGGTGGCTTACAGAAAGAATAAAATTCACCTTGGAAAATTGTCTTGTACTACCATCCTTTGAGCAATTTCTTTTGCTTCTGGACATTACATGAAGGTCTGCTAAATATTTGGAAAAAGAACAACATACCTGAGCCCCAGTAAAGAAGATGCTAAGCTGTTTGTGGTATTAGGAGGCATGCATTACAAAAGTGTAGAAGTTTGCAAGCAGTCCTGATTGTGAAGTTCTGTTCATCCTGTATGTTAATGAACTTACAGCTGTCTTCACTGGGTGGCCCATGGTGCACTGATGGGCTATGAATGAGTCTAAAATAGTTTGGGCAAGGTCTGCCTTCTGAGCAATAATCTCAGTTTGACACAATGGACTTTTGGAACCCTTCTCACTGGTCTTGTGGATCAGTGAAGTTGTGCTATTTCTTTGTAGTATTTCTCTCCTGGTTGATGAAAGTACTGTCCTGAGTTTTGCTATCTTCATGCAGCAAGTCTATCCAAACAAAATGCAAGGTGATACACTTTGCCCGTCATTACGGTGCAGTGGGGTCTAATCAGTGACAGATGCTTGTAGCATTTTTCTGTGAAACTTTTTCATTGACCAGTGAGAAGCCATGAATGATTCTTGGGGCTGGAAGGGTGATGAGCAGGATCTAATGTTAATTTAAGCAGTGAATGCATGTTCTGTTGTATTGTGGTAAGGAACAGAGAACGCACGTTAAAACTGAGATGAGCCCCCTCCCCAAAACCTTGGGAGATTCCAGTCCACATCACAGTACTGCCCTGTCTGACGCAGCAGCTCAAGCTGTGGTCTCACTCAGTAGTTTTCATGTTGTGGTCTTTAATTCTGATGTTACTGCAGCCATGAAAGCCAATGATGAGAAGCAAGTGTGTTGTTGGAAGGCTAGAGATCTGCATATGCAGTAGAGACCTCTCAGGGATCCACAGAGTTAGAAAGTTGAAAGTCTTCTGCGTTTTTTTGGTTTTTTTGTTCCCCCCCCCAAATCCCAACTTACACCTTAATAGCTGGAATATTGAATGGCTTTGTAGTTGCTCTGGATGTTCTTTTTAATTTCTGAGAGGTGTTGTGCTCATCCCAGTGAGGAATGGCAAGAACTTTGATACAGTGTTAGGTTGGGCTCAGCAATCTTAAAGGTCTTTTCCAGCCTGAATGATTCTATGATTACCCATCCAACACTGACTCAGTATGCAGAATTACTCTCAAAGAGGTGTTGTGTTGTTATTACAAAGAAAATCATTAGTGTCAAGTTCTGCTGTTATACGAGTGTAAGCCTGTGTATGTCATGTAACCGCATCTGTTCTGTATTACTTTTGTCAATGAATCAAATGTGAGAACTGCTTCAAACTGGTACCTTTTGCTTGACATACACTTCAGTTTGTTTCATAAATTTATCATGTCTGCAGAACCTGAAAATAACCTGAAAAAAATTCAAACTTCAGTACTGCGTAAAAGAAGAAAAAGATGTAGTCATTAGAAAAGAAATGTTTACCTTTTTTTAATTTTTTTTTTTAGGTCAGAAGACTTGTCTCCACCTACATGGTATCTTTCCTTACCTCTATGTACCATATGATGGTTTTGGACAGCATCCAGAATACTATCTTCATCAAGTGGCATTCAGCATTGACAGAGCACTTAATGTGGCTTTAGGCAACCCATCTTCTACTATTCAACATGTTTTCAAAGTGTCATTAGTGTCTGGAATGTAAGTATGACCTGTTAAGATATTTGGTGACTTGTTTGGGAATGTTTTTGCAGTTGTACTACATAGAAGCATTTACTATGGACCTCGAACACTGCAGTGTTTTTCCTTTTTCTTTTCCCCCATGTGTCTTCATACAGGCCCGCACAACTATGAAATAATTCTTGTCCACTTACTTTGACTTTAACATAATCAACAGATTTTCCCACAAACACTTGACACAGAAGTTTTTTTCCAAAACTTGGATCCTAGTGTAACTTTTCTGGATCTATTCCTTTTAGCTTTTTCACTCTTGGCTATTACAGAAGTACTTCCCAGCCAGCATTTTCTACTTGTCTGGGTTATTCTCAGTTCCCTGTGACCAGGCATGTCTTGCAGGAGCCTGACTCTAGGCCTCCTTTTCTTTGTCCATCTGAGATGGCCACTTTAGGAAGCATATCACAGAGACTGTCAGGTTGTATTTATCCATCTGGTTCTCTCAGCAGCACAGGCTGTGAAGTGGAGGCTCTTAGACATTCATTTACTTATCCGTCAAGCTGACTGTTTCATTTATTTGGTGTATCTTTCTCCTGCTGCTGCAACTATATGCTGTTACTGAATGTTAACATTTTAAGGATTTTTTAAATGAATTTTTATTTAACATGTATTACCGAGGACTGAAAAAAATATGTCAAATCATAGTGAATAATAGGAAGCTGTCCTGGAGGAGCACAGTTAGTCTACACATGCATTGAAATTTTCATCTGCAAAACTATGTAAATTCTAACTTTCATTACTGTGCAGCACTGTCTTTTTTTTTTTTTTTTCATGCGCCTTTGAAATATATTATTTCTGTTAAGTTTAGGAAAATAAAACTTTCTGTTCACAGCCAGTTTTAGTGGTATCTTCTAGGTGTTGCTAGTGAAGTGGCTGCAAAACGTCTTCTCATTTTTAATCAGAACCTTCTGATGTATTTTTGCAGTAACAAGGAAGGTAACCCATCAGATTTCTTAGTTTTGTTCTTTTTGTGAGACTTACATGAATTGTAGTATAGCTGTTCATCTCAGCAGTGAAAGCTGGACAGAGTAACCTGCTGAGGTTTTCTGAAACCAGTGAGAAAATAACAAAGGGAGATAAGGAGAACCTGCTTCTTTTTCACATCTCTTGCCTCAGAGCCTCAAAACAGTCATTACTGAAAGTCAGATGCTCACTGCCTCAAAGAAGCATAGCAAAGACTGTTTCATGTATTATATTTGCTTGCATAAAAGGCTAATGGGAAGCACCTAACAGAAACTGTAACACATCTTTATCTGGGTAGAAAGACATGTTTATGTAGTCACACAAGTCTGTTTGTTTTCTTCTGTTGTGACCTGAGTCAGATTCTCCTTGTAGATACTATAGTGTGTCAGTGGTGAGAAATGTGTATTTTTCTTTAAATCTTGGGGATTATCTTTTCTGCATCAGCAGGAAAGTTCTTGGGTAATAAAAGTGTTTACTAAACCTTTAGACGTTTAAAGTAAGATTTTTTTTTGCTGCATTGGCTTCCAAAAATATTGGAGGTCCAGGAATTAAAAAAGAGGTGAAATACACTGTCCTTGTACACGGAGAAGTTAAATTATGTGTTCATAGCTAGCCATGGAAGTGGTGTCAGTGTTGCTCTCCCTGCTGCCATGTCAGTGTGGGTATGGATCACTTGCCGTGCAAGTGCTGAGTTTTTTAATTTTAAAGTAGCTTTTAATTTACATGCCTGCAGCACATTGAGTCATTATCACTCAATGTATATAACCTGTCATTAAGTTTATACTATCTGTTAGAAAGAGATTGATTCATTATAAAAGACCTAGTATCTTCCTTTTCAGCTTAACAGCTTTAAGTTAGTTGTTTCAACTTAGCTCAGTTTTAACATCATGAACTTTTTTTTAACAGTTTCACCTATTTCTGGCCATACATAATGTGTGCATATTTAACCATTTTAAGGGTAGCAATGTTAATGCTGTAGTTGTGCAGTTCTGCTGAGTTTGCATTTAATGTAGGCCTGAAATCCTTCTTACTTCTGATCTTCACTTTTTGACTTAGCAGTTGAGCATCCCAGTTGCATTTTTTTAAGTAATATTTTTGATAAAGAGATACTATCTTATTTTGTAAGGTTACATTTAAATGTATGCTTTCCTGAATTTCTGTTGACTTTGGTTGTGATTACTGCAAACTGGAGACTTCTTGTATTCACCCAATGTGTTGAATTATGGCCTGTTTCCTTAACATGCTGTTTTACAAGCATGTTAGATTAGATTAGAATTCTAGATGCTGGAAAGTCAGTGATTCAGTCAAGTAATACCAGAATTAATGCTTCCTGTTCAACCTCAGTTTAGTCTTGACATATTCATTATGCTATGTATTCTTTAATTACATTCTCAAATCCTATTTTCTTCAGGATTCATGCCTCATTTAGCGCATGAGATGATTAGTTATCACTGAAAAGGGGCAGCTATTCACTCTTTAAGCTGCTCTCATTGTTTGATTATTAATATTATGCAGTCAGTATTTACTCATTTACATCTGATCTGCAGAATTAATGTCTTTAAGAGCTTTGTAACAGCATTTATCAGAAAGGTTGAACGCTGTTTTTGAAGCAGTCCAGCACTTTATTATAAAGTACTGTTATGATGGTGTGCCATCAATGTGTTTGCATGTGGAGAAAGCGAGAAACAATGTTAAGATAGAAGTGCCTTGTAATTTTATTCTTTTTTAGATGGTTTATCATGCATAGGGCCTATTATTTCTATATTTTTATATTTATGTAGTAACATAGTGCTCCCCTTTGGTCTGACATGTCAGAATTTTCATTCTCCTGAATATGCGGCTTTTCTAATTTCAGCCCCTTCCCTGGATTTTAATACTCTTCATAGTAAAATGTGGTTTCATAGATGCAACAGAATAACTGGTTAGCTTCTTGCTTTTGCTTCTTCCTCTCCAGGCCTTTTTATGGTTACCATGAAAAGGAGAGACAGTTTATGAAGATTTATCTTTATAATCCTGCAATGATAAAAAGGTAAGGATCTGGTGATATGAAGTTCTGGCTGATTTCCTCATATCTTGAATTAAAAAGTCAAGTTTCACCCACATCTTAATTTACAAAACACATAAGAACATTGCTAATTCTAAGGACATCAATAATCTTATTAAAGAAGCAGCATATCACAAAAACAAGACCAGAATATATTTGCCTTTAGTTTTCTTGTATTAACTGTAAATCTTGGAACACCTGAATAAATTTGCATTAGGTTACTTTTCCTGTAACTCTTAAGGAAAACAATGTAGCACTCTGTCACATATTATGAAGTAGGTTTTGGTAGTTTTAAACTTTTTTTAATTCCAGCACCCATTATTAAACTTTAAATATATTTGGAAAATTGGATAGTTTTTGTTACGAGACCGTTTCTCTCTTTCTCAACAGACTAATGTTTTGTTAAATGAAAGCACAGTTCATCTCAATCCTACTGTCACAGTAGTGCGGTAAATTCAGGAATAAATAAGGGGTAATTATTTCTCAAGCATAAATTGAAATCCTTTGGGTGCGTAGTATTTTCAGAATTTTTTGGGGTTTTTTTAAACTGGAGGATTCACAGCTTCTTTGTAATTAAGCAAAATACTGAATCATTATTAGCAGAGATCATTTTTGTGGGTCTGTTACTGTGGAAACAAAATTCTTAAGTTAAAAATACAGCTAAGGAAAACTTAAGAATTCTAAGTATTTTGTATTTCAGTAAAAGTAAGTATCAGTATTGTTGTACTGGAATAATTTTTTTGTTTTGTCCTAATTTCTTTAATTTTAGAGTATGTGAGCTTCTGCAAGGTGGAGCCATAATGAACAAATCTTACCAGCCTCATGAAGCCCATATTCCCTACCTCCTTCAACTCTTTATAGACTACAATTTATATGGAATGAATTTAATAAACCTGGCTGCTGTCAAATTCAGAAAGGCAAGGAGAAAATGTAAGGTGTTTATTTCTTAAGACCAAATAATTGTTTTGAAAGTTAAAAACTACCATTTTGAACAAAATGTTGCTAGCTGCCAGACTTTTGCTGTAGTTTGTGGCTGAATGGGTATCATGTGATGTTTCCCTATAGTTTTATTTTCTTTGTAAGAGCAAAGTCCATGTGTAGGTTTCTATACTTTCTCCTTTTTGTGCTTGTGTATTGGGATTGAGTCTGCTTCCTGAAATGAGATGCTGTATGTCAAGAAACATGGATTCTGTCAGCAGTGCAGCTGTGACCATTTTCAAAAGGTGACCACACCTCTTTTCCAGTTAGAAGATTAAAACCAGCTGATGTTTAGGTGAAAAAGTTATATGAAAGATAGCATGCTAATGTTGCTTTAATTTTTTGACGTTTGTTTTTGATCACTATATCAATTGTAATTCCTTTTTTGCATGTTTGCAAAATCATGGCTAATCATTATCCTTTCCTGACAAATAATGTTTTTAATGAAAACGTTTGTATTTGTACCAAGGTCATTTGCTCTAAAGCGAAATCTGAAATATAAAAGTCTGAGTAAATGAGGTATTTTACATTTTAATTAAAAAAAAATAGTTTGGCTTTTTAATTGTAAACACTTAAGTAAAAATGATGTTTGGTAAGTATATCCATAATGTTATTTAAATGTTTCAGTATAGAAGGGAGAATATAGTAGGAAAACCATAATGTCTTTTGTATTTAACACTTAGAAAAAGAAGGTATTGTTTACTTAAATCGTAGTTGTTCCTACAGCTAACACAAGAGTTGAAAAGAATGGTGAAGTATCTTTCTGTAAAAACAGCAAGTAAGAATTCATGCTGACTTCAATTTTGTGCTATTATTTTTATGCACATATAATCAGAGAGCAGTAGATTAGTGTATGGGGTTTCATAACTGATTCTCATCTAAAGAAAATACTCTTTTCATACTAAGCAATAGGCCACACTTCTTGCTAGTGTCAAAACCATAGGAAGACAAAAGCTTGGCCACGGAAAGAACACCTTAAGGATCTTCAGTCCTGAGGAAGTATTGTCAGTAACCTTTTAGTCTCACAAACATCCAAAGCAGCCCTCTGGAGACATGCAATGTGGTTGCATCGAATAGTTGCTCCCGCTCTTTTTCCATATCTCTTTTCCCTCTCTCTTTCAGATGACAGATGAAAGACATAAGTTATTTATATTCTCCTTCATCATTTGTTTAAGGATGAGACACCTAGGTCTTGAATGGGAAAAGAGGGTGAAAGAGCAACATGGGCTGAGAGCAGTGGCCTTTAGCTATTCCAGTAGGGGAGAATCCAATAGGAGAAGAGCAAGAAAATGACAGATGACCTTCTGCTGGCTGGATCAGATAATGGCAGCAGTGCTTCTAGAAAGATTCATACTGCTTTGCATGGCTCCGCATCACACATGTCTAAGTAGCCTGCCTCAATCTGTTGCAGTCCTCAGGCACAGGATCACTATCTGCTCCCCCTAGCACAGCAGCTGAGCAACAAGTGGCTTGTCCCTGATACAGCCAGGACAATGCTGTCAGGAGACCAATCCTTGCACAGCAGCCCTGGAAAGCACCATCCTTTCTAAGCTCAGACCTGCTGGAGTGATGTAGAAGGCACAGCCTTTGCTTACAACTGGGTGCCATAAGGTTTGTTTGGAATATATTTAATTAAGCCTGCTGGATTTCAGTTACTTCTATTTGCAGCTTCTAAGGCACTTCTGGCATGGTATTTTCCCAGTTGCTTCTGTAGTAACCGTATTACTCAGGGCTGCTATTCCAAGTAGTGGAATTCACATTGGCAGGATGCTGTTATGAAATTTACTTTAAAATTATAGAATAAAAATACTTGTTGAAGGCCTTTAGCAATTGAATTTTTCAGTTAGTGAATTTTTAACAAAGTGTGCAAGTGTTTGCTGTTGCTGACAGCTAAGTTTAATACGAAAGAACTGCTAGCATGTAACACCAACATAACCGAGAAGAATTAAGGCTCAAGCTGGTCTTTCGCATAAAAGTGGGAATAGTTTTCAAAGTCTTCTCCCATTCCATCTTCCCCCAACTCTATTCCTGGTCTTTTTTTGTTTCTTGTACCACATCCTGTGTATATTGTCTTTCCTTCCTCTGAAGAGTGAGGTTCAGGAGAAGATCACAAGGGAGGCAATAAATCTTCAGAAGGGACTTCTCCAGCATGACTTTGGAGCACACTTCCTTACACTGAGACCTCTGAGCAAACTTCCACAGTGTTTTCTTTGTTTGTAGGTCAGACAACATCTGCCTTTGTTGCAGCTTTCCACTTACTGCTACTGCCCCAGCATCTGGAATATATTGTGTATTCTCTTTCAGCTCGCAGATAAGAAAGAGGAGAAGTGTGAAGTAGAATTTAGTGTTTTCTTTGGCTTCTAATTTCCATTGGGATCTGACCTGGGTACTCAGACATTTAGGAATTTTGATGTTTACATCAAACTCTGCATGATTTACTTTGAGACTCATGCAAATAGGAAAAGATTGAATTTAGGTTAAGATATGACTAGAACACAGCAAATGTAATTCTAATGTCATTGTGCTGAGAATATATTCCTCTTTTAATATGTATCTACATGGTAGGAAGAAAGTTAAATCATTTAAATGATAGCATAGTTACTTTTTGAAGATGATATCATACAGTGGTATTTATTCTTTAGGAGCATTTGGACTGGTAGTATTAAATAATAAATCCAATTATACGATGATATATGTAAAAATATTGCCACATAAATTAATTCATTTCTCATTCTATTTTTCTTTCTAGGTGATACATCAGGTGTAAGTAAATGTCATAGAATTCATTTGCCAGAACATTTGAACAGCGCATCTTTCACTGAGTGGGAAGAAGATGAAATACCAAGGTCAGCCTGCCAGATTTTTTTTATGTATGCTATATTTTCTTATATACATCAACTTGTATATACTACAGAGTTCCAGTAAATAAAAAACCCTTATATGTTTTATATGTTAAAAAAAAAGCCCAAAAACCAAACCAGAGAAACACCAGGAAAAGCTAATGTGACACGGACAATCATTTAGTTCATTTATATAGTTTTGGTCATCTGACACTTTCTAATATATTGTTGCAAATATCTAACTGAAAGTTAGCAATAGAAATATATGTGGCAAATTCAACTTTCTGGTTTTTGGAAGATAAGTTTTTAGCTAATGGCATCTGATAAAAAGTTCAGTAGTTACAGAGAACACTTACACATCACTTCACAGATTCTGTTTTTGTAATCACCCGTAACTAACATGAATAACGTGCTGTCAGAGTATTCCAGTTTGTCCATTTGAAATAGTAGCTATGTAAGAATATCAGTTTAGAATTTTCATGTCTGTCTCCCCTTTTCTTTTTTTTTTTTTTTTTTCTAGATAGTTTCTAGTCTACAGTTTGTAATTTATAATAGCTGTACTTCTCTAAGAAAAGGAAAGCATCTGTGATGTTGGGAATTTTTGGGCAGGGATGAGGAGAGAAACAGACAGTATCTACTTCTATCTTGATTTGTATAGTTTACCTATAGCAAATTCATTCTTTAAGCTACATTCTAGTGTTTGACAGGTCGTGTAAATACTCTGTCACCTAGTAGTCTTCTCAGCCTTTGGGTATTTCATGTCTTTGTTCTCTGAATAGCTTATCAGGCTCAATATGCCACACTGCTTGCTACCTTTATGTACTGGGAGCATTCTTTCTCTGTTAGAAAGTAAGTGCCTTAAACCATACTTCAGATTTTTCTAGTGGGCAGAAACTTGACCTTGTGCAAGGTAGCACCTGTTTTTCTTACTCTGCTACTCTTACTTTAAGGAGGTTTTGAAACGTTTATTTGATGGCTATCATACAGTTTTATTTGTGGTAGATACCTCGTTGTTCTTGGGCTATTTGGTCTCCTTTTTGTCTGCATACCTTGTTCATAGTCCAAACTTTATTGGCTCGGTTATGTAAGCTAAGTTACTTAACTTTTGGAGGGTTGGATCATTAGTTAGACCAGGATTATCTGCTGTTACTTTACACAGATCTGGGGAAGGCAGATAAAGTAGCACTTCCTAGATGTCAAACCCAGAGAGTGAGCCCAGCACAGCAGGAGCCAAGGGTGTTGTCTGTGCAGACACTGATCTTCATGGCTGTATACACAAGCTTTTTTTTTTCCCTCCTTCAGCACTTCTGTGTATACAACTGGAGGTGCAGCACCTCACTTATGCCAGTCTTCTCCAGCTCACACACACTGCAGCAATGGGATGTTAGCACTAATGGGGCAGATACCAAGCATTCATTCTCTGGACTTTTGTCAGTAGCAATTTCTTTCTTGAACATAAAGCCTGGATACTACATAGTATACTAAACAAATTCTCTCTAGCACTGTATGCAACTACACTGGTAGTTCTCTCCATGGAATGCTTTACATTCTCATTTACCATGCCACTTTGGCTTATAAACATTTTAGAATTTATTAGTACAAGGTGTTTCTCCTTTTCCTTTTTTTTCCAAGTGATAATCTTCCATTTAGAATCCCTTGTACAGTCATATACTGTCTTGCATCTGCTTTTTAGATTTCATCCTATTTCTATTTTCTACTTCTAAGTTATCCTGCTTTCATTTTACAATACTGTGATCTGTTATGTATCCAGTATGGCTGCCAGCTTGCCATATGAGCATATTTCATTAGTACACTCCTGCATTTCCTGCCAACAATGTTAATGAGATGTAAACTTGATCCCAAAAACTGGTCTATATTCAATTCTATAGATTTTGTATCAACCCTCAGTCTTTTCTGTATAACCAATAGGAGTTTCACCTTTATCCAGCTCTTAAAATGCTTTAATATTTTAGGAACTAATTTACATCTCTTCCAACTACTGTTGTTTCCCATTTGATGCTGTGTTGAGCATTCCTTTGTCTAGAAAATGAATTATTTTATTAAAGGTGTTCTAGCATGGCTGGCTTAGACATGCTGTAGGATGTACATGCCACTGCAAAGTGACAGACCAAAACTCTTTTCCTTTCCTGATTTTACTCTGTTCTGTAGCTACACAAAAGTAGTTACCTGCTATAATTTCCCCTGGATTGTTTATGGAAGGCATCAATTTAAAACAGTGTTCTTGTTATCAAACCCATACTGCAGTTTGACGTACTTTCATATTACCTTCTGAGTTTATTTGCTTTAAAATCCAGAACATTTGCATCTAGGTTGGTTTAATGGACCTGTAATTGTCATGATCAGTCTTGCTGAGGGTAAATCTGACCCAGATAGTATATGAGATATCTACCCAAGGAAATCCTTATAACTGTTTCCTGAAATGATTGTGACTCAGATTTTTTCCATACTGTTTTTATTCTTGCCCTTGACAGCATTACTTGATATCTGCACAGCTGACCTCCCTTTTTTTCCGTCTTTCTTTAACAAAGTATATTCTGTATTCCAAACATTTGGTTTCTATGTTTCTAGTTTCATGTGCAATACTAGCAGTCCTCTCACTTTATTATCCAGTCTTCCTGAGCTCAGGTTGAGATATTTAACTGTTTTGTGAATTGTTCAGCAAAAAAATTTTACTTACTGTATTTCACCATTTGGCTGCTATTCCCAGCAGCATTTGGAGTTTCTTCTATGAGTCAGTACTGACCTTCTCAGTCTTTGCTTGTCCTTTATATCAGATGTGAAGTTCTCATAAATCTTTCCCTACCTTTCACCTGTACACTTATGTTGGTAGTTGTTCTTTCAAGAAAAAGCAAAAGGGGAAAAACAACAACAAAAAGAGTCAAATGTTTGAGACCACAAAATTTCTAGGGATGTCTGTTTAGACTCATTATCCTTGGTTTTGTGTACCTCGAGAATAAATTTAAGAGACAGTCTGACATGTATCTGCCAAGTCCTTGCTGCAAGTGGCAGTTCTCTGGTTTAACCAAGCAGTGCCAGTGATTTGGCATTTCCTGACTTTGGAGTACAGTATAGCAAGTGTCTGAAATTCAGTGCTGGATACTTGGTGGGTAATATGCAAAATATTATTCAAAAAGTTATGTATGTAACACTAGCAGCATTTTGCATGAATAAATGCCAGTGGTGGTTCTTTATATCAAAAAACATTTGAGAACTATGCCAAAGTTTCTCGATGACTAAACTCGTTCTTCAGTACTAGGTAGTGCCTTGCTACTCTGCCGCTTCTCCGGAACAGTATCTCACCCAGCCACGTTCTGTCTTGCTCCTGGCAAATCTCCAAATTACTAACTTGCCACTACAATTAGCGTACTGTATTAAGTCAGGGAGAGTTCTTTTAATCTAATTCCAGAGTGATTCTGTTATGAAGTAGACAAATGTCCAAAGCTACTAATGCCCAGGAACCCCTGATGTTGTAAGGCTTTTGCGTGTGATACTTGCCAGTGTTATCAGACTGAAACTTAACACAGGCAGCAGTCACCTGAGCCTGGCAGTGCCACCCAGCAGTTCTGAGGAGTTCTTCCCATGGGACACATTTATGTTATCCCTTGGGTAATAATAAATGATGAAACATTTCCATGAGTTCCAGTGAGAAAAATTTCTGATAAACATCAAACTTAGAGAAATCTGTCAGTAAAGTCTGCCACTTGGAAATGATGTGTTAGAAGTAGAATGATTGGTAAAATGCTTTTGAGAAACACTTTCTTTTTCAAATTCAAGATTTGCTATTGAACACTAGTTTATATGGAAATGGAGAGATCTGACAAATGACATTATTGCACAGTCTAGCAGTTGTGTAACACTGCAGATTTCTACTAGATTTGTGGCTATAATAATTGCTTTTCTTGCTTGTTAGGGTGTACATATTATATATTATATATATATTAGGCATTTGATTCTTAATAAAATGTGTGCATTATTCAAGTCACTGGCACATTTTTCAAACAAAGATGTTTCTTCTTCCATGAACAGAATATGGAAAACTATTATGTCAAAGTTTAGAGTCCTTATCAGTGTAGTCGAGTGACACCTTTCAGATTCTCTGTGGGATTCATTTTTTATCTACTATCTTCAGTTGACATTATAAATATCTGAGATGTTGTCATCACAGAACTTGTTTCTCAAGGCTGTCATTGATGTTGGTGAATTAAGATGCTGACCTTGATGTCAATTCCTCAAGGTTTTTGAGGGCTTTGATCTAGCTAACTGTATGCAGTGGACACTTTAAATTGTGTATCTACTTTACTTTAGCTTTCATTCATTGCCTCGGCATCTCAGGAACCAAACCTTGGTACTTTCTCTGAGCACAGAGTTAATCTCTTAGTATTAGTAGTATTAGTAGTAGTATTTATTCCACCAGTGGGTAGTGCTAACAAACTTTTACTTCCTTCACAAATAAGGACCAGTCTCTCTGTTCCCAAAACAGTTTATTTGGAGCTTTTTCTACAAAGGTATGATGGATTTGTATTGCAGTTTTTCATCATAGTGTACAGGTATAAAAGGTAATTAATTGCTTTGAGTATCTCAAGTAGCCTATCCATGGCAGCGTGATGTTGTGCAGCCCTAATTTATCTTGTTTCTTAGGAGAGTAAACTTTTGTTCTCTTGGAGCTGTGTTGTTTCCATTCCTATGCCACCTCACTTCACCCTGCCTTTCGTATATCTGTATTACAAGTTGTACCTCGTGAACAATTTTATCTGTGTTCTCTTTTACAAAATTAAATTTAGATGCTATGAAAAGCTTTGGCTGGGACTTGCTAAGTCATCTTTTCTAACCTTGTTCCAATACAGATATTCTCAAATCATTGCTTTGGACATGATATAAAACTATCTTTTTATTTGCAAAGCAGACGCATGCGGTGAGAGAGGTGGTTGGTCCATTGTATGGGGCTGTCTGTGTCAAACAGACCACTTGTGCATTTTTTCCAAGCCATAACAACTGCTAATGACCCAAAGTAGTTCACGTTATAAACTAACTACAGCAAGGAGACTGGGCATGTTCTGCCTTCTTCATGCTGTCTTCTTACCTGCTAATAGCACCACTGTAGCTGCTTGGGAACTGTGGCTTGGTCTGGGAGAGGGGGAGACAGAGTTGTTATATATTTTCCTGATGTGTGGTGCATGTATGTTTTTAGGTGAGCAAAACCGTCAAACCAGCTGACAAAGCTGTTGACAGTACTCAGATGAAATTGTTCTCAAGGAAGCACGTAATCATGTTAAATAGCTGTATTTCAGGACAGTTTGTCATCTCCCCCCCCCCCCCCCCCGCCATTTCTGTTTTAATCAGAGTAAATTAAAATATTAGAAGGGCCAGTTAAAGCGACTGTGCTTTCAGATGCCCTTTGAGATTTTTCCTGAAGTGGGAACAAATGGCTCCTTGGCCTTTGTGGCTTACCTGGGTGTTGCAGAAGCTTCTAGTGCTGCTGCCCTGACTTCAGCTAGTGCAAGAGTCTAGCAACTCACCTTGACAAGGATGTTGAATGACAAGTTAATGACCCAGTTGTATTGAGAATGCATTTTTCAAGTCGTTTGAAAATCTTGTTGCATGTGTCAATTGTCTTTATTAGCCTTCACATCAGTCTTTGGAGTGTGCAGTTTTGACTGCAAGCCCTGTCTTAATCCTGAAAACAGTAATGAGAATTATGATGATAAATCCTAAATTTGTTTCAAAAAAAGGCTGTTGTTAGCTCACTGGTTTTAATTTGAAAATATGCCTTGTTAATGTGAATGCTAGGTTTTTTGACAGAAAGAATCCGTATATCTGTTTGATTCAGAGCTTGGGTAAAATGAGCTTTTCTGCTTCTAATCACCCAAATCATTTGAATCTTGGAGAGCTGCAGACAAAGAACATGCTTCAAATGAATATTATTATGGAAAAAGGCTTAAGTTGCAATGAAAACTATGTTTGTTTTCAATTCAGCAGTGTTGAATTTAGTGTTATTTTTATAAGAGAAATACATATTCAAATCTCTTAGCATCTGATTATTTGAAAAGCTCTTGGCCAGTTCTGTCTGTGGTATCAGTCCATTCTCAAGACAGATCACTGGCCCCACTCTTGATGGGGATGTCGATAACAAAAAAGTATAAAGATAACAAAAAGGGAAAAGAATAGAGGGCTGTCTTTTTGACAGAGAAAAGGCAAATGTTTCAGTTAATGGTTTTAATAATCAAACAAACTCTTCAGGAATAGGTCACTAACACTAAAAATTTATTTTGTCTTAAACTTTTCAATAATTTTCTTCCTTTTCCTTTCCTCCCGCACTTTTTTTTCTTTTTTTTTTTTTTAATTGGGCTCTATTTAAAGAGGGAAATTGGTGAAAGTAGAAAGCACAGAGCTTTGCTGTTTTATCTACTGAACAAGTCAAAGACAGATCTTGACCAAACTTCTGGTCATTTACATCTGTCATTTAGCAAAGGGAAGTATTAAAATCAGCAGCTCTGCTATATCAATGACCACTGAGTATTGTGGTTCCCTTTCATTTGTTCCCAGAAACGCTTTGATTTCATAAAGGAAGCAGACAAAATTTTTGCAGCCTCCTCCCTTATTCTTGTTTCCCAGTGATCTTGCCATTCGTTCTTATGTGATCAAAATGCAAGTTTCATCCTGCCTGCAGTTCCCATCACCCGCCGTGCTAACTCTGTTTGAATGCTTTGATGAATACAAGCACCCAAAATGTGTGACACGAGAAGTATGTGTTTTGATCATATCGTGGACTGGCTTCTAAGCTGATGGCCTGACTGGGAGGGGAGGGTAGTGATGGCAATGGATTGTCCTTAAACTGTGCATTAGGGCATGAGCAGCTAAAAGGCTGAGCTGCTTTGGTTTCTGAGTTCTGTGATCTGCTCTCCTAATTCTTCACAGTAAATCTGAAACAGTACTGCTGACTGGAGGGATTAGTAATCGTATATTAATTTATAGTATCTTGCAGTCATGAATGAATTCTACATGATAAATGCTTCACAACTTCTGACAGACTACTTTTGGCTGTTTAGAATGAAGAAATAATCCTGCTCTGCCTTCTTTTGCTGTGACGGGGTGAAACATGCATTTACATACAGAGTGAAAAATAGATTTACTGTATTAATGCAGCCTCAAAATGTGGTATCACAAATTGTGAAATCATGGCTGCCAAGAAATTATTCTGAAAACTTTGTTTTCTCTGCTTTCAAACTATATGCTTTCAAAATGTTAAGCATCAGGCAGTTTCTAAAATTGACTTCCAGGATGCCTATACCTTTTTTCTTATCCTTCACTCCATTAAAAATCCAATTGCTAAGATTTCTGTTTTGTTTCTCAGTTTCATATTATGCATAGCACATGATTTTGCTTTCCAATAAAAATTCCACTATTATAATGTGACACAGGAGAAGAGCAAAGATGATTCTTAAAAGCTGAGTCTGCTATCAGTCCTTTCTTACCCCAAAAGTCAAGTTACACATCAGCTGTGCAACTGAACTAGTAACACAAATTGAACTTTGTATTACTGTGATGTATAGAAAGAGGCAGTGGCCAAATAACTAGATCTTCTTTCAGTCCTCTCTGTCTTCTCCCTTATAAGTGCTAATAAATAAACATTCTAGGACTGGTTTAATTTCTGCTTACATTTCTAACACTGTTTCCATCTTGTCCAGTTCTTTGCCTAAACAGTTAAGCTAATGAGCTTCCTCATAGTACAGATGTTCCATGCCACTGATAATTTTTGTGGCTTCCTGTGGATCTGCTCCAACAGGTCCATGTCTTTCTTGTGCTGAGGACTCCAGTGAGGGGGAGAATCACCTCCTTCAGCTTGCTGGCCATGCTTCTTTTGGTACAGCCCAGAATACAGTTACCCTTCTAGGCTGTGAGCGCCCACTGCCAGCTCACGTCCACCTTTTCATCCACCTGTACCCGCAAGTCCTTCCCTGTAGGGCGGCTCTCAATCCCTTCATCCCCCAGCCTGTATTGATACCAATACTGGGGATTGCCCTGACCCAGGTGCTGGACCTTGCACTTTGCTTTGTTGAACCTTATGTGGTTCTCGAGCTTGTCCACGTCCCTCTGGATGGCATCCTGTCACTCAGGAGTGTCAACTGTACCACTCAGCTTGGTGCTGTCTGCAGTGTAAGTGAAGCAATTTAATTCTACATTTCTTTCAGATTTTGTATTTCTAGTTAAATACTTAATTTTCAAAGACTGTGTTGGGGGTATCCAACTTTTAATTACATCAGCAACTACTTCCTTGTGCTACAGTGACTTCTATTCAAAGATTATAGAGAGAATAATAAATATTAATGAATTATGCCTCATATTCCATGCTGAGATTTTGGAGCCTCTATGTATGCCAGGAATATAGGAATACAAATAGCTTCTGTAAGTCACTGGTTAATTAATGTAGACAAAGGGTCCTGAAGAACATCATTATTTCAGCCATGGGGAGCCTTGAGGCTTGTGTTTCCCTAAAAATTTTCTAAGGGTAAACAGACTTTTTCTTAACTTCCTCCATGGACTGCTTAAAATTAGTTCACTGATAGCAACAGGTGGAAGGCCACTGACCTTTGCAGATCGGAAAAGGCACAGCAGGAAGATGATCAGATGATTATACAACAAGCTTGAATCTGTTCCTAGTATTTTCAGTCTTTACCAAGCCAGTTATTTTTAGTTCTGCTCTTGTTTGGGGTGCTAGTACACTGTCTATATTCACCAGGCTATCCCTAAGCCCGATAAATAAATAAATAAATAAACAATATGAAAAATAAGACTTTTTTTTCCCTCCACTTCCCTTAGTTGGAAATGTTAAACTGTTTTGCATTGCTCTGATCTGTGAATGAGAGAGAAAAAGTCTTGCTGCTGTGTTTACTGGGTGCAAGATCATGCGAATGCAGATGGTCCCGTTGGCTGAGTGTTCTGTAGAACAAGTTATCTTCTACTTGAGGAGAACATTATTGTAATTGCTATAGTACTTAGAGTTGTTTACTGCTTCTTCCTCTTCTCACAAAAGAAAAAGGTCATCTCTTTAAGTTGAAGGTACAAATTTTTCATCTAATTATTGAATATGACCATTAACTTAAGGACTTGCAGGTGAGGACAGCTAGTAATTCTGCATTCAGGTGCTCACCCTCATTCCCTCTAAAATAGATGTTCGTCCAGCTAGCAAACAGTGCTGATGCATGTTTCAAAGTCAACATACTGATAAAATTAACCTGTTGTATTTTGTTGTCACAGCTCTTTAATGTTGAAGGGTGTTGAGCCACAAAGTACCTGTGAATTGGAGGTGGATGCAGTAGCTGCTGATATTTTAAATCAACTGGATATTGAAGGTGAATCGTTAATAACTTTCCATGTAAAATGTTCTGGGACAGGAACTCCATTGTCCTGTTTTTTTAAGGCTGAGCTTAGTTAAGACACAATCCAGATTTTAGTGTTAGTGAATTGTTAATCTACAATTATGTATTTCTTTTTAATAATTAATTAACTCTGAAAGAAAGCAGGTTGTAAGAATTGTCAGAGCAATAGAAAGAGATTTTGTTAATGCATAACAGAAAGTTTCAAATCTGTAAGGAGAGTAAGTGAAATAGCAACATCAAGTATGCATGTGTATGTACATATATCTATACATACATACACATATGCACATACTTGGTGAGGAGACTAGCAAAAGAAGAAGATCAAGATAACAAGTAGGAGATCTAAAAGATAAATGGAGTTATACCTTAACTTTTACATAACACTGAATCTTACAGTAAAACAAGAATTGCAATTGAAAAAATAACAGGTTAGAATGACAAAAAAGATGAAGGAGAGTGTCAGAATCTAATTTGGGGGGGGAAAATGCTTCGTCACATTGACAAACTTCCCTTCATGTATTATTTTTCAGCCCAGATTGGCAGGAACCCTGGTTTGCAAGCTATATGGGAGGATGAAAAGCAGCGACGGAGACAGAAATGTGAATCTTCTCAGATTAAGCCACCTGAGTCACAAGGTAAAAAACCAAACCAAAAAAAAAAAAAACAAACCAAAAAAACCAAACAAACAACCCAACAGCTGTTTATCAAAAACTTTGAATGAGAAGCAAGCAAGAAGTAGACTTTAAATTTGTGTATCAAGTTTGAGTGCTTTTTAGATGTGTACTGTTTTTAAAGTTCCAAGCTCAGTGATTGCCCAGTATGTGTATTCCAGTTTGAAAAGCGTGATACCTACCCTTGCCTATAAACCTGTCATTCAGCTAGCTGCAGAGCATTCCGGGCAGAGTGAGTGGTAATGACTGTTAAGATTGCATGCTTCATCATGGCAAACACTTCAGTGCTTAAAAACTGGCAAAATTAAATCTCTTTATCCTGACGCTTTCTGTGATAGTTTGTGCACAAGGGCAGTTCCTTTGAATTTCTGAGGAATTACAGCTAAGATGATGTTAGATGAAAAATCTAAAAGGATGGACAAATACCTGTATTTTTATGTAAAATTCGTTGCGTAGGGAAGACCACGCTCTGCAAATTAATTGCATAATGAATAGAGCTGTTCTCTGCAGAACCTAGGCCATGTTTCTTTTAAAATATGAATGACATTTGGCAAGTAAGCCAGAGGTTTGCAAGAAGGAAGGGGGCAGGTTCCTGGCTAAGGCAGACTGCTTTCTGACTGTGGTTTGGTTTTGTTTTTTTCCCTGCATTTCTGTGTAATGCTATTCAGGCTGCTTAAACCAGACTTTTCAGAATTCTTCACTGACTGTTCTTTTCCTAGATGTTCACCTTGATGTAATTGCAACATGATTTTGATATGTTATATTTGATAAATGCTGTTGATACGTGCAATTGCCAATGAAATCACTGGGAGTATGTGAAGTATTTATAAGCTTGGAAAATCACCCCTCAAATTTGGCGCTTAAAATTCTTGAACACTTCAACTAAAAGCCATTGCCTAATAGAATTAGTAATTTTAGTTGCTCTCTGTGTTAAGAGGCCAAAGTAAAACTGAATAACAAATATTTTTCAAATTTTAAAGACCGTGGATTTGTGCCAGCAACAGAGAGCGAAAAATTTTTTCAGAAGAGACTTAAAGAAATCCTCAAGCAAAATGACTTCTCTGTGTAAGTGTTTAACCATTTACCATTAAGTATAGTATTCTATGGAAACCTTAAATATGCATTTAAAAATTGGTTTTCAATTAACTAGAACGTTGTCAGGATCAGTGGACTACAGTAATGGATCAGAGGAGTTCTCCGCTGAGCTAACACTACATTCTGAGGTACTTTCTCCTGAAGCCTTTCAGTGTACGCCAGCTAATATGGTAGAAGTGCATAAAGATAAAAAGATGAACAAAGGTGAGTAATTTTAATAGCATAATTGTTTAGACACAAATCTGTGTGATGCATTGGCTGTTTATACTATTAACCAAAGTAAGTCAAGGAAGATCTGACTGTCAGTTATGAAAAAATGAAGAGTAGTTTTGCTTTTTATTTTCATCATTTTTAAAGTAAGCCTTTTAAAATTGGCATAGCAAGTAATGGAAACAGTAAAAACCATTTTAGAGTGGCTTGCTTTCATAATGTATTGATGTCTGTGACTCTTTGAAGTTTTATCCTTTCTGTTTTTGTTTTTCTTTTAAAGAATCCAATAGGATACAAACTGATAAAGAAGAGGAAGCACTTATTAATGAAGAAGCAATTTTAAACATTGTGGAGAATAGTCAGAGCTTTCAGCCTTTGTCTCAAAGACTGAGTCAGACTACAGTTTTTAGTGAGTATGACTGGAATGTCTTCCAGGCTATTTTATTTTTCCACAGTCGTTGTTGTGTTCAGTTACATTACCAGTTGTGAAAGAAGTAGCTTATCTTAGGGAGTTTTTCAAGCAGATTGAGACTTGATACACACCCACCCTACCACCACTGCCAAAAAACACCTTTATATTATCTAATATACAGCTGGATAGTGTATTTGTAGAGGCTGCTATGTTTTACTGGTTCACTCTGATCAGGTCAATGCAGTCTTTTACAGCTATTGTTCTTCCTTTTGCTCCTAGAGTTATAGGACTATCAGAATAACAAGGATTTGGGCTGTCCATTATATTCTTGCAGTTACTTTATCATTCTTACAGTTAGGGTAGAGAACATGCTCATGGGTTGTCTTCAGAATCTCAGCTGTCTGTAGATACTGGGGAATAGTGGTCTGCTAAGGAGAAGCAAGTTGCATTTCCCAAATTTTATGGATACGGAAGAATGGTTGAAGGCAAAGAAACAAGAAGTAAAACATTAAAGAGTGGGAGCAAAACCATGACAGAAAACAAATGTGAATGTCATGAGCGGGAAACAACGATAAAATAACAAAACAAAGGAACTTGTATGAAAAGCTAGAAGGTAGAAGTAGTTCAGATACACTAGAGGAGATGAAAAGAACATCGTGTTATTTCTATATATGCATTCTTAAGTAAACTTGAAGTGTAATGTTAATATGCACTAAAGTTGCTGCTACAAGGTGCAGGGATCGGGAAGGGAATATCTAAAACCCATGGTCTCCAGTGCTTTTCATACATACATAGTATGAATATATATATGGGCAACGATATATGTCTATGAGTAATACAATATATAACAATATACAATCCTGTCTTAGAAAGAATGGAGTGGGTGGAATGACAGTAGGAATATTTTTCAATGCCATTTTATTTTGCAAGAGTTTGGTTATGGAAGTTCTATAGGCAAGAATTTGGATCTTTCAAGAGAACTATAAGTACAATGCTATAAGTATTGACTGATCTTTGGTTTTGGAATGAGAAGATTCTGCCGAGAGAAGAAGTGGCTAAAATAATGTATATGGTTCATGTTATGACTATGCATTTGAAATGCTCAGACAGATAGAAGTGCTGAAATGGTCTGGTTGAATCACTTGGAGGTTTTATGACTTCCTTCTTCTGTATCTTTTTGGTTTGTTTTTTTTTTTTCTTATCATGGAGCTGCTAATTGCTGGTGTCTTGTATGACCATGAGTAATATGCTGCATCTTTGGGTCTCTTTTGCTCTTTCATAGCATGGACTAATATTCATTATGCCTTTGTAGAGCCATAGTGTCACAGGGGCTGTGAAACGCAATCCTTCTGCTGCTGTGAAGTAAACAAAGTTTATATTAATGGGAAGTACAGGTTGCAGTTTAATGATGGACCTCACAAAGGGCAAGGGAGCCAAGAACAAAGTACAACCAAAAGTGGGTTCCGAACTCTGGCAAAGGGGATTATTTCCATTCTAAACAGTTGCATGGTGTCTCGTGAAGCCTTTGTAAAATACGGAAAATGCCTTCCTCACTGATGTTGAGACCTATTTTATATGATTCTCAGGATCATTGTAAATCATATCATATTTCCTGAGGAAGGAAAGTAGAGATTGTAGTTCTTCAGCCAGAGGAGGAGAGAGAAGTAACAAAGATGCCTGGTAGACTGGAGATCATAAATTGGTTATGAGGTCAGATGAAAGGTAAGCAGGAGGACAGAAAAAATTGTGACTTGGAAGGATGTTTAAGAAATAAAAATAAAGAATAAGAAGGCAAGTGCATGAGTTAGTGGAAGTTTGGATCAAATTAAAAAGTGAAATTTAAGGGAGGAGTGAAATCAGGTAAACTTCCGGTGTTCAGAGGAACCTAGGAAGAGAATAGGTTATAGTGTGAAGAAAAGGGAGAGAAGCTAAGCATTATAGTAAAGCACAGAAGGAAAGAAGAACTAGTTGGCAAAAATCAGCGTCACCTTTCATGAGATGCAATGATTGAAAGTGATACAGAGAGAAGTGCCCAACAAAGTTAGTGCAGCCATTGAAATTGTAAGATCAAGATAAGACAGTGATGCTTCAGAAGCTGGCACATATGCTGAAATAAAAGGAAGAGTGAGAATTTACAGAATATGAAGAGGTAATAGGAGAGAGAGAGAGAGAAGTGCTTCCTCTAAATCTACTACAATCAAATGAGGAGGGCAGAAATTAAAAAAAAAAAAATTAGGGTTGTAAAGATTTTAGATAAAGAGCTAGAAAAGATAACAAATCGTAAAACATGGGAAAAAAATATATGAAAAGAGCTTTGTTTCTGTAGTCTGCCTTGCTTTAGACAGCAGTGAACTAGTAGATTTTTAAATGTTGAGGAATATTTTTTGTTGTTGTTTGTTTGGTTTTGTTTTTTATTGGTAGACTATAAGCAGTCATTTACAAGTAGAACAAAATGTAGATTCTACTTGTATGGGCTTTTTCTGCAGTGAACAGTAGTGCTGATGAGGCCATGATTGATCTGTTGGCTGGATTGGAGAATGATGGATATCAGATGGGACATCACAAAACACTCTCTCACCATCGTTCTCTTGGAAGCTATCGAAATTCTCAGAACAGTGATGATGAAGAAAATGAGCCACAGTGTGAGAAAGAAGAAATGGAACTTAGCTTGTTAATGTCCCAGCGGTGGGACAGTAGCATTGAAGAGCCTGGGCCGAAAAGAAGGTATATACGTGGTTTTCTTTTCTTAGTATTTTCCTTTCTGCCAGATCTTTCCTCCCTCCCACCCTGTTTTCAAGTGTGCTATGAGCCCAGTTAGCTGCAGAGAGGTCTCTGTTGAGAGCATTGGAAAAAATCTGTTCAGATCTTGGGATAGAATGCAGTTGTTCAGATGATGCTGTGAATCATCAGTTTTATATGGAAATAAAGATTCAATGTTTAGGTTTGGCTAGACCTAAGCTTCTAATTCGCTGTTTAAGGAAAAAATTGAGTAGGTTTTTTTGTCCTACAAGTCCAAATACAAAAAAACTTCAGTTGTAACCTCCTTTTAAGGTCACACCTTGGATGTAGTGCAAACGGTAAGGCATATCTTGTACATCTCATGTGCCTCTTACTGAGTTGAATATTGAAGAAGTATTCTTGTGAAGGCTGACCCAGAAGCCTGATAAAAACACATATTTATTTCTGTGCTCAAAGCTTAAATCAAAGCGTGAATGTTGCTCGTTCTTGCTGGGCTGCCAAAAGTTGGCAGCTTGATTATTTTTAAGGCCACGATTCTTGGAACACCTTCTCAGGTTGTAATGACCTTTTGTACAGCTGGCACTGAAAGAAGCTATATCCAGTTTCTCTTCACCTCTGCTTCGGGGAGACATTCTGGTATTTATAATTTTATTTGAAAGGTGAGAGACTTCACATACGTAACATCTTGATATTTGGTGGTTTTGTTTGATTTTTACGTCGGAAATCATAATTATACTATGATTTAGAGAGCAAGAGAGGCATAGAAATATTTAATTTTTTTTCTTTCCTGAAGACATACAGAAAAGTTGTAACAGAATCAGAAGTTAGAGCATTAGTCTCCTAGTTCTAGATAATTAATCTTTAAAGCTACTTTTCCTATCTGACCTCTGATTTTTTTTTTTTTTTCCCTCACAGTAGTCTGAAAAGTTGGCATTTCCATCTAAAGCATTAACATTAATCTTCAGTTTGGTGGTAGTTTCTGTGTGAAACCAGCCTGTATCTTGCAGAATTTATTCCTTCAGGCACAGCTCTGTATGGGCATGCCTGTACAACTTCTGGAGTCATATAGGATCCTGAAGCAACTAACTGCTTTTATACAGTAAAGAATCATATTTAAAATATCATCAGACTTGGTGAGCTGGTTCACGAATAAGTCTCTCATATATATGTGTACAACTTAATCCCAGACACAAAGCACTAGGGAGAAGGAACATACCAGGTGCCTCCACAGGGATTCAGCTTGTGTTCAGAGGGAATTCCAAGCTTTCTTTCAGTGTGATCTCTGCAGAATTTGGACTGACTTCAGAAGACAGCATGGGTATCTCTGACCTCTACATGATTCTGCTCATGCATGAAGAGCCAGTTTAAATCCGATGATGGGTCTGACCTTATTCTGCCCATAGTCATTCTACCTGTACTGCTCCCTGATGCATCCTACCATATCCATACTATCTCCTTTGTATTATTGAGTATTTACCAATCTTCCATTATCTCAAAAATATATGGAGATAATGAAGAGTAACAATATCCTACCGACTGAATTAAATGGTTTGGGTTTGATTTGTGCTGAACGAGAGAAAAAAGCCCATCAAGACCTGGAGTAGATCATGTATGGTGGTATCAAGCTGTGTTACACAGATTTTCCTGCAGTCTAAACCAATGGGCTCAAATGCAGAGAGATCCAAGCTATCATCTGCAGAAGTTTTCTCCAGCCTGACTGGATTTACCAAAATTGGCAGAGAGTTGCTTCATGCTCAGGATTATAGCATAATTCAGATTGGAAGAGACATCTCAATGCTATATAGTCCAATGCCCTAGTCAAAGCAAGTTTGAATAGATCAGTTGCTCAGGGCCTTTTCCGATCAAGGTTTGAGTGTCTTCAAAGACAGAGATTGCCTAGCCTATGTGGGCAACATATTTTAGTGTTTCAACACCTGCATAATAAAAATGTTTTCCTTGTATATAGCATTCCCTGAGGCAGCCCTGTGTCTGCTGCCCTTTTTCATATCACTGCGCTCCTCTGAATCTGGTTTCATCTTCTTTATATCCACTCATCAGACATTGGACAAGTGCAACAAGATCTCCTCTTAGGTTTTCTCAAGGCGAAGTAAATCCTGTTCCCTTAGCCTCTCCTTGTACACCATGTGCTCCAACCCCCAGTCACTCTGGTGCTCCTCAGCTGGATTTACTCCAGTTTGTCAGTGCCTGTTTTTTAGTGGGATGCCCAAAACTGAGCACAGTTCTCAAGATGCAGCCTCACAACTACTGAAATTTGCTACAGTTTGGCAGTCGCAGCCCAAGATGCATCTGGCTTGCTTTGCTACAAAGGCACACTGCCCCAGTCTTGGGTTCAATCAGTGGTCCACCAGGGCTTTTGCATCCTTTACCTCAACACCACTTCCTGTCCAGCTCTCTCCCGGCCTGGAACCAGCGAATGGGATTATTTCATCCCAGCTGGGGAACATTTGGATTTGTCTTTTGTGAAGTTCAAGAGGTTCTTGTCAGCTCATTCCCCAGCCTATTGAGATGCCTTGGAATAGCAGCCCTACGCTCCACAGTACTGATAGCTCTCTTCAGTTTTATGTTCATTTGCATATAAAGGTGAATGTCTTTGTACTGTACTCTTTCATGTTTTGGGAATATAAGAGGGAGAACTAAGCTCACTTAGGCCATGACCACTGCATACCTAGCTGTGCTTGTTAGCTAGGTGTCTCTTCCAAGTCATGCTTCTTCCAGACTCGAGTTAGTCTGGAAAATATATAGCTATATTTTTATATATGTATATATAAAAGCCTGTTGTTCCTGAACTAATACACATGACTTGATCTAAGTTGGCTCAGTGCTGAGCACATTCAGATGTCTGTGGTGTTATGATGAATATAATTCATGCTCTGGTCAAACTCCACAGAGAAGAGTTCTTCAAAAGCAGACTGTATTAAGTTTGTTGTAGATTTTCCTTTTTGTAACTTCAAAACTTTTGTATTTATATCCTTTGAGGTACCACACAATAATGTTTTGATATATCAAGCTACTAGGATAGATGATGATGATTATTATTATTATCTTAAAAAACAAACAAAACAAAAACCTAAACCTTAGTTCCTTACTATTTTATCTGGATTTCTCTCCTGTAGCCACATCTTGTTTCTATGAAGAATTATGTCTATTTCACATTTTATTTTCAAGAATAAGAAATCAAATTTCCAAATTCTGGAGTTGTAATATACCAGAGGGGTTGGCTTTTGAGTTTTTCTAGCTGCTTTTTTACCTTTTCTTCCCCCTCCCCTCCCCCCCAGTAAAGCCATGCCACCCTAATACCCTGAAAAATTCATAGCTTTTCTTTGTAGATTTACAGGGTTTTTTTTCCCCAGCAGATTTATGACTGTAAAAATGGCAGTGCAGAACAGTTAACTTGTTAATACAGAAGCTGCTTTTACTAACAGCAACTTCTGAATGTTCAAGGAGGGACGGAAACAAACATTGTTTTGGTTGTTGTGCTTTAGTTAAGTCTGCCAAGAGAGAAAATTGTTACAGTATGTAAAGATTCCTTAAAAAAAATGTAAACATCTGTTTGCTAAGAGCTAAACTGAAGTAATTTTGCATAGTTGGTTTAGTCTTCAAATTTCAAGCACTTTCAAGCAAAGACCCTAAATTTCAGTAAAATTGAAATAAAATAAAGCATCTAAATGCCTTCTCTCTAGCTTCTTAAGCTAGTGAGTCCTGCTGAGTTTGCCTGTAGTTTTTAAATGCTTGGCTACTTGGCTGATGCCTCTTAAAATACTAACACTGAATAGTATTTTGAGTTTCTCAGTGAGAAAGGTAAGAAATTTTTTTTGTTTCCCTTTACTCTCCCAAATCACACAGCCATATAGCACCACACCCCTTTAATTTTGAGGTTCCATGGGGCTATTGGTATTTTCTAAGAGAACTATTATATGTTAATGAATTCCTCCATTTTTCCCTAGGTCAGCTGTCAAAAATATGCATCGAAGTTCAACAGAAGAGGATTCATCATCAGAGGAAGAAATGGAGTGGAGTGGTAACAATATGCTCCTAACTAATCTCTCTATACCTCAGTTAGATGGGACTGCAGATGAAAATGGTGGTAAGTAAATAGAAGAACAGCTTTGGAAGTTGAATTATTACCTGTGCTGTAGTTTGTTTTCAGATCCATTTGGTAATTCTTAGAAGTGCTAACTGTTTTCAATTCTTGCTTCAATTGGAGGTAAATGCTCTTAGCACATCTGAGAAGCAGGCCCTTGACATCTTCCTTATAAGACAACAATATTTTAATCTCAGTGCACTCTACAAAGTACCAGAATATCTTTTACTTATTGTATTAATGAACAAAACCAGGAAAAGATAGTTACCTTGTTGGAAGGAGTGCTTTGCTTTTACTATTTGTTATGCGAGTATGGTGTTAAAGTTAATGATTCTATAGGATCACTGATCCTGCTAGGATTTAATTGTAAATAGTAAATGTAGTATTGTGTGTAAATTTAGATGGATCTTTGCTTTGCAAGTATTGGCCACGCATGCTAAAATATGTGAGCCTTTCTTTGAGCCTGTTTCATTGAACAGATTGCATGTTCTCATTTTAGGATTGTGTGAGCTAAAACTGTGCAGTTTTAACTACATGCTTTCCTGCAAAGCTGATGCAGAAGAAATTCCTTTCCAAAATCTATAAAAAACTAAATTAATCTGTAGAGAGCTCTCTTGCCATCTTTTTGTAACCTGCTCTCTTTGATCAAATAACCTCATTGAATGGAGTGCACCTTTTGAGGTTAAACAAATAAATATTCTTATTTGTTTCATTAGACAATCTGCACATTTTCACACATAAAATTCTGTTGAGCAAAACAACGTAAAATGTATGGATCTTGTCAGGAAAAATATATATCTTTATCCGGGGTTTTCTCAGTATTAGGTTCACTTTTCTTCTTGGTCTAATTAACAGTAACAGTTCTTTGTTTAGAAACATATTAGTCATACTTCATTGCCTTTAAAATTTGAAATTTGTGGTTAACATCACTTTGTACAGAAGCTTCTTTCTTAATCCATCGTACAAACTGCTTAATATAAAATCTTGTTTGTACTCATACGTGTACCTAATTCTCTATTACTGCATTTGCTCTTTGGGGCAGAAATGTAATTCTTCACAAAATTTCTGTATTAGTTCATGCCTCTTGAAGCTATTTGACAAAAATACCAAACATTGTATATTAGTATATAAAATACTTATGTCTTACTATATGTACTAGCAGTTTTTTATAAGAGAAAGTGAGCTATGTGATCTTATTACGCAGACAACCGCAGCTACTCTTTCATGTTCAATGTTCAAAGCATAGTTTGCTTTTTCCTTTGCTTCTATACATATAATAGTAGGGTTAATACATGACTTGATGTACTACTAATATGATTTGATTTTGCAAAATATACAGTTGTAATTGTAGTATTTGCAAAACTTTAATGTAAAAAGGGATGCTTCTGGCTAATGACCCTGTGTCTTAAATCATTGTTTAACTTTAGAATATTTTAAGTATATGAAATATTACATGCAGTAGAAGAAGAATGTCATCTTAGATTGAGTTTACTACTGTGAGCTTTTACCTCAACTTCTTATAATATGAGATACAGTAAATTCAAAACTGCTCTCAGTCCAGGTCCACATGTGAATGCTTATCCACATGTGAATCATGGGCCCCTAACATTTGACTTGACAAGTATTTTTGTAGTTTTTCTATCTGAATAGTTAGGGATTTTCCAAATGTTCGTTGACACTTTGCTAAACTCCCATTTTCTTGGTTTTGAGTTATTCACTCTTACTCTTTTTGTGGATTCCTACCCTTAAAGAACCATACGCAGTATCTCCCAGCTGTATTTCACAGCTCAGGGGCTCTGTGTATACATTAGAAAATGTTATTAGAAACAGATTGAGACTTCCTTTTATTTTTCTCACCTAGCAACAAATAAATTGCCAAGATGAAGAGGGCGTGAATCTAAAATAACCCCCAAATTGGCTAAAACATAGATTAAATGCCCAAAGGATCCCCTGTCTAGTACAACAGTGTGCAGCACAGGCTTCCAGGACATACAGCATGTTTTGTAACTCTTATTCCCCTTCAATGTTTCAGCTAAAGATGTGGACATACAAGCAAAATTGCTGTGTGCAAACTACCTCTTTGCAGAGGAACAAACTCCTTAAATTACTTGGTGCTCATTGTGGTTACGGGCGAGCACCTGGTTGTTACAGACCAATTGTTCATTCATTACTCAGCACCTGCCTGTCCACTCTTACCCTGCAATAAATGTGGTGACAGGATCAGCAAAAGAGAGAGAAATTGTCCCAGGTATCATGTGACGATTCTACTGGAGCACATGCTGGTCACAGATCTGTGTGGGAATTGTAATGCGTGGATATGAATTCACAGTGTAACTCTGCAGTGCCAACTCCTTGTATAAACGCCTGTATGGGCGGTGGATTGCTCTGCATTATGAAAGTGGGGCAAATTAATGATGCTTAGCACACAGGACAGTTAATACAAAACCCTTGCTGTGTTCTAAGATAGTACTTTAGCTTTCTGTGCAATTACTTTGCTATATGGGGAAAGTCATGTAAATAAGGTCATTGGTTTTTCAGAGCTAATTAGTATGCATATTTTCAGGGACAAAGGTTACAATCAGAAGCAGAAATTAATCTGTTTGTATTCAGTTATCTGCAAGTGATTTTAGAAGCCTTCTTTCAGATAACCAGCATGAAATCTTTGGCAGTTGTATGCAAGCCTACCATTTAGGAGTAACTGTCGAACAGCTGAGACACAATCATACTGAGGATGAGGTTTTGATAAGGCAGCTCATGTACTCAGGGTCTGTAGTTGTCATGATCATAAATGCAATGTGATTTGGAAGAGTTACGTTTCTTCTTTGGATGGGAGGGCTTTCATGAGAATGGCATTAAAATGTTTAAAGCCTTAGATTTTATTTTTACAAAAAAACTGAAGTAAAATTGCTTGTCTTCCATTTCAGACAATCCTTTGAATAATGAAAGTTCTCGAACTCACTCCTCCGTCATTGCAACAAGCAAAATGTCTGTAAAGACCTCAATCTTTCACAAAGATGCTGCTACGCTAGAACCCCCATCTTCTGCTAAAATTACTTTTCAGTGTAAACACACAAGTGCCCTTTCTAACCATGTTTTGAATAATGAAGATTTAGTAGAAGACCTCTCACAACCAAACACAGAAACAAGACCTGAACTTTCAGTCCATTCTCTTACAAAAGAAAGCACTTACTCAGCAAAGTACCCAACTGCATTCAGCAATAGTACCCATGCAGAAAACTCTCACAAAGAGAGTAACAAGAAAGATACTCTCCCAGTTCCTTCATGTGAAAATAACATTTTTGAGTATGATGATGATATTTCATCAGTGAGCAGACAGATACCTAGTAGGAAGTATACTAGTATCAGAAAGGCTGAAAAAGACGTCTCTTTTATGCATGTGGGCCGCCACATTGGTGACAGCATGTTGAATAAAAACTTATTTAACTTTTCTGATTTGAGCCACTCCAAAGGTAAAATGTCCTCTGAAGTAAATGAAAAGTCCAGCAGTGCAAGTATAAATAGTTTTTTTCCAGCAACAGTTACAGAAAATTGTGAGTTGATGTCATGTTCAGGAGGCAGTCGAACTGTGGTACATTCACTTGAAAATAACAGTGACGAAGGTGGCCTTAATAAGCTTAAAATTAGGTATGAAGAATTTCAGGAGCATAAGGCAGAAAAGCCAAGCCTCAGTCAACAAGCAGCACATTATATGTTCTTTCCTAGTGTTGTTCTTTCTAATTGTCTCAGTCGACCACAGAAGTTAGCTCCCGTAACATATAAATTACAGCAAGGCAACAAACAGTCCAGGTTGAAGCTGAGCAAAAAGAAACTTAGTTTTATCAATCATCAGGAGCCTGCAAGTGTAAATGACGTTGCATCAGTGAAGGAAAGCTGCTATACGCAAGGTACCGCTTGTAGTAATATTCCCGATAAGGATAGTGCTTTACCTAGCGACTTAGTGCAAGTTCCTCTTGAGGCTTTTGAAAACAAAATGCCTACAAGTACTGCTAATTATACTGACTGCCAGTTTGCAGATGGATCTCTTGAAACTGAGCAGTCATTCGGATTATGTGGGAATAAATATACGCTCCGAACAAAACGGAAGGTAAATTATGAGACTGAAGACAGCGAATCAAGCTTTGTCGCACACAACTCAAAAATTAATCTACCTCAACCGATGGAAGGCGCTGAAAGTTTGGTTGGGTCTCAGAAGTCTCGAAAGCGTAGAAAACTTTCCAAAAAATTGCCACCTGTTATTATTAAATATATTATCATCAATAGATTTAGAGGGAGAAAAAATATGCTTGTTAAACTAGGGAAAGTAGATTCTAGTGAGGAAAGAGTAGTACTCACAGAGGAAAAGATGAACTTATATAAAAAGCTTGCACCTTTAAAGGACTTTTGGCCAAAAGTTCCTGACTCTCCTGCAACCAAATATCCTATTTATCCACTAACACCAAAGAAAAGTCACAAAAGGAAAGCAAAACATAAGTCAACCAAGAAAAAAGCTGGAAAACCACAAAAAACAGGTAGTAAAAATATTAGAAGGACTTTATCTTTCAGAAGAAGGACTCATACAATTCTTTCTCCTCCTTCACCATCCTACAATGCTGAAGCTGAAGACTGTGACTATAACTATAGTGATGTTATGTCTAAGTTAGGTTTTCTTTCTGAGAGAAGCACAAGCCCAGTAAACACATCTCCACCTCGCTGCTGGTCTCCCACTGATCCAAAAGCAGAAGAAATTTTGACCAACCTGGACAGAGAAGCTTTATTTAGTAGGGGGCCCAATATGTACAACAGCAAGACTGTTAATTCTAGTGTAGGAAAAAATAGTCGGGCCAAAACTCAGGTTAAGAAATGTAAAAAGAAATTTGCTAGTCCTGCTGTTTCGACAAAGAAAAAGAAAAAGCTTAATCAGGCTGATAAAACAGCAGATGATGGAAAGAAGAAACCTAGAACAAAACAAAGACAAAAAACAGCTGAAAAAGCATCCTCAAGGAAGCGTGTTGTATTTAAAGATGAAAAAGGAAATAGTCATTCTACTGCAGAAGTGAAGTTTGTGCTGAAACATCAAGATCTGCCTGAGATTTCTTACAACTCTGTCAACTCACAGACACTTCATAACTGGAAAGACGGTCCTCTTCCTGGCTACTCGGTAGGTTATCTACCACCAGCACAGCTCACATCAGCAGCTGAGGCACAAGGTAATTCATCAGGCAGTTTTCATTCATTGATGGAAATCGATAAGCCTGTAGATGCACAGTGTTTACCTGCTCCACGAGAAGACCCTCATGCATCTTTCACATCTACTCCTGTGGCATCTGGGAGGGAGGTACAAAAAATGGGCTCTCAAAGGCCCAGGACTCAAAGTACTATATTTAGAATGAAAGATTCTGCTCTCATTCAAAACATATTTGATCCATCTAATCACTCAACTCAGGTAACACAGAATGTGCGCATCTCTAAAGATAAGACTTCTGCAAAAGCTGAAGAGATAAAAAATTTGCAGAACAGATATTTACCACCAGCTGGGAAATTAAATGAAGCTCGTGACTCTTTGGACACAGCAAAGATGGATCTGTTGCATGCCACTAACTATTTGCATTGTAAAGACAATAATCAACAGCAGATTTTGTGTTTACCAGAGGCATCCAAGCATTCTGATCCTTCTTCTATTCCTAAGTCATCTGAGGAAAGCTCCGGGACACTTCAGTTGCCTAAGAACTGTTTTGTAACATCTTTGAAGAGTCCAGTGAAACAGTTAAATTGGGATCAAAACCAGAGAGGATTTATTTTGGATATGTCACATTTTAAACCTGAAACAGTAAAACAAAGATCTCTGTCAGAAACAACCACGCAACCAAGCCCCATCTCCCAGTACAAAAACAGGACTATAGTGGCCCCATCATCATTCAGTGAAGGACAGTCTGGCCTAGCTGTTTTGAAAGAGCTGCTCCAGAAGAGGCAGCAGAAAGCTCAGAATGCAAATGTTACACAGGAACCGCTACCAGCTAAACCACAACTGAGCAGGAGTATACCATGCCCTCTTGAACAGAATAAAGCGATGAAAAGGTCACGGTCAGTCACATCACCAAGAAAATCTCGTGCTCCTAGGAATACAAAACCTAAAGAAAAAACACCAAAACTTTCAAAAATGGAGTCTTTAAGCCAGCAGATCACTAGTCGCATTGATCACTCTGTGTCTGATGACAGCCCCATTTTTTTTTCAGACCCTGGTTTTGAAAGCTGCTACTCACTTGAAGACAGTTTGTCTCCAGACCACAATTACAACTTTGATATTAATACTATAGGGCAAACGGGATTTTGCAGTTTTTATTCTGCGAGCCAGTTTGTCCCAGCAGATCAAAATTTGCCCCAGAAATTCTTGAGTGATGCAGTTCAAGATACTGGCTCAGGACAAACACCAGAAAATGACTTTCTGTGTCATAATGACCAAAAATCTGAGGAAGAAAAGCAGCATTCTTTAAGCACAAGTAAATGGATACGGTCTGGGTCCATGAGCCCTGAGCTCTTTGAAAAAACCTCACTAGATAATAATGATAACCACTGCCATAGCCAGTGGAGGAAAAATGTTCATCCTTCAACTTCTAGATCGAGTTCTATCGATACTTCTTGTGCACAAGAGACTGATGTCTGTTTAAATGAGAAATTCAAATTGAATAGAAATACAGTAAATAAAGAGAGATTTCTTAACCTTCCTCAGCCAACTGGCTCAGACTGGATTCAAAGCCACATGAGAAAGGAAACCACTTTTGAACCCTGTCAACCACTTGATTCAGTTAATACCTCTTTTACGTCTGTATTGTCTTCTCCTGATGGTGAACTTCTGGATGCAGCTTCTGAGGATTTAGAACTCTATGTTTCAAGAAACAACGAGACATTAACTCCAACTCCAGATAGTTCACCAAGATCAAGCAGTTCTCCCTCACAGTCAAAGAATGGAAGTTTTACACCTCGTACCGCTCACATTCTTAAGCCTCTCATGTCCCCACCCAGTCGTGAAGAAATCATGGCGACTTTGCTGGATCATGACCTCGCAGAAACAATTTATCAGGAACCATTTTGCAGCAATCCTTCAGATGCTCCAGAAAAGCCAAGGTACTGTGTTAAATACATTTCTGTCTACATATACTTGTGATTATATTAAATTTAATTTATTCTTGTGAACAATTTTATGCTGTTATGTGGCACAGATGCATGAAAGATCCTATCTTATATACATACATTTAAAGTTGAAAATTACTGTACTTCCCATGCAAATACCTATTTTCATGACACTCCGTTTTTTATTACTGTATTAAGTGGGAATGTGCCTGCTTGGTTTGGAAGAGAAAGATGCTGCCCACAGGAATTGCTTAGTGAGAAAATGAGTTAGCAGGACTCCGCTTGTGTATCATCTTGAGGACTGCCTGCAATGCAGTTTAGAGCAAAATAATAATTCAAACTGTTTTCTTCACAGGGAGATAGGTGGACGGCTTCTCACAGTAGAAACTAGACTTCCAAATGATTTGCTTGAGTTTGAGGGCGACTTCTCATTAGAAGGTCTGCGACTCTGGAAGACTGCATTTTCAGCAATGACAGAAAGTCCTAGACCAGGGTCTCCTCCTCGTTATGGTCACTCTACTGTTAATAAAAGAGAAAGTAATAGCCATAAAACTAGTGAAGACAAAAAAATAGTTATAATGCCATGCAAGTGTGCTCCAAGCCAACAGCAAGTTCAGATATGGCTGCATGCCAAAGAAGAGTATGAACATTTCAAGAAATTGCCTAAGAATCCTCCTGCTGAGCTGGTGAAGGCAGACGAGAATTTCAGCTCTGCAGTATTGTCTGAAGAGAAATCTATAGAAGTAGTAAAAGCAGCTAAAGATTTAAGTTTATCTAGTCTGGAAGATGAAAGACCTATTGTGCCTACAAAGAATTCTCCTGCTTCTGTGGCAGAAACTACAAAAACACAAGCCAAGGAAACCTGTGATAAGTCTATAAGCGCTATAGGAACTTCTATAAATACTAAAAATGACATAGACTCTAATAAAACTCTATCTGAAAGCAAGACACTTATTACTTCAACACTAGAACACGGTAAGGAGGAGGAGGAGGAAGATTACTATGTCAATTACAGTTCACCAGATTCTCCAGTGCTTCCTCCTTGGCAGCAAGTAGCATCTCCAGATCCCAAGCAGTCCAATTTAGAAGAGACAGAGTGGAAAAGTCAGGATATTATTTTGTCTTCTGTGGAAGGAAATGATCTAGTACCCGATGGAAGTGCACAAAACTCCTCAGCCACCCAAGAGGATGTTAGGACATCCTTTGACGTGTCTCCGTTTCCAGTTAATGAAGATCCTGGAAATTCTGAACCTGTTTGCCTACATAGTACACCCATTGTACAGAAAAAAAATCAAGACGAAGTACCTGAAATTCTTGGGTTTACACCTTTATCCACAGGTAAATAAATCCATTAAGTGATTCTAACAATACACAAAATAAAATTCTGAATATGATATTTCTTCTGAATAAACACCGTATTGCAATAGTTGTGCTTGGAATTGGACAGAGAATAAAGATTTATTTATATACATAATATTTGTTT
The DNA here is from genome assembly GCA_025345505.1 of Todiramphus chloris collaris. Lineage (NCBI taxonomy): Eukaryota > Metazoa > Chordata > Aves > Coraciiformes > Alcedinidae > Todiramphus > Todiramphus chloris. The sequence continues at coordinate 49,484,469 of JANVCC010000018.1, read as the reverse complement.
GTAACGTTCACTAAATGCCTCTGGTTGTTTCTAGTATGTTGTTTATCGTTTAGACAATATTGTTGAGGCTAAGCAGTTTTGCACTGATACATGTTTACAGAACCAAAAGCCCAGAAACTGACCCACAAGAGAGGAAATAATACTGATGGTCTTCGAAGAGTACTTCTAACCACACAAATTAAGGTAGGTTAAGCTTTTATGTACAGATGCATTTTTATTATGCCATATGTACACATTTCCATTTTCTTTCTTCTGTGTTTTTTTTTCTTTTGCTGTTAAGATATTGAAAGAGGCACCGTGTAAGGATATTGTTTTGCTTTTAGTTACAATATCCTTTCTAAGTTCTATTGTGATTTCCCTTTTTATATATATATGTGTGTGTGTGTGTATACAGGCACAGACATGTGTATCAGTGTCTGTGTGTGTATTAGTTTAGTTTTCAGGCAATGTTCTAAGCATTTAAAAAAAAAAACAATGCAAGCAGTGAATGGCACTGGAATACTGACAGAATAGGAAGGGAATGGATCACACAGAATGATCAGACTCGCATACCTGAACAGTGTTTCTGCTCCCCATGTGGGAAACAGACTAGCGGGCCAGGTGCATTACCAAATGACCCAATAGATGTCTCTTTTGTTCTCAATATACTGGTTTTCACCCAGTTCAAGTGGGTACAAGTGTGCCCTTAATTCAGTGCCTTAAAAAGTGGTGACTGAAGAAGAGGTTTTTGATTAATTGTTGCTCAAGAGAGAATAGAGATTTGGTTGTTCGCATGTCCACAGTCTTCTAAGAAAGCCAATATGTGGGGGGGGTGAGGTTTGGGGTTTGTGGTTGTTGCTTGGAGGGTTTTTTTAAAAGTATTTCAAGCTGTGTCTTGTTTTACTATGAGGTTTCATTAAAATTATTTCTAAAAGACAGGAAGATACAACTGCTATTTCCCTGTTGAAAAATTACATGAGGAGATTTTGAAAGCTTTTTTATTTTTTTTAATATCTGTAGTGTAGCATTTGCATTTTCATTTATAAATTTGTATTTAATATTGCATATGAATTTAGCAACTTGTAGTTTTTCCAGTATTATATTGTGCTTTTTTCCTTTTTTTCTTTTCACCCCCAATAAGAATCAATTTGCTGCCCTCAGCGCGCCAAAGAAAGACACTTCTCAGATTGAAGGACCATCTTTAAATAACACTTACGGTTTTAAAGTCAGTGTGGAAAACCTGCAGGAAGCAAAGTCTTTACATGAGGTAACTTATTGTCACGTTACTGTATCAAACGATAGTTTATCAGACCAGTTTTATAGTGGCAGAATTTAAAAGTCTTATCCCCCTTGGTTCCCTGCCTGACTTAATCAATGTGTGATGTCTGCAGCTTTAAGTAGTTGCTCTCCAAATTTCAGCTTGATCTCCCAAGTGCCTTTAATAGTATCAAACTAGATTTTGCCGTATTTTTGTTGAGAAGGTGATAAACCTTCCTTTAAAAAATAAAAATGAGGGAAAGATCAGAAGGAAGGAATAGTAATTTTTGTATAAAAACATTACTGGAAGAACTAGTTGACCATAACTTTAACGGATCATCTCCTTAAGAAGCAAGGCATCTGGCATCATTCAGTCAGGCCCTCCCAGTGTCTCTACATGTTACCTTATGAACCTGCTGGCCAGTTTCCACTACATTTAATAAAATGGCACATGTCCCAAAGAGCAACTCTACATGTTTCATGTAGATCAGTGGTTGGTCTGGGAAGAGAGATCAGAATTGGTGCTGGAGAAAAGGATGTGACGTGAATACAGTACTGCTGCGTTGGGCTGCTAGCTGTCCAGCTATGTATGTGCTTTCAGTCACCACATCTGTGGCATGAAATTAGCTGTTGACCAATTTACAGCTGAGGTGGGGAGAGCAGTTTTATGTGCCAAGTAGATGACACAGGAGAAGCCACAAGAAACTCATAATTTTGCAGGAAATGGAGGTAGAGCTTGATAGTAAGATTTCATTTCAGTGATGGCTGTAGTCATTTAGGATGCAAATCTAGAGGAAATCAGACTGCCCTCAGGGCATCTTACATAATCAGAAATATTTGTAGCTTTTCCCTTGTAATCCCTCCAATTTGACCATTAGTCCACATTATCAACAAAATTATGCAAGACAACAGAGCAACACCATAGCATTGAAACAGTATTAGACACTACAGTATCTATTTTAGAGTAAAAACTGTACAACATATAGGGATTAGCATTTCCTTAATGCAAAGCACTCTGCAAAAACCTGTAGCAACATGTCTTGGAAGTTCATTAATGCAAGTGAAGTGAAGAGAAAGTTAGCTGTTCTCCATGTCCTCCTGTCAGTGACTTGGTCTTCATGCTTGCTTGCATGTCTTAGGTAAGGGAGGGAAAGGAAAATAGAGAGACCAACAATGTTTTCTGTTTCTTGATCAGTCCAGAAACTTAATTTAGCTCAATCTGCAAAGCTGTTTAAAAAGGTAACAGGAATTTATGATTGTTGAAATTGAACATTTATGTTTGTTTGTATTTTCTGCCTTTGGTAGAGAAGGTAGTACTCAGAAACAGCTGTCGAATTTAAATAATTGAGCATAGAAATGTATTAAGTAAATATTCTTTTTTTTTGTATGATAATGCCTTTTGCAAAAAAAGTGAGATCCAGAGATGCATGTTTCATCACTTTATTAATTTTTAGGTGGGATCTCTTAGTTATAATATAATGTGACCATAGAAATGTCTGCAATGCACTAATTTGTATTAATAATCTCTTAATGTTTTTGAAGAAATCTCCAGAACACACTAACTTGCTGTATTTATTTGTTGGTAGGTTCAGCACCTTACCCTCATCAGTATGGAGTTACATGCTCGAACCAGACGAGATTTGGAACCAGACCCAGAGTTTGATCCGATCTGTGCTTTATTCTATTGCATCTCATCAGACACAGCATTGCCAGATACTGATAAGAAAGAAATCATTGGTGCTATAGTGATCGATAGAGACAGGACACTCTCAAGCCAAGGTTCCTATTTCTTTTTTAACGTATTTTACAAAACTGCTTATTTCATAGTAATCAAACAGTAGCAAGCAAAATATAATCGAGTTTCTATGTTACTATTTAGCTCATTTAATTTTGTCTTGTTGACGGTTGGATGAATGGCCATATTAAACACAGAGTTTTCCTGCTTATATCTTCCAAAGAGCTATTGCATGGGCTGTAAACCACAAATAACATACGCATGTGCAAAATATCTATGTTTGCGTACTTGTGGACAAGCTCCTGCAGTGTTCTAAAAGTATAAAGAGGAAAACCTGCCTTTAGTTTCCTACTCAAGTTGCTGGATAGCTGCAAGTGGAAAATGTTAAAAGCAAGACAGTATGTTTTATATTTTACTTAAGGGTTATTTTTGTGGTTTTATCTGATCCTTTTAGGATCTAAACAGGGGCCCTTATTCTATTGTACCTTTTTGGCTTTGTTTAGACCAGTGATACTCAACCTGTGGCTCTAGAGCCGGATGTGGCTCTTCATGGCCCTACAGGCGGCTCTCGCAATGTAGGCGTCTGATCGGCGCTCCACTCTATCAGGCAGCGCGGGGAGCACTGAGCAAATGGACCAGCAGTGTGGGAGTCGCTGAAGTTCCCCCTCCCATAGGGGGAAAGAAAAGGAGCTGCTGGGATCCCCCCACAGGTAAGAGTAGAGATCACCTCCCACCCAGCAGCTGTGGGGCAGAATGGGGAAAAACTTGCCCTTTTGCCCCTTCCACCCCTCCACCCCACTCCTTCCTAGCAGCCAAAAGGGGTTGAAGACAATGCTGCTGGGAGAGAGGATGCTGATGTGTCATGTCGTGATGTATCAATATGTGATGATGTTGTGGCAGCATCATCACACATTGAAGTGTCATGATGGGAAGAGAAAAAAAAAAAAAAAATCACACTGTTGATAATATCAACTTGATTTTTATGGTGCTCTACAACTCCATTTAATAAAGAAGTGGCTCTCCAGCTGTTAAAGGTTGAGTACCACTGGTTTAGGCTAGTGAAAAAAAAACCCAACAACCAAACAAAAACGATAACAACAAAAAAAGTCCTCTTTCTTTCAGGGTTTCTTTGGCATTGTGAATGTGTATTAAACCACAAAATACTGTCTAAAATTTAAGTGTGGACAAAAACCTACCAAAAGTAAATTTAGCATTAAGGCAACAGCTCCTTCTTTTACCAGTTTATTTTTCAGACTATTGTAGATATTATGTCTTGTGAGATTAGTTCTTATTATTCTTGGTGAAGCTGATTCTGGTATTACATGCTTGTTACTATCTTTTAAAAGAAGTTATCTCCATCAACTTACTAAGTGAGATTTTCCACAGTATAGTCACTACAACTCCCTAGGTGTGTGCCACTGATAAATAATCAAGAAACAGCTCTCCATAAAGAGGTCCAATATTATTTTGAAAAAGCAAAGGTTATGATCTGGTTTTGTTAGTGAAATAAAATGATGTTTAAATGTTATTGTGACATTCCTTGCTTTAACTGATATGTGCTGTCAACATTTTCTTTGTTAGAAGTTTTTGAGTTCCCTGTGGAGTGACTTGACATTGAGATAGGCTTTTTCCCGTTTTTCTACTATTACTGCTTTTTAAGTTACAGTACTCATTTTAATATTTATTTCTGAAAGCACACTTTTTAAATTCTCAAAATCTTAAGAATATATCAAAGTCAAATGCCTTTTTAAAAACTCCAGGTTGTTGCCTTAATCAGAGATATTACTATCTGTCATACAGAGAAAATGAAAGACAAAAGTATGTGTTGCATGTTATTCATTTAAAGAGGTGTTTTTTATAAAGAAGGCAAATGCTGAATTCCTGCAGGCATACAAATTTAGCTATTATTCACACTTTATCAATGTAGACACTCTTAACGTGCACTAAGTGAGCAGTTGCTTGTGTTCTTCCATTTCTATAAGTAACTGAGCAGTGTTTTTTAAGGTGTACTTAAAAAAAGAACCATACTACGTTATGTAGTATTTTCATTCTTCAAAGCATTTTGCAAAGCACTACTCTAAGGTAGCAATTAAGATACGTATTTTGCATGAAAACACTGTGTGAGCTGTCATATAATTATTTTATATTTCTTATTCAAAAATAATTTTCTAATAGCTGAACTCTTGTACACATAAATGGTGAAATTTCCCTAGCAGCAAATCTATACCTGAGAATTTGTGCGAGATTGTAAAATTCTACCATAGTGGTAAAGTGAAAAGAACAATTTTTTCCACCCAAAAGGAAAAAAATAAGTACGTGGAACTAATTGTGATAATAATTAGTGTTAAAGACAAAAGTAGGTTGCATTCCATATTTCTTTTCAGTTGTATGTTTTATTCTAAAGCATATTATTGGCTGAAGTCAGGGAATTCCTTCTAAATTGTAATGATTTTTATTTTTTTTCACTTTATTTTCTAGGGAGCAGAGACCAAGCCCCCTTGCTCACAAGATCCGGAGTTACAGGACTAGAAGTCAGTTACGCTACTGATGAAAGAACTCTTTTCCAGGAAGTAGTGAATATTGTAAAAAGGTAGCATATCTGTACGTTCTGCTTTTATTTTTCAGGCTTGGTACAGCAGATTTAGTTCCTTCAACCCTTGACAGTCTCTCAAATACTGATTTTTGTTGTTGTTGTTGTTTCCCTTGAAGGCTTATTTCTAGAGTGGACAAGCATGGTGATCTTTCGAATAAAAATACTTTTTGCTTTTCCTTTTCTCTGACAGCAAGAACATTCAGATCCTCTTAAGCAGCTGAGTTACAGTCTTGAAACTAATCAGCCATATAAGTAATCTTCTTTAACATATAACCTTTCCTGTTAATCTCAGAATTCATTACACATCTCTCTCTGAAACTCAGAATAGTAGATATTAACAGTGCTCAGAAATATAGAAAACCCCTCAGATGGGAAGAATTTTTTTAGGGACTCTGAGGCAAGATGGGAAAAAAAAAAAACCCCAAAACAACAAACCCTACATGGTGCTAAAGCTACTATGGACAGATTAAAATAACCAGTAGTTGAAAAATCAGTTTCCTTCATTAATTTTGTCTTCTCTGAATGGAAATCCCCTGCTCCATCAGACTTGGAAAACTGCTGGTTTTCCCCATCTCAACAGGCTGGGAAGCCTGTTTGGTAGCCCTCTCGGCTGGTGAGTAGGTGGAACTGCAGATGTCTCTCCAGGCCCTACTGTCAGAGGTGCAAAGCTGTAAAATTGCAAGGAAAAATAAACAGATTTAAACTATGAGTCACCCTGCTGGAATAGAGGCACAAGAAAAAAATGTGTACTAGGCAGAGTACATTTGCAATTCTTTCTCTCTCCAACCAGAAAACCTCTGATGAGAGACATTGGCCAACCCCATGAAGCCAGAATACAAAAAAAGTTGCTGAGTGCAACCAACACAGGGTGGGTCCTGACAGAGCAGCAGATCCCTGTTCAGAGAAGACAAAATTCAGGTAAGGAACATAATTTTATTTTTCTCTTTCTTGGAAATCTAGTGCTCCATCAAACTTAGGAAAATTACTGAGACTGAGAAGCTGCCAATAAGCAAAGAATTCTCCACCGGTTGTGTTGAATTTTAAGAAGTGACGGTACGTAAAGAGCATGGGAGAGAGAACTCAGCAGTTAGAATATATATTTATCTCTGAAGAACAGAAGAAGTCTACATCTGTACGTACTGAAGGCATTACAGAATGAAAAAAAAGCCTGCCATTTTTGTAGTACTTCAAGATGGAATGTACCAATCACCAGGCTGCTGACTGAGAAATCTCTTCTTAAGAGATCTTCTCTTTCAACACTGCTGGTATGCCTTCTTGATGCAACAACTTTACCTCAAATATTGAGTTAGCTAACTTCTATTCCCAGAAGATAAAAGATTTGATCTATTAAGGAGAGGCATACTGCTGTCGTCATCTTAGTCTACTTTTCTCCCAGCTCCATGCAGTATCACCTAAGGAATCAGACTTCTGCTGAACTCTCAACAAACATGTTTTTTAAAACTTGGACCATGTCTACAGTCTACTGCTCTTTCCCCCCCTTTATTTTCTGTAGCCTAAGCAAAAGAGAATAAGGTATTTTGCTGGAGTACATTTTTTATATTTCTTAAGTGCAAAACAAGTATCTAGGCCCAGAGTAGCTTTAACTGAAGGAAAAAAACCCCATAAATCTACTTGATTAAAAAGTAATGGACAGCGAAAATCTTTCTCAATGGGAAATGAGCAAACAAGCAGCTCTAATGAAAACTTACAGAATGGAAATTATTTTTTGAACTATTTCCGGTTGCTGTTTTTAGTTTTATTTTTTCCAGCACAAGCTAGGTAATCCAGTTGTTCTGGTAGGTGCACTTAATAGTAGGTCTGACAGGTTAGAGAAAGAAAACAATCAGGCTATGTTTAAGAAACACTACCACTTACAACTCAAAATCACCTTAATTTATCAGCAGAGGACTATATCAGTATCTTTTATACAGGTGTATGTATCAGAGTAGAGGATAATAGGTTCTTGTGACCAAATAGCATGCCCAGCATGACTGCAGCTTGCTTTTGGTTCATGCTCTTGTCTTCTTTGGCCGTTGGAGGGAGGGGCGGAAGAGTGAAATTCCAGATTCCTGGCATAATGAATGACAGAATATCAATTAGATCTTCCTTGTCAATATCAGGAACAGACTTTATCAACTTGTTGGTGCACTGAACAGAGGGTACTCAGCTGTGGGAGGAATTGCCTTATGCAGTGCAGTTGAAGAATTCTTGTTCCTCTTTCTAGTCATTCTCTTAATAGTTGGCCTAATTCTTGCTCTTATTTCATATAAGTGAAATTGTGGAAGATAGACATTTGTGTCAAGTTCCAGCCTTCTACTTCCCATCTGTTTGGGGAAGATGATGGAAAGGTGATTCCTGGGACAAATATCACTTCCTGCAATACTCTTAGCTCATCAGTATCTTTTTCCATCAAAAATCTGCAAGTGTTTAGTCTTTGAACAAATGACCCAGAGTATCTACACAAATAATCTTTATAATGTGCTGGTTCTTACTGAAGGACACAGATGCTGAAGCAAAGAGGGATAAGTTAGTGCGGTTTTAATGCTTGCTGATGCTTTATTCTTGAGCTGCACCACTAGCCTTTTGTCACTGAAGAGTGTTTCCCAAATCTATCTTTTTATAGCAGAGCTAAAGTTACTCTGTTACCTGTTTGCTACAGATGAATATTGATCCAGAAAGTTCACTGGACTTGATGAGGTGAAGTCGGATTCGGTCATACCTTCACTGTGAAGTTGTTCAGCCTGTGCTAGATCTGAATGACCACAGTAGGATTAACATGTGTTTCCACCTAGATGTCCGTAAAGTAAATACCAGGTTAAATGTTCTTCTGTGAAATTAATAGATGTTATCTCTAACGCAGGGGAGTTAGCAAATGAAAATAAGTCATTTTGAGGCCTATAGACCAGGAGACTACATGGTTCTTTCTCTGGAATTGTGATTTGTGTTTTCTACCTATGCTGAAAACTAGCAGTTTTGCCCAAATGTTGAGGGGAGCAAACACTTTTATTTCTAGGAGATTATTACCGATAGTGATTCAGATGTGAAATGAGACTACTTACAAGTGTGAGTAACAAAATCTATGTAGAGACACCTAAAAGAAAGCAGGACATTGTAAAGAGAATTTGAGAATTCTCTTTAGTACTGAAAGTTACTGAAATACTGAGCTGCTTGAGGGTTGAGAGGCAGGAAACAATTTGAAAGAAAGACCCACAGAAGTCAGTTTGGAGGAGGCAGGAAAGAATAAACATCATGGATTTGCAACAATGAAAAGCGTAATTAAAGTAATTCCTGGTGCCCTGACAACCATCTTAGAGCTTGAGAGGAATCTTCGCCTACATAGGTCCAAATTTTCTCTTCTTTGGTTAGCTGTCCTTTGGCTGTAAACAAAAAAATAGGACTTAGCTCAAAACCTGCATAAAGCAGCTGAGAAACAATCTCCCTCCTATCCTGTGCAGCCAGTGTGGATGATCTGCAAGCACAAGGAGACAAGTTGTAGACTCTTTGGAGTTATCATAGGGGAAATTTGTTTGGTTTTTTTGGAGTGGAGCCTCAGCCTATACTGCTGTCCTGTAGGATTCTGTCATGCTGCCTGAACAGCCTTCTTGAATAAACCCCCTGTCTTTATCATAAGGTGCCAGCTGCAATGCATTGGGAGAAAAATTGGAAGAATCTGTCTGCTTGAAAAAGTAAAACAGAACCACCTCTCTGTCTGAACCTAAGGGCAAAAAAAAAGAGTAAACCCATTCACACAGATCCATAAACCAGTCAGTACAAAATGCAGGAAAGCTGGCTGTTTGAAGAGGAAGAAGAGGAAGAGAATGCTACAAGAATGTTTGTCTTGGAGTTTTAAAAAACACAGGAAAACTAGAGATGTCCAAACCTGATGGAGCAGTGGATTCCCATGAAAGAGAAATTAAATGTCTGGGCCTCTCCTACACTTTTAAGACAAATTGTGCCCCTCTTCTGTGTACCAGATAGCAGAAAAGGGCTGGTCCTGCAGGCATGAGAGGAGCAAAATTTGGGCAATTCATGTGGGAATGCACAGTCCCCATCTCTGTCACATGCAGAGGATGTGGAAACAGGACAACCTTGAAAAACAGTAGTAGATTCATTGCTACTACCTGAGACTCACCAGTCACCCACAGCTCTCTGTCCTCATGGAAGAAGTTTCTGATAAAAGTACAAAAACAGAGTATAAAGTTGTAAGATTTTTCTTAAAGATTCGGGGAATAAAATATTTGTAAATTAATTCATTGTTAATGCTTAACATTTCAACATTTTGTTACAATGTTTTTCTTGCAAAATATGATGCTAATAATTATTTTTTTTTATTGAATGCGATGCATTATTATATGTTCTTCTGTAAATGCTCTAGCAGTGTTTTCTTTTTAAAATAGACATGTGTTAATCTAACCTTCTTTTCCCAGGCCAGTATCATCTTCTGCGGCGTTTTCCTGTAGAAAACTTTATTTAATGTCCTGTATCAACTTTATGTATTTTTATTGTCCAAAGCAAACTGGAAAAATGTTTTCAGAGATTTCAGTTATGTGTCTGAGTCACCAAGTGTTCTGCTGCCATGCACAAGTTACTGTTTTTGTCTGTATTATAGGTCTGTCCTAATTTTTTTTTACCCCTTTTTCTCTTAATTCTAGCTGGAAGAAAAATAGCAGTTAGGAGAACCAAACACATAATAGAAGGGAAGGCATAAATAGGAGCTTTAGTGTTCATTCATGAAATTATCAAATGAGAAAGAGGAAGAGATAGCCTAACAGCACATATGACTTAGCTAGAAAGGAAAATAATCGCATTTCTTCTCCACAGCATGTATGAGTTGAATGCTAATGCTGTCATCTTTAAATCCTGCCAGTGTAAGTGCTGCTTTTCATCTTTGCAGAGAGACTGGCAACAGCATGCAAAGCAGTATCAGTGCCCATCCTTTTAACAAAGGAGCACTATGTTGGCAGGCACACCTCTTTTTCCTGTCGTGTTAATCCTAGCCAGCAGCTTTCAAATAACCAGCATTGCAACGTACTAGTTCCTTGCAGGTGCAAAAGCTGGTCTCATTACAATTTCTTTTAATAAAACAGCTTGAACTGATGAGGAAGACCAACTGGATAGTATACATAAAAATTGTGAGAAGGGAGGATGAAAAATGCAAAACTTGTCCTCTCCTTAACTCACAGCCTGTCATGTTTGAGGTACCGCATGAAAAGGGGACAGAGAAAGTGAGAGACGCGGACTTCAGTTGAGCTCATATCAGCTAAATCTTGGGTTTACCTATTCATTTTTCCATATGGAAAAATGTAATCTTTTAGCTCCAGGCATCTCTTCTTCTCTAATGAAAAAAGAATACCACAAGAGGTCTCAATAAATGACACACTGGTCCATTGGTACAGCTGGTACATGGGATTGGGCTACAAGAGAGGGCACTTCTGCTGCATAACCTGAGACAGAGTTGATCAGCGAGGAAATAAGAAGCAAGAAACAGCAGTGCCTCATGTTAGGTGCAGGAAATCTGATAGCTCTGTTAGGCCTTATCCACACTGTAGTGCAGGAGTTTGGGTTGCCAAGTGTTGTTCAGTAGAAAGGAGTTCTACATGAATTTAATCTTATTTTGCTTTTTCCTTCGAAGATAACTCGGAGATAACACTTAAATAAAAATTATTTTGATTGTAAGCTAAGGAAATACCCAAGCGTCCATAAATTTGTTAATACTAATTATAGTCCTTTGTGCGTATACATTGTGAATGCATACAAATATACATACAAAATGCCTATCTGTGTTACTCTGTGTTATCTGAATAACATAATTGCTGGTAGTATGTTTATTGGTTTTCATCTTTCAGAAGGATACCACTTGGATCCAAGTTTTAAATATGGGAAACTGAGACTAAGGGACTGTGTTAAAAAGAAATTTACGGTTGGGTTTACTTGCTATTCTACCTTGATTTTCCATGCAGATAGCTTTGTATGAGAGTTGTCTGAAACTTAGACATCTCTCTTTCATTGTCCAAGTATCTACTCTCATCACCATGTATGTTAAGTGGAAAGAGCAGGATCTCATTCTGCAAGAGGTGGCTAAAATATAAGGCATAGATACCCAAAGAGGCCTTTTTTTTTCTTCAAAGATGATAAAGAGTTTAGAAACCTGAGATGCCAAAATTAATTGAAATGAGACTCTCCCCTTAATGCATGTGCAGTGTCTATTTGGGAAGGAAAAGCAGAGTAAGTAATGCACTGTAGAGTGCTGCCCTATAACTCAGTAATCTTGCCGGTATCGGAATCCCTAATGGCCTGTACAAGCAAGGCTGAGATAAAAACTAGCACACAGATTTTTTTATGGTTTATTTTTTTAAATTTTGAGTGATAAACTTTCCAATCTACATGTGAATTTACATAAAATTGTGTTAAAAATATACAGTATTCAATTTAGATACAGTTTATCTATACAAGAAAATGAATGCATCTGGAAACATCATAAACTAAAGTGGTTTTATGTCTTGTCCCATAAAACATCTTCCCATCTGAAGGATAGTAGAGAAGCAATTCTTGACATTATATGCAGATAGTTTACAGAGGTCATTTTATTCATTAGCTTATAAGAGAATAGTAAGATTAACTCCAGAATTGATGAAATGTTGTATTCAGTTGCAATACAAATAGAGGCATTTGCAATAGTAATGTAATGGCCCACTAAGATTTGGTTAAGTAGGAAGTGAGAGAGTTATGTGAATCATGTGGAAACCATTTTCAAATATGAATGTCAATGACTACTTCCTTCATTTTAAATAATCAGTAGTGTTTTGCTATATGCTAGGACCAGGATAGTTTAACTGCAAGAATTAATTTGAAAATATGGTAATTTTTTTAACCTTTATTCTAGGACTGTATAAACTATTACACAATTCCTTTTTGTTTCAAAGCCCCATCCAGCCTGCCCTGGAACAATTCCAGAGAGAAGGCATCCACAGCTTCTCGGTGTCTCACCACCCTCACAGTAAAGAATTTCTTCCTAATTTCTAATCTATTTCAGTGTCTCACCACCCTCACAGTAAAGAATTTCTTCCTAATTTCTAATCTAATCTACCCTCTTCCAGTTTGAAGCCATAAACCCTTGTCCTATCACTACACACCCTTGTAAAAAGTCCATCCTCGGCTTTTTTCTAGGCCCCCATTACATTTTGAAAGGCCACTATAAGGTCTTCTCAGAGCCTTCTCTTCTTCAGGCTTGAACAGTTCCAATTCTCTCAGCCTGCCCTCACAGGGGAGGTGTTCCATCCCTCTGATCTTCTCTGTGTCCCTCCTCTGGACCTGCTCCAACAGGTCCACATCTTTCTTGTGCTCACGACTCCAGAGCTGGATGCAGTACTCCTGGTGCAGTCTCACTAGAGTGGAGTAGAGGGAGAGAATCGCCTCCCTTGATGCCTCTTTTGATGCAGCCCAAGATGCTATTGGCTTTCTGGGGTGTGAGTGCACATTGCTGACTCCTGTCCAGCTTTTCATCCACCGGTGCCCCCAAGCCCTCTCTGTAGGGCTGCTCTCAGTTAATCTTTCAGCCTGTGTTGATACTGAAGATTGCCCCAACCCAGGTACAGGACCTTGCACTTAGCCTTGTTGAACCTCATGAGGTTCACATGGGTCTACTTCTCCAGCTTTTCCAGGTCCGTCTGCATGGCATCCTGTCCCTCTGGTGTGTCAGCTGCACCACTCAGCTTGGTGCCATCTGCAGACTTGCTGACTCAATCCAGCTGTGTCGGTGACGAAGATATTAAACACCACCAGTCCCAGTACGGACCCCTGAGGAATGCCACTCATCACCGGTCTCTGCTCGGACATCAAGCCATTGACTGCAGTGATGCAGCCAGTTTTTCATGCACTGAATAGTCCATCTTGTCAAATCCACGTCTCTCCAATTTACAGACAGGAATGTCATGTGGGACAGTGTCCAGTGATTTGCACAGTTCCATGTAGATGATGTCAGTTGCTCTTCGTTTGTCAGACAGTGCTGTAACATCATCGTAGAAGGCCACCAGATTTGCCCTTAGTAAAGCCAATGAGTAAATTTACTACTTCCACTTCTGATGATCATTTCCTGTCTCAGAAACCAAAGAATCACTCATTTGACATTAATAGCAGATAGCAAAATATTCCAAAAATGCAAAGTGCTGGTTTTTTTCTTTTCTTTAAAATGCTAGAAATCAAAAACTTACTTCAGAATCTTCTACTTTAGCCAGAAATTGTATCAAAACCACTCCCTCACAGGTGGGAAAAGGGATTTTTGCAACTTTTGCTGGCTGGTGCAAATGCCCACATTGTAATAAAGAGTTAAGTATGCTGAGTATGAAATTCAAATAATTTTCCATTTATTTTTCACAAAAAGTTCATGTCTGTGGCAGAACTGTAGAGAAGATCTTTTCTGGAGCTAGTCTCAGTAGTTACTTTTTCAAAGTGAGTTGTCATCTGCCTTTAACTGGGACATGTAAGCAAAGAAGACACACAATAAAGTCTGAAGCCTCATTTGTGATGTCTGTGATAAAACTTTAACTTAGGATTTGGGGAAAGGATATTCTCCTCTCTCCAATAATCAAGAAATATTGCCATTTCTTGGTGTGTTTCAGGATGAATAAAGGACAGAGATCCTGTTCATGAGCCAAAGCCCAATTAAGGTCTGCAAGGCCACATGCTCTTGTGGTGTTGGCTGTGGTATAGGGCCCTCAGCCTATCATCCAGTCCACTATCTTCTGACAGCTGTCCTTTTTGTCATTCAGTTGTGTTGAATGCTGCCTGCTGGAATTCAAAACCCCTTGACTGAGCGGCATTGAAAGAAGCAGCTATTCTTCAGAGTAAAGCTTTCTTACTTTTTTTCACTATAAAAATAGCAGGTACCTGATATTACTTTGGCCAATCTTTTTCGGCCCAGCCCAAGAAAATCATTCTTAGGTTCTCCAGCAGGTGATCAGGTCATGACTTCTGGTTTTAATAGTGCCTACTCAAAAGATAGGTCATACAACTCCTCTGAGCAAACTCCTACCTGTGCATTGGCTTTGAAGGCACCTTGTTTGTCCTTCTGTCTAGTCAACTCTTCTCTGAGCCTGATTGGAAGATGTGACTGTGTCAGAAGACAATTCTGAGTTTTCTTTTTGTCATACCTGAGCCAGTCAGATTTTCCACTTGACATTGGATATGGCATAAAATTAGTTTTTCTTGTGTGTCTTATAGCAAGATTATCTTAAAGGAAGAGGTGTTTAAATAGTACGAGTAGATACAATTGCTTTTCTCCGTGTTTCAGTTTTGACAGCTCTCACTCAATTGCAAATTTTAACTTTCCCAATAAAGTAACCATTTAGGACCAAAAGCGTCCCGTGATTATTATATGCTCCGCTGCAGTATGTGTGGCACATTGTTATTTGCAAAACATTCCAGGACCCTAGTATTCTATTCTATTTCATAAAGGAAAAGAGTACCACAAAGTTTGAGGACAGGACTGCATTTCGTTGCACATCTGTCTTGTGCTGGTAGTTAGGTTTCTGTGTATGCTCAGTACAGCCTGGTTCTGTTGATAAAACCTCGTTAAACCTAGATTTATTCTTTACAAATAAAGACTGAAAAAAATGGAAGTATGTTTAAAAAAAAAATTGCCAATGAAAATACTCCTAAAAATTTTTTAGGTTGAATGTCAATGAAAATCCTAAAAGATTGTCTGCTTTAAATATTGTTTCCAAGTCTAGATGCTGCTTTCATAGAAACCCGTTGTAGCTGCTTCTTTTTTAAAATCAATGTGGTTAGAATGAAATCCTGTGTATACTCTGTTCATGGAAAATATTTTCTTAAATACTATGAAGCTCATATTCCTTTTTCCCTCCCCGCCTCTAGATATGACCCAGACATTTTGTTAGGCTATGAAGTCCAGATGCATTCCTGGGGTTATCTCTTACAGAGGGCTGCTGCACTAAATGTGGATTTATGTCAGATGATTTCTCGTGTGCCAGGTAAGTTATTGTACAGGGTTTCAGTTCCGTTCCAATAGAAACAAGCTGAAATCTATGAATAAATTTGTTTAAAAATCAACACAGAGTATTTCTTCAGACAGACCTCTCTTTTTACTGTTGCTGTTGTGTTGGTGTAGGTGTAATCACACACACACACACAAATCAAAATACCAGTGAGATTCTGGTTTTCAGTGTTTTCTCGAATTTATATTCTTTGTGTATTCCACTTCCGGGTGTGTCCTGTATCCATGAACCTAGACACATTTTCAGTAGTCATGTGTGTTAAGTTTCTGGTTTCAGAGGTGCTTCTGCTACTAAACCTTCTCTTGATTCTCCTTGGCTTCAGTCATGTGTGTATGTCATTCAAGGTATCTGCCATAATCATTATTTGCAGTTTCTCTGGCTGGGATATGAGGACATAAAGATGCTTCTGAGCAGCAGTCATCCTGGTCAGCAACTCTGTAATAAAATCCTTACTTTCAGTAGCCGTTTTTATACTGTTCTTTGGCCTTACCTAGCATAGCAATAGCATCTTTCTTGTTGACATCCTGTGTGCCTGGTTGGGAGAACATGATGTTTTAGAAGAGCTGTGTTTACACACTGCTCCCTTGAGGTTTCAGTGTTTGTGCACTCTTTTGATGTCTTAAAAACCTTTTGATGCCTTTGATAGGTGTGACCTGTTGAAAAGGTCTGAGTTGTAGAGACCTTCTAGGGACAGGTAAATATAAGAACAAATGCACATCTTCAGTTGAAACTTGTTGACAACTGGACCCTGGTGAATTTTAAAATACTTAAGATATGAAAACAGGAGCACAGGACAGTTCAAATATGAATTGGCTATCAGAGGTCACAAGTTTTCCTCTTCAGCAAAAAGGTCTAAAATTCGTTCTTCAGGAATAAAAACTGATTTCACAAACCTTGTTCTAAGTCCCCCTTATGGCTCAAATTGAGATGTTACACTGGTTGCAGTAATAATGCCTTTGGGTATTTCTGCCTCAGAAAAACTTTTGACCCCTGACACTTTAAGATTTGCAATGTCTTTGGTAAGAGGAGTGGTAAGAGTTGTGGTGAAAACCTCCAAAGATCACAAAGGATTATTACTGCTTTGCTGTAGAAGTATGACTGAGCAAGCTCTTCACTTTGGGACAGGTAACTACTGTGTCTCTGCTTTTGTTCTCAAAGGCCAAGTCACAGTTCTTGTCTCTCAGGAGAGCTGTACCTGCACTGTAAGTGATGCAGAACCAACAGTTACATCAGCAACACTCTTGATAGTGCCCATCTTCATGATGTAACCTGTTGTTCAGGTTACTTGAATTTGGATACATGTGAAGAGTTCCTCAAAGAAAGATTACTTCTCTGGCACCTGCATAGGTCTTGATGGTGATGTGTTTTGCAGTCAGGCTTCTTACCCTACAGCTATGAAGACCCACACAACATAGCTTTGGTTCTAGTGAATGAAACCAGGGTTGTAGCCCTTGATATCTTTGGACATAAGTAAGACTGAAGTGGGTGTGCAAGACACAGGCATTATCTCCACAGCACTGGTATTCATAGTGCAGATGTTCTTGTGCTGGATGGTAGATGCACACCCAGAAGTGGAATACGTAACACTTAAATTGTTTCTAAGAACTAACATTACTGTCAGGTAAGTAATTACTCTTTTCTGACTGAACTGCAGGAGAAAGATAAGGAAATGTTCTCACTGATGAGCGCCTCCCAAAAATGTCATGTCATAAGTGTGGGCTTGCATGCGTGACCATAAATGTAAAAGTGTTGTGTTCTTTGTTGCTTTGTGGCCTCCTTGTCCATGGTTTTGACCCCATCTGTGTTCCTCTTGCTTTTCCAACCCCTATGCTTCATATTTCCCTCCCTTCTTCACATGCTGTGTTTTCAGAACAGGAAGTGCTCCTTCGGGCAATATGCTCCTCTTTCCTCCTATTGAAATAAAGATGGAAGGTACTTTTCCTTCCCTTTACCGTGATTTCAACTAAACAAAAAGAAAGCTGGACTTCTCTCTGGTTTTCCTTTATTGGCTGAGTCTGGTGCTGTCTCTGCCATTTACAAGTGAACTATTCATAATTCATTAGGACTTACCAAAAGAAAAGTGCCTTTGCGTAGTGGCATTTTTTTGTGTGTGCACTGTGGCATCCTGTTTCCTCCTGTGCATCACAGCTCGAAGTCAGGGAGTGGGTAACGGGATGAGAGGAGACTTCTCTTTATTTCATCTCCTACATTTGAAAAATAGGAAGAATGTCCAGTTCAGCTTCTTAAGAACTTTGTTTCTAAAGAGGCTCACCTGGTTCTGGTGGTATATTCCCCACACCAGTTATAAAGCACTACAGGTTTTTGTAATTTTCAGATGCTTATCACATGCAGAGTCTCTTGTTCATCAGGGCACTGTGCCTTTTGTGACTGTGGCATGCTTTGTTGCCTGTCTCTACCAGCAAGACAGGAAAAGAACTTAAGAACTGTAGGGAATCTCCTAGACAAGTCAAAAGAGAACTAGGATGACACTGCCAAAAGTAGAACTGACTGATTAAGTTTCTGCTTCCAATAAAAATAAATTGCTGCTTTTTCTCCTTAAAAACCTGAAACAATAAGGATGTTAAAAAAAATTGATATGCGCTTTGATATAGTGTATGAAAGGTCTGCTAAATTTTGTCAAGGCTCTGTGATTTATTGATCAGGTTGGTAAGGGACAGATAGGTTTTCCTAACCATATTTTGATAGATATGATACCAATTTGAAAGATCAACATACAAAATCAGTCTGTATTGCATTGTTTCTCAGTAGTTCTGCAGAATTTCAAGGAAGTTTTAATTCTGTCTTCAAGAGTAAATGTGCTTCGTGGATGTCTGAGGAACTAATTGTTCCTTTCTGACCATTATTGCAAAGCACTGTATATTCACACGTCTATACCCTCTGTCCAGAATGTTCTGCTTTATATTGGTAGGGTACTGCACAGAGGTACCTGATAAATGAGTCATGGCAGAGTGTGCAAGCAACCGTTGAAAAACGGGTGTGGATTTAGATTTATGGGAAAATGGCCTCTAAGTGCTTTCTTTTCTCTTAAACTGATAAGAAGGAACCAGTGTGGAGGATCAAACAATACAGTGTGTATTCATATTGAATTTTAACCTGTATTGCAGATTTTTAAAAACATCTATGTAAACTCTGGAAAGAATACCCAAACTCTAGCCTTAGGTTGACTGGGGAGAAAAAAAAAGTATCAAGAAACATATACCAAAGAAGACTGTCTTCTTTTGCATTGTGAAAAATCAAGGATGAAAAAAGAGGATCTCTTTCCTGTACAGTAGTCACTGCTGTCTTACAGAAAGATTCAGAGTTGGTTCTTCTGCCTCTGTATTTTTTACTTCCTATTTCCTCCTCTCTCCATTTGTGCTGCTCAGAACTCATGTCTGCCTCCTCCTACTGCAGGGGGCTTGCTTTTACTGTATGAAAGGTGCTCCCATGTTCTGGTTCCAACTGTGTAACATCATTACAAGTAAAGCCTTGAGTTATAAACTCATTAGGGCAGAACTCGGTCTTTTTTTTTTTTTTTTCCCCCCCTTTTTTTTTTTCTTATATAATAATCTTGTGCAATCAGTAACACTCTTTATGAATTCTTATTCTTCTAGAGAGCTTGATTTGGAAGAGGGATAGCCTGATCTGGTCTTGACTGTCCTGTAACTTGTCTAAATATATTCTCCTTTAATGTCTTTAGATGAAAAGAAAGATAACAGATTTGCAGCTGAGCTGGATGAATATGGATCAGATACAATGAGTGAAATAAATATCGTTGGGCGAATTATGCTAAATATTTGGAGAATGATGAGAAATGAGGTAAAGTTTATAAAAAGTTGATGTATTTGAATTACTGGATTTTTTTTTTTAATTATTGTAACTTTGTTGAAAACTTTGTGTAATGTGTAATGTTTTATTCTTTATTTGTACACCTTTGCAAAGAGTAACAGCCTGCCACTTGTGAGAATGGGTTTTACACATTGCTAAAATGTCAAATATCAAAGCCCTTCTCTTTCAGTAATGTTTCTGAATGATACTCCTTTTCAATTCTTTTGAGCTTTGAGAACAACTTGCCTACTCTAGCAAATTGTCTAGTGTGGTGCTTTTACTAAATTAAATATTTGAAATTATTTTAAGCTGTCAGACCTACTTACTCACTGTTTTGCTGTTTATGACCTTACATTTAATAGTCAAATGGGTAGTCTTTACAAATCTTGTTCTGACCAAATTCAGACCTGATCTTTGTGATCTACTTAATCCTGCATAACTCTTTTCAACTGATGAAGGATATTCTTTCTTGGCTTGTAAATAGTTACGGACTTCGAAGTATAAATGTTTACCTTTTTAACAGAAAATACCAATAAAAAGTTATTAAATCTAGTTGTTATATTTTTTTAAAAAGTAGAGATTTATTTTGGCTGTGAAAAACATGCATGTTAACACATCCTCTGTGTTGTTCTAGGTGAATCTAATGAACTACACTTTTGAAAATGTGGGCTTTCATGTTCTTCATCAACGTTTTCCTTTATTTACTTTCCGAGTTCTGTCTGACTGGTTTGATAATAAGGCTGATGTCTGCAGGTAATGATTTCGTAATCCATTTTGTTCTTTCGAAGTCCAGATTCTTGACATTGGATAGGTATAGCCTAAAGTCATCACAGGAAGAAATAATATAGTTAGCTCAGGTACTAGAACTGTCTATATGCAGCAACATGAGCTTATTTACTCTGCTTTTCTGCTGTGTTCTGTTGTGTAGTTATACCCTCAATATTTCATCTTTGTGTATTTATTTGTTCGAAGTACACAAAACCAAAACAAATTTTCAGCTACAGTTTTAACATATCTGAATAGATGTACTATTTTGAAGTTCTGAAGGCCTTTATTTTGTATATACTATTCATCAGAACGACTTATAATGAACTGTCAGGTTTCTGTTTTACTTCACAGTGCATGTCAACCAAAGTGGGCTTAAAAATAGTACAAAACAGTGTGCAAGGTGTTATGACAGTAACTACAGCTGCTTAAAAGTACCTTTATATGACACATGTCACAATGGGCTTCACTCTTCCTTGGAGTGATGTGGTATTGGGTGACATGAGCAATTCATAAAACTGAGTATTGATCTGAACGTCATTCATGACATATGTATAATTTCTGTACAAGTTGAATACTTTTCAACTAGGTGGAAACTTGATTTAGTGATGAAATTAGAAGTTTACGTTCAACTGAGATCTCTATTCTTAATACAGACAGGTATTTCCACAAAAGTCCACTGGGCTCAAAAATCCCTGTAAACAGATGAAGAAAAGCTCAAGTTCCCATTTCAGTAATCCTTTAGGGCAGGAAGGAAAGCACCATATAGTGAGTCACTGAGATACACCTTAGCAATTGTTTGCCATAACACATTCCGTGTTTATCCGTAGAATATGTAAGTGTATATTAAAATGCATCACGTTTTAGAAACAGCTGTATGAAAATCTTGTAGCAGAAATTTTAGTCGCTGGTTTGTAACAACCTATCATAAAAATACATCTCTCTTAGTAGAAAGAGCAGCACTCTCCTGATTGTTTATAATGAGGTGTTCGCTTTTTGCAGATGGAAAATGGTTGATCATTACATTAGCCGGGTCCGTGGGAATCTTCAGTTGTTAGACAAACTGGATTTGATTGACAGGACAAGTGAAATGGCAAGACTTTTTGGCATTCAGTTCTTACATGTTTTAACAAGAGGCTCCCAGGTAAGATTGTTTTCCTTATACTAAAAGCAAAATAGTCTTTACAAGGCATTTTAGTTCTTCAGTATCTTTTCAGTCAGTATATGTATTTTCATAAGGTCACAGAATACTGTTTTCCATAACATGAAGTGGAAATGTAAAGAAAAACAATCCAAAGACAGCAATAATGGATTGAGTGGTTAGTCTCAGAGATTAAAAATAGCTGTTAAAAGTAGAGTGCCCCAAATATAATCACACTAGTGAGTCTCTTCTAGTGATTTTGAAACCAGCAAGTTTTCCCTTTGAGGTGGTATTTTTCACACTTAAAATGATCTGAAAATGAATGCTTTTTAAAACATTAAGAAGTTAAATTGAGCACATTTTAGAAAGATGAGGTGACTTTCTTCCAGAGCAGACAAAGATGCATTGAATTTGTTCTAAGTGACATTTCCTGTGACGCAGACCTCTGGGTGAGGTTTGATGATAAGACGAGAAGGGCCCTGGCTTTATTAAGTATATATGTCATGCAAGATGTGCGTGGTTCTGTTATTTTGATACTAGCATCAGAGGGAGGGAAAGGGAAGGGTACTGAGTGAGATTTACACGACTCTTTCTTTGAGACCCCAACAGTCTCCAGTAATACCAAAGGCTTTCCTTGCCCAGATTCTGAATGGCTAGACTGGCTCAGCTGTTTTCGTGGCCTCACGTGATCCCTGAATAGCACCTGAAATGAGAGACAAATGAATGAGAGTAGTTGTATCTGCTCGTCTGTTGTCATCTTCTTTCCTACCATAATTCTTCTTTCCTACTATCTTTCTGCTTTCTGTTCTACTAGACATATAGCTGAGCTGACCAGGATTGATTATTTTGCCATCTTCTGTGGACAAAAAGACAACTTTAAAAACTAACGTCCTAAGCAGACCAGCATTGTCTTGACCCAGCTAGAAACAAGAGTGTCTGGGGTTTTTTTTTCCCTTTCGGCTGCAGTTGCCTGTGTCGTCTCTTGATCCAGTGCAGGTTCTCGTCAGTCTTTCTGGTACCGGCCCTGTATGTGGGGGAGAGGGAAGGGTCAGGGGGGACAGTACTGGCAGCAGAACCATGGTAGCTTTCAATAGGCATTTGCCAGTTTAGCTCCCTGAGCTGGTTTACCCTGTTCTTAGAAAAGTACCGCTGTTGGAGCAAGAGAAGAGAAATGCTCAGTTAAGGACAGGGAGGGTGGGACTGGCATACTGCCAATGTAGATATGCTTAAACTGTCATGATTGCAGCCTGCAAAGACTGTTCTGCCTGTCATTTTCTCAAATGGCTGTGAGTGGGAGTGAGCAACAGAAACATGCTGCATTTTGTATCCTGACTGTTCTTTTCTCTTTCCTTCAGTGCACGTATGTTTTGTTTCCATTGAAACTTTCTAGATCACGAAAGTGGCAGTTGCAACAATTCCTAATCACCTCAAATAATATTTTTTTTTCACTCAGAAGAATCATCACTACCCTTTATGATAAAGATATTCCTTTTCTCCTTATCTGAAAAAGATGTTAAAATGGAATAATACTAACAACAGGTTTCAGTATTTTAACTTTTCCATACTTTTGTATCTTTCATTAAGCCTTACAAGTCCTTTTTTTAAAGGTGACTTTTTTTCTTTTAGATTAATATCTTGAATATTCCATTGTAAATGAAACAAATCTTACAGGAGATTGTCATGGGCATACGGATTATATATGGATTATAACTTGCTGAAAACTACACGCAAAAAAAACCCTAGCTCTTCCCAGATCCATTCCCTCATCACATGCCTGAGTTCATCACTGGACAAAAATTAGTGCAAGGCACCAGCAACTTATGCTGCTGCAAAACTACACTTTCAAACCCCAACTTGTTTGTAAGGTGGCAGGGTCTTGTTAAAGCTGTTGGTTCTCTAAGTTCATTTATAACATCAAAATTAAAGAAATTCTGCCTAACCCGTACAGTACAATGATTGAACCTGTAGCGCATCGGGCAGAGAGCTTTTAATAATGATTTAGTTGCTTACAAGGCACATGATCTTAGGACTATATAGGATTGTTCTTTGATATTTTGGGGTTTTCAGTCCTTTGCTAAGTTTGGTTTTTATTGTGAATGGACACAGCGAAAACTTACCTGGCTGTTAGTACTTTTAAACCTTACTAAAGCATTGAATAAATAGGGCTGTATTTTCTCATGTTGCAACCTCCACGTAGTACATTTTGTGATGTCTTGAATGAGGTGAAAGTTTTTAGACATTTTGTTATTTTATACTTCCTGTACTTCTTGTGGCATCATCAGGCATGCACAATACCCAGTGCAAAGCAGCAGACCTTTGTAATGGGCTGACTTAGATTTTTCCCTTGGTTCTCTTGCTGCCAAGTATGTTTTAGTTATTTCTTGTGGTCAGAAGTCTGGAGGCACAGTTATCAACTTGCACAACTCATGTGTCATTTCTCTGGTTTTCCCAAATGTCGATATAAAATTGCTGTGCAGATTCATATGAAAAATGGTCATTAACTTCATATTATCCTTTGCTTTCTTCAATGTTCTGCAAGTCTAACAAAAATACAGTTTAGCAAATGCTAGTTCACTGATTGTAGCAGGGCCATCCATATATATTGTTGCAGCCTGTTGGATGTTTATTTTCTTTTTAACATCAGCTGGATGTTTATTTTTTCCATAGATGAAAATCAAATATTCATAATTTTTAATGATGAGGGCTAAACGATGAGGAAACGTGTGGAAAACTTCACTGTATAAAAGTTCACATATATCACTATATGGCATAGAAATTATATGTTAAAAGTAAGAATATGGCTATTTATTTTGGAAAATTAGATGTCCGTACTTTAAATTCAGGAAATCTGAGTGCATATTTCCATGGATTTAATACACCCATGTTTGTTCTTCATTAATGAAATGATAAGAGTTATACCTAAACTGTCTTGCAGTATCGTGTGGAGTCTATGATGCTGCGTGTTGCAAAGCCAATGAATTATATTCCCGTGACACCCAGCGTCCAGCAGCGAGCTCAAATGAAAGCCCTGCAGTGTGTTCCCTTAATCATGGAGCCAGAATCCCGCTTCTACAGCAACGCTGTTCTTGTATTAGATTTCCAGTCCCTATATCCTTCCATTGTGATAGCATACAACTACTGTTTTTCAACCTGCCTGGGACACGTTGAAAACTTAGGAAAGTAAGTTGTTGTTCTTTTCTGACAAACTTTGATTCTGTCGGGACTTTGGCATCTTTTCTGCGGTGCTGAGAACCCTTGGTTGTCATTGGAAACACTGGGCACGTACGAATAGCACCATTTTCTGAATAGCACTGGAGATGGGAAAGACCTATCATGTAGGTACATGCCTGTGTGTATACACACACAGACACAAACATATACCTATACACATCTCTATGTGTTTTTAATTAAATACAGAATTAGACTCCAGTCTGTTAAAAAAAAAAAAAAGTCTGCATGTGCGTGTGTGTACACCTGTTCCTTTATTGTGGTGATGCTAGTTTTTCATATTTAAAATTAATTACAATGTTATATAAATGCACTGCCTGTTTTCAAAACTAGACTAGTGTTATTCCACCACATGTTTGTAAATTGGACATTGTAGCCCACTCTGGTCTTCACGATCCAAAATGAAAAGTTACGATCGGTTATTCTGTGTAGCATCTCGTACTGAGCTTGACAGTAATTCTGCTAATTGGAAAAAAATCTCACTTCTCATTATAATTACCTCTATAAAACAATATTCAAAAGAATGGGTGGGTGCATGCAATGATTGCTAGGTGTCAGTATCAGGTTTTCAAGTTTCTGATTTGAAATTCCTAATTTGTAGGAAGAAAATACATGCAGTGTATTACTTGTTAAACATGGATGGCCTCCACAGGACGTTACAATGAGTACACGCCTTCACTGCCTCCACATTGGGAAATACTGCATTGACATAGAGCAGAACTGATAAATCACACATGTGTTGGAATGTAGCCATGTATTACTGCTTTATTCCTAGAGCCTTTTGCACGTAGCAGAGAAATTTTAACTGCTAGTACATTTGTTTATACCTGACATTATGTCTGTGATTCTATCCTTGCAGGCATTATCAGCATTTTGATGCGAGTTGATGCTTTTCCTTGATCAGGCTTTAAATGAATTAATTGTTTTCATATTTAATTTTTCTCTTTGTTAGATATGATGCATTCAAATTTGGCTGTACATCTCTCAGAGTACCTCCTGATTTACTTTACCAGATTAGACATGATATCACAGTGTCACCCAGTGGAGTAGCTTTTGTCAAGGTAATGATATTAGTGCTCCATGACAGGCTTTTCCCTTCCTGTTGCCTGACTAGCTTCAGATCAAATTGATATTGTAGTTTATATTTTGCTGCATTAAAAGCAGACAGAAGGGGGGAGGCTCAGTCTCTCATTTTCCAGTGTTTTTTGGTATTTGTCAGAGTGCTGAACTTCTGGCAGTTCAGGAAATAAAATGTCACCTTTATGCTTTCATTTATGCTGAAGGCTTATTTCATCTATAATTAAACTGTATTTTACGTGTGCAGTTTGGAGATCAGACAATAATTATCTGTGTATAACACTTCATTCTTCTCCTGCCTGTATAGCAGAATGTTTTCCTAGTAAAAAGAGTCACGGTTCAGGAGATGAAACTCCCTGACTTGCTTTCTATTGTTCTCATTTTATGTTATGTGTACTGCTGGCTGATTTGTAATGAATTAGTAAATGTGGCCTGGGGGGTCTTACAAATAATTAGCCAATCACCAGCATATATATTTAATGTAATCCAAAAACTTTAAGTAAAGAAAATTTAAAAATAATATTTCTTCAGCATTTAACAATTTGAGAACTGACAGTTAAATATTGAAGTCCCATCCTAGTTCTATGAGGTTACCTAACATTGCATTAGCAGGGCTGATGGAAACAAAGAACAAAAAGCTATTTACCCTGCCTGCCCTTAAGAGCTTTTCTTGTATTCAAGATTGCTTGTAGTATTTGTGGGAAGAGACAAACTGTTGGTGCCTTGGGCATCTTGCTAATTAATTTGACTTCTTAACAGTGATTATCTGGCACTTCTGGGTTTTGCTTTTACTCCTAACTGTTTAGATTGGGCTTTTTAACATTTTTCTTTTTCTTTGTTCCCTTTATGACAGCCTTCAGTAAGAAAGGGTGTGCTGCCAAGAATGCTAGAAGAAATCTTGAAGACTAGGATAATGGTGAAACAGTCAATGAAGGCTTATAAGCATGACAAGGCTATAACCCGAATGCTTGAAGCTCGTCAGTTGGGTCTTAAATTTATAGCTAATTTTACATTTGGTTATACTGCTGCTAATTTTTCTGGAAGAATGCCATGCACTGAGGTAAGGGTTGCAGATAAAAATGCAGAAAAACTGTGGAAAAGACGTTGCTAGTATAGTCAGATAACTCAGTATTATTACTTGGAACATATTTAATGTAAATACCTTCATAAAAGATGTATTTATTTATAGTACTGAAAATCAGCAACTGGAGATTTATTTGTGATCTTTTTAAAAAAATTTAAAAATAAAAAAAAGCCATATTTTTCTCTTCCCATAAAAGAGCATTTGAAGTTGGCGTTTCTGTAGAACTCTCTCCAAACATAGATTGGATTTCAGTTCTAATAGTGAAAATAAAAGAAAACATTGTAGCTATTTCATAATTTTCAGAAAAGGAGGAATTAGCAGAATCCAATAACCAGAAAAAATGATCCTAAGCAAGTTTGTCTTGCTCTTTACACATTCCGTATGCCTAAAGAAGATTAATGTAATTTTTTCCTTTAATTCTTAATAGTTTTTGATCTCTCTTCCTTTAATTCTTTCTATTTTGGGGTAATGTAAGCAACCTTTTTTATTTATTATATGCATCTAAACCGTGAAATAAAATATATTGTCTCAGTGTAGTAATTTTCATGAACAGATCAAGCAAGGTTAGACTGTGTTTACCAAGAGCTAGTATTTGGTTTAGCAGTATTGGATTTAGCAGTAGAATAAAGATTTTCAATTTATCTTTAACTTTGCAGGTTGGGGATAGCATTGTCCACAAAGCCAGAGAAACATTGGAGCGTGCCATAAAACTGGTGAATGATACAAAAAAATGGGGTGCTCATGTTGTGTATGGTGATACTGACAGGTAATTAATGGTCTGATTCTTAGAATGTTTTAAAATCATAGTAGTTCTTCATAGAAATTCTGTCTCAACAAGGGGAATTTATGATACTGAAAAGAGAATGTGGATCCCCTTTGGGGTGTTTGTTGGTTTAAGTTGCAAAATTGGATACAATTCAGAAGCAGCCACCAGAGCATACAAAGATCTGATTAGGCTGCCTGAAATACATGATATAAATATCTCCCCTTTATCAGTCAAATCTTTCATCTAAATAATAGCCATGCTCTAGGCATATCCATCTGGTGCTAGACTTGGGTAATTTTTCAGCTTTGGGAAACAAAGCTTGTTTGGCTGTCCTTCCTTAATCACTTGTGAATCCAATGACTGATTTCAGACAGATTTGGCAGAAGACTTGAAATTCCATAGATACTAAATTCATGGTAGTTTCACCAATTTCAGGAGAAAGGAAGTAAAATCCTATTCCTGTCTGTAGCAGAAAAAAAAAGGGCATAGCCAGAGCTCTTTGCAGTTCTCTCCTGGGAACTCAAGTTTTGCAGTGCTTGGGAGCAGTCATGTTCCCTGCCTCACCAGGGAGTCACACGGCTCATCATGTGCCTTTGGCACTCCCAATCATGTACTGAACACTCAAGTTTCTCAGGTTTTTGGCTTTCCTAGCTGAAAGAAGGAAACAGAACTGGAAACCACATCCCTATCTTGCCACCAGGCAATATAGCCTGTAAGTTTCAACAACTATGTTGAATAGATCTGTGCTTATTTTCTATGTCTGATTTCCTGTAGCATGTTTGTACTCTTGAAAGGAGCCACGAAGGAGCAGTCTTTTAAGATTGGTCAAGAAATTGCTGAAGCTGTAACCGCAACAAACCCCAAACCTGTTAAACTGAAGTTTGAAAAGGTAAAATATTTCGTTTTGAGTGTGTTGGTGAAAACATTATTATCCTAAAAAAAAAAAAATAGTGAAGATAGAAGATTTTTCTGGACACTAACTTAGCATAAGGATATACAACAGTTGTGTGCTGTACTGTTTCTGTGGGTATATTGCAAGCTCCTTAATGCCTCAGGGACCTTGTCAGAGAAGCATTGCAGCATCATCAACAAAAAGAAATACTCCTCCTTCCACATCAGGGTGCCTGTTGTGCTGGTAGCACCAGGCAGTTTGAAATTTTTGTCTCGTCGATTTTAGGAAATGTCTCCCTCAGTTAGAATCAAACCAATACGTGCAACTTGGTAGAGAACATGTACACCATCCCTTGAAGTGATTCCAGTGCATAATTACAAGAGATTTATTCTTCAGCCAGCCTTAGCACACTTCAGGATATGTCCATGTGATACATATACATATAAAATGAAAAATCATGAAAACTCATTCAGTAAGCTTTTGGAAGAAGGAAGTATTGATGACAATAAGCCTTTTATAGAAGAGCAAGGCAATATGATACTAATTTTGGTGGAAGTTTTATCATTGAAAAGTCAATGTTCAGGTAAAAAGCAATCAGTTCAGGTGGTCTAGATATTGTCAAAGTACATACCTGACTCAACAAGTTGAATCAGAATTTGTGAGCAAATTGTCATTTTCACAGAAAATACAGTAGGAAAATTTTAGCAAGAAAAGTCAGGATACCTGTGGAAGGCAGGGCAGCTTTTCCTCATGGACTAAAGTATACAGGGACCCTTCCCACTCTGAGGCAGTTCTGTGTCATTAAGCTGAAGGAGTAATTAGCCAGACAAAAATACTAGGTGCTAAGATATACTAGACAAGATGTCCAAGTGCTTCATCTCAAGTGCCCTTATTCACCTGTGGCTCAAAATGCTGAGAACTCTCCTAGAGTTGTTTCCTAGTGCAAGAGGAGGACAGTGGCTCAAAGCTGGAGCATCTGTTCAAGAAGTGGGACACCTGTGTGCAGGACCTTCTTCAGCCTGAGGCAATCTAAACTCACTGCTCCCTTTTCCAGGAGAGCTAGGAAGATGTGGTGTTAGCCTAGTAATACTGGAAGGAAATTGTTCCCCATTCATTCTTTTAAAACCAGTCAAGGAATACTGACACAATCAAGAATAAAGAGGTTGGAAAAAACCGTGCAGAGAGACCATGACCCTAAAAATCCGTTCATGGAGAAAACCATTCTCCAAGCACAGGCATTTAAAAAGCATGCTTTCCCCAAATCAAAATGCTAACTGGTTTTAGGCACCTCATAAATAGATGAAGTTTGAAAATACTGAAAGTTAGAAAGCCACTACTTTTGCTGAAAAAGTTTCATTCTCTGATGTTTAAAATGAAGTTGTTTTCTTTAGAAGAGAGAGAGAGAATACAGTTACATTAAAAATGCTGACAGATGCAATCCAGAAAAGTAAGGGTTCTTGAAACAAATTATACTATGTGTCACACTTCATCTGAGCTTCAGGTTGCTTAGCCTTTACATCTAGATGAAGTATAAAGTGATCTAAGAACACAACACCACTGAATCCCAACTTTCCCAGCCATCCTTTACCAGTCCTTTGATCTAGTTTATTGGGTTTAATGATTTTTTAAAAACAACAAAACGACGACAACAAAGCGAAGTAAACTGTGCAGATAGGAAACACTCTGTGTTCAGAGCCATCTTATATTCTCAATACATGCCAGGCTGGACTGTCTTCTTTCTGAACATTCCAGGTCTACTTACCATGTGTCCTGCAAACTAAAAAGAGGTACGTGGGTTACATGTATGAAACGCTGGACCAGAAGGACCCAGTATTTGATGCAAAAGGCATAGAGACAGTGCGAAGGGACTCCTGTCCTGCTGTTTCCAAGGTAAAATACTCATACATCTCTTCATGAATAAAATAAAAATATTCTATTCTTTCATTGTATCATTGTCCTTTCTCAGCTTTTCTAGTCTTTGTGAGTTGCCTGAGACTTCATCTGTTTTTATGGTATGAGCCATTTGATAGATAAATTGAAGATTTTGCACAGCATTACAAGGACTTGCACTTGCCATCTTAACTATCTTTCAGCCCATAAAAAAAAAAAACCAAACATAAAAAGACCTCACCCACTTGTAAGTTTTCTTCTCAAGACCATTCTTGACTCAGTTCACTTCAACTGGAAGCGAGTATTACTCCAAGATGAGACACACTGATGCGTCTGCTAAATAGCTCACTTATATAAATCATTTAGCTAAGAATTCATGTAAAATGAACTTCCTCACCTGTTAGTTTTAAACTGTGTATTGGGGGATTAAAAAGACAAGGCTGTTATTTGTCATCAAGTCAAAACAAATTTATGCCGGTAGGAAAAGTAACACTGAGGAACATTTACTTCCATTTTTGTTTTTGATCACAATTCTTTTGTTTGATGAGGTGGTCAGAAAGTCTTGACAAAATACTTTAGATGACAGGAGAAAACATCTTCTCGCATATTCTGGGAAACCTCTGTAATTGTGGAAACAGCCTTAGTGCCAGAGTATGGATATTGTCATGAAAGATGTGTCAAACCAAGGAAAAAGTTGTCAAGTGTTTATGAATGTCTTTGAGTGGAAGAAAATACAACCTGTCATCATATTAACAGTGTTTCTAAACAGTGTATTAATATTTCTGTGTAATCTAATGAATTATTTGGATTTTGTTGCCTTGGGGTTGGTTTTTTTTGTTTGGTTTTTGGGGGGGGGGGGGGGGTTGGTTTTTTTAGTTAAATATACATGTTTTCCTTACCTTTGTCCTTTGTTTTCAAAGATACTTGAGTGTTCCATCAAGCTGCTATTTGAAACACGGGACATAAGTCAGATCAAACAGTACGTTCAGAATCAGTGCATGAAGTTACTGGAAGGAAAAGCCAGCATGCAAGACTTTATCTTTGCAAAAGAGTACAGAGGGAGCTCAGCTTACAGACCTGGATCCTGTGTGCCAGCCCTGGAAATTACAAGGTAATGAGATTAAGATGTGCTGATCACAGATATTTTTTCTCTTGACCTTTGTACTGCCAAGTTACGGGTGGCAGTGAGATGTCTCCATCAGATACTGTTGCAGCAGTTGTCTCTGACTTTGTTCTGTGTCAGAAGAGAGATCAGGCATCAGATAGTCCTAGAAATCCGTGTTGTAGTCCTCCAAAGAGCTGCACATCTTCAAGAGTAAAGTCTCTTGTTAGGACACTGTAACAGCGTGTTCACTGCTGTTACTTATGCTTTGGTTTTTGTACAAGGGCTTGACTATCCAAAACTGCCCATCATGGATCTCAGATACGTTAAAAATTGTAATAGTGACATCTCTCGGTGCTGTGAAATACATTCATTACCAGGCATAATTTTTCATTGTTTAAAAAGTACTTTCCTTAAAGTTAGCATTTCATCCTGTTGATACTGCTTATCAGTAACAGATAATGTGAGCTGGCACGTTTTGCCACCTTACTTAATGTCAAAGGTCTTCAAGTTAAGACACGCTTTTTAAATAAAATAAAATTCAAGTGCTGGGTTGATGTCTGCTGCAGACTGAATTGCCCTTGGTTTTCTGGGTATTTTTGCTCTTTTTAGGACCTTGGCTGTTCTTCATTAAAATATTTCTTTAAAGAAGGGGTAGCTAGAAAGCAATCTGCATGCAAATCCAAGTGACCTGAAACAGAATGTATCTTTAAGGCTCACGTTCCAAGTTCTCAGATTTGGGTCTGATCATGAGACAAATTAAAAATGAATCAGCTTGGTCCCGTGCTTCCTAATAGACGGTAACTTCAGTCGTCTGGAGATGTACTAATATAATTGGATGGGGAGGTTCACAGGCACAGGAAATAACTCTGAATATGTCTCTGGATGCATTATAAAGGCTATTTTTAAACAGGAGAATGCTCGCCTACGACCGTCGCTCTGAACCACGAGTTGGGGAGCGAGTGCCCTACGTCATTGTGTACGGCATGCCCGGCCTGCCCCTGATACAGCTGGTGAGGCGGCCCGTCGAGGTCCTGCAGGATCCCAACCTGAGGCTGAATGCCACCTACTACATTACCAAACAAATTCTGCCGCCGCTGGCCAGAGTCTTCTCACTTATTGGCATAGACGTCTTCAGCTGGTACCATGAGTTGCCACGGGTAGGTGTTTGAAAACCAGCAGGTTACAAACGCCGTGCGGCGTCTGGTTTTGTTGTGACTTCTGATGCAACGGCATTTATAGGAGGCAACAGCAGAGGTGGTTTTACAAGGCACTGTTTGATGCCCGAATGTGCAGGCCTGATTCTTCAGTCTTCTGTGTGTTTATTTGCCACTTAGTATATCAGTTTTTTTGGCCTGCCCTTCCGTGTGGGGTTGATCGCACTGTCATCTTTTGTTTTCTGACCCCTTCCATAGTTTAAAAGAATACTTCGTCATAACTGTATATTCTTAGCAATATTTGTATATGCATCTATTTTGCCATTCCACCTTTTAGATCTCTCTAGTAGATCTTGGAACTCCTGGTTGTTTTCCAAGATGTTCTGAAGATCTTTTCCCCTTTATAGAACATGTGCTAACACCCTAGCAGCAGGAAGACTTTAAAAAAAAAATCTGTATTACCAAAAATTTCAAACCAATTACACGCAACACTGACTTTCCTAAAAGTTGGGGAAATCATTGAGATGCAGGAAGAGGAGTGTCAGATAGCTGGATTTTAGTTCATCGTTCCCCTGAGAGAAAGGGATGGTGAAAGACAGTGTGTCTGTGTAGTCATGTTACTCTGCTGAGCGTAGACTTCAGCAGCATAGTGGCACAACATGTTTCCCGCCGCAGACATTTAATACAGCCCTGATTTACTTCAATACTGTTTCTTTCCTCTGCCTTTCCAATGGCACTGTGACACTCCCCTTAAGTATCCCCAGCAAGCTGCTCTAAAAATGCAGAAAGAGCCCTGACTTTTTGCAAGGCCAGGGAGCTCCATGGAGATCATAGGGAGCAGAGCAGCTGGGTGTTGGAAGCAGGAGAGTCGAGGATAGCACAGAGCCTAAATCATTCACCACCAGGAGCCAGTGCAGAGAAGGAACTTCCCTGGGTGAGGAGGCAGTGGTGGGGCTTTGTCTGATGAAACGAGAGCAGGAGCCACAGCCATGGACTGAAGGGCAGTGGCGGCTCTGTGACAGCAGGATCCAGAATGCAGGCACTGGGGCTGCAGCCAGGGCAGGCTTCTGGGTGAAGCAGATCAGCACCCACAAAAGAGAGCTGGAGATGAGATCAGGAATTTAGCATGTGAGTGGGGGTTTCTTTGGTTACTCTTTCTTCTTTCTGATTCCCTGTGAATTAGGTGTGGGTGGGCTCTGTTCAGTGTTGTATCACTTCAGGCCAACTCCTACCCTCTTCAGAGTGATGCAGTCCATGTCAGTAAGCTGTGTCTGAACCCTTGCCCTGCAGGCTCTGCTGCACTTTCACACTCCTTTTTGAAAAAACAGGCTATGTCA
Organism: Todiramphus chloris collaris; assembly: GCA_025345505.1. NCBI lineage: Eukaryota > Metazoa > Chordata > Aves > Coraciiformes > Alcedinidae > Todiramphus > Todiramphus chloris. The sequence continues at coordinate 49,450,625 of JANVCC010000018.1, read as the reverse complement.
TCTAGGAATAAGGCAAGCTGCCTCTTGGTAGTTCATTACCTCTTTGATTTTATGTTTTTTAACAGATTCAAAAAGCTGCCTCGACTGCCCGCAGTGAGCTAGAAGGACACAAAGGCACAATCTCCCAGTATTTCACGACCTTACACTGTCCCGTGTGTGATGAACTGACCCAGTATGGGATCTGTAATAAATGCAGAAGCCAGCCACAGCACGTGGCCGTGATTCTCAACCAAGAGATCCGAGAGTTGGAGCGTAAGCAAGAACAGCTGGTCAAGGTAAACCATTCAAGACTTGTCAGGTGTCCGTCAGCCAGAGACAGGGAAATTTCCAAGCTGCTTGTTACTGAACGCCCCCAGCAGAAATGGGAAGTACAACCCAGGCATTAAACATGTCAGAGCTTTTTTGCTTTTCCCATTGCTGCTGAAGGCAGCATAGCAGCTCTTACTCTCCTCAGCGCTGCCTAAAACTGAAGGCAAAGCTGGGGATGGAAATAGAAAATGCTTTTCTCCTTTTCTTCTTTTTCTTAAGAGTCCCTTACCTGGTTTGTAGGTGCCTTTTTATAATGACAGTGATGGAGAGTTGTTACGAGCACAAAAGATTCAGCTTTTTTTACATTAAAATAACTGATGATGTTCTAGTAGCAAAAACATTTGTCCCAGAAAATTTATTTATATGTATAACATGAATGTGTCTTAGCTTGGGGCTTTCCTGGTTACCTTTCCTCTCAAGAGGAATTTTGCAAGCTCTTTTTTTTCCCTTGAGCTAGAAGTCAATGAAGAGGGTAGCTGGCTGTGCTCACTAATATATTATGGCAAAGCACAATGCCTCCCCTTGCAGAAACAGGCGTATTCTCACCTAATTTTTGTACTGTTGTATTTTATAATCAATAAATACTTTCATAAACAATTTTTAGCAGTAGCATATGAACCGTTTTAAAGATCTGTATGAATTGCAGGGATACAAACATTCCTCTAGTCCAGGCACTGATAGGTTCCCATGGGGCTCTGTTGCTCTAAAACCATTCTAATTCACTATTCACAAATATTACACAGGTGTGGACTGCTATTTTTTGATGCGTTTTGTAATATGTGCTCTGATCTGCATTGTAAATGGCGGTAAAGGAAGGTGACACGTGTTCTGCTGGGTTTTTTGTACGCTGAACCTTTTACACTGTTTTTGTTCTGGAATAAATCAGAACTTGGCAGATTGGTCCACCCCACACAGGGATGCTGTGGGTTTGATCAGAACGTTCTCTTGTCCCTGCAACATGCAATAGGATCCTGTTCTAGTCAGTGTCTGATGACTCAACCTCTCTGGAAGAGCATCTGTCTTGTTTTAGTATGAAGATGTATGTATCCTTCCCAGCCTGAATCCTTGGCTCTCCTAGATTACAAACATGCCAGAGCCAGCAGAAAACTGATAGAACGCTTGACTTGCACATTGTTTTGAAATGCGCTGTAAAGGTACATGCCGTAGATTGAGGCCGTGGGCCTTCCCCCTCTACACAAACTGAACTCAGAAAGTGTCTCAGGTACTTTGGACTTGGCAGTGCTGGGCTGTAAGTAGGACTCGATCTTAAAGGTCTTTTCCAACCTAAACAATTCTGTAAGTACCATTTAGTTTGGTCCCATCTGTTCAAACCAGCCATAGCCTCTTTCAAATGAACTAGGGTATTCCTGAGGTTCTTCTAGTGGTTCCAGACCTGGAACAAACCCTTTAAATCCTTTTACTTTCGGTCACGCTCGCTGGTCAGAGGATTGGTACCCTGGGATGCCCTGTATGGGACTTGCCCAGGAGGGGCTGCTCTGGCTGCTGTCGATTTGAGTTTCTGGTCTGCGGGGATCCAGTGCTGATACAGGCCTGGATGAGAGGGCTGCTGGTGCCCAAACAATTTTAACATGCAAAGAAGGAAAAGAACTAATTTTAAAAGCACAGGATATGATTTTTGACTTGTTCAAAGTATGGAAACAGTAGGATAACACTGCGTAACGTTTTCATGTCACAAAACACAAATTTCTGAGGTTTGGAAAAAACGGTGGTGGTGGTGGTGGCAGGTACTGGCAAGGACTAAAAATAACAAGGCAGGGGCCTTTAGTTTTCTGAAGGAAGGTAGCTAACTTTGGAGAAACTGTGCCTGCTGCCATTTTATTCCATCCGGTATCTCATGCTAAAAGTACTCTGAAAAGAGCAAGAACTACATTAACGAGCAGCTCCATGAACAAGGAGAGCAGTGGAATCTGCATTGCCCTGTGCATTTCTGCTTTGGGATTCTGACTTGGAAACCAAAACTGTAATTGAATCTTGAAACAGAAGTAGTTCATCAAGTCCCTTTCCTGTGAAGAGAATAACTGCAGAGTAACAGTTTTGTCTTCCTTCATTAGGAGACTTTTATACAGGCTAAGATTATCATGAATATAACACCCTGCCCCACTTCAATCCAGTCAACTTGTTTACCATGCTTTTCCAAAGTGCCACAACATGGAAGTGGAACTAATGAATGGGCTTGAAACGCAAGCTGTTCAGTCAGCTCAGGCTGATGCTCTCTGCCCAGCTGGGCTGGGTGATGCCCACCACGGGGCCAGGCACTGGTGGCAGCACGAGCAGGCTGGCGGTGGCAGGAGAGGCCGCAGCTGCTCTGGGTCCCACCATGCTGGGGACAGCTTGGTGCTGGCAGGGCTGTGCTTGTGCTGCTGCTAGAGCGCTGAGGATTTAGTAGTCCCAGGAGATTTATGCCTTGCTTGGGTTAAGTTTAAAATCTCCGGTTTGCCTTTTTTTTTTTTTTTTTTACGTGTCATCTAGATATGCAAGAACTGCACAGGCTGCTTTGATCGACAGATCCAGTGTGTCTCCCTCAACTGTCCAGTGCTTTTCAAGCTCTCCAGAGTAAGCAGAGAACTGTCAAAGGCACCGTATCTTCGCCAGCTACTTGACCAGTTTTAAACGATCTCTGGTACAGGATTCTAGGTGCTATTTTTTTTTTTATTCAGTGTTTACCACACTAAGACTATTGTGCATGGTGCTTTTTCAATTCTCATCTAGTCCAGGATTTCCATTTTAACCGTTGGGTTTATTATCTGAAGAATAACGAAAGCTTGTCCTAACTAAACGAATAAAAAAACCAACCACATTTGTTTATCTATGAATAGCTCACTTTTTAAGATGTACAAATTTCTTCTTTCTTTCATGTTTCTAACATACTGTTTTATAATGCTGATGTTGAAATAGCTACGTGTAACATCCTGTAAATCCATTTCCAAGTAGAAGTCAAGTTTACTTCCTGGAGGAAGGAGCACTGAAAACCTCTTGAAATGATAAAACCATTCGTGTGTGTTCTTGAACTGTCAGTATCAAGACGTGTTACTTACTTATATATTATCCATTCACTTTATAATTTTGTCTGCGAAATATTTTGTAAATACACTTTTTTACTTTTCAAACAACTGAGTAAAATAATGTGCAATGACTTTTATACAGATAATTTTAAAGTCGGTTGGTATATCTCCTCCTAAGTTTTGCTTGATTCCAAGTAGATTGTTATTTTGATCAGACTGTGCAAGCAGTAGTACCATGTGTAGCATTTTAAAACATTATTTTCTAAAAAATTGCTGTCTTGCTTTAGCTATTAATGGGGCATTGTGAGGAATTGTGCAAAGACATTTTTGTTACAAACCTGTGGGACTGTTGCAATACTTTAAATATAAAATTTTATTCCATTTTTGCTTGTTTTGTATAGACATTTCTATTGCTTCTAAATATGCTTAAAATATTTTCTTTCCTTATGTACTGTACAGTTAAATCTTATTTGCCACCATCTTGACAAAATGTGTATTTAGAATATTTGTATAACTGTATAAAATGGAAAAGGAATTATGTGGTCGGTGCATTGTTTTCTAAACTGGAAATCATTTTGTTTTAGAAGTTAATAATGGAAACCATATTAAAGTTGAATAAAATGATATGGTAAAAATTCTAGGCCTTTTTTATCTTTACACTCACTCGCAAACACTTCTGTTTCCCTTGGCTGGCACACAAATAGTAACGTAATCGACCGCTCAAAGCGGAGTTAAGAATCCACAGTTCCGTTTCCGGTTTAAGCTTTGGACTCTCCAGTCTCAGTAGCAATTCTCAGCGGCCCTGCCTTCCCTTCTTCCAAACCAGAACAGGAGCATTTCCAGTTTTCCATTGCTCAAAACCAGGAGAAAGTTTTAAATTTACAAGCCCAGAGTAGCTTTGAAAAATAGAACAGAACTTTATTTACATCAAGGAACCTGAGTGCCTCCTCCAGTTAAGAATTTATTACATTCAAGATCCAAGTCAGTCTTTTAAATTTCACATTATACAGTACAACGTAAACCCACACCAAGCAGAATAAAAATTGTAACTAGCTATCGATCAGAACACCCCCAGCCCGCGACGCGCTGTTACGCAAAGTAACTTTAAAAAAAATAATAATAACAAAAAAGTCAAGGCATAAAACTTTGCCTCCTCTTGCATTCTCGCATTTGTCACGCACAGAGTAAAAGTGCAAAGGCCAGGGCTGTGTCAGTGCTTGCCGGACCAGCCGACAGCTGGCAGGGCTTAAAAACCTTGAGTGGCAGTTAACTGCCAAGCGGTTACCTTTAGCACTGAAGTAAATGGGCACCTGCTCATCTTCACCCCAGTCCTGGCTTTATGGGTTAAAAACAAAAAGATTAATAAATGCAGAGAGCTGATAATCCACACACCACAGCACCTGCCCTCAGCACAGAAATGACTTGTCTAACAGAAGCAAGGCAAGAGGAAAGGAATGCAGTTTACCTCAAGTTAAGTTTAACCCATATCAGGTAAGTTTAAGTGTTTGAGCTTTCTGGAGGATCTGTAACTTAAAAAGGCACTGTAAATAGATCCTCGCTTTAACTGCATATGCCAGAAAGCAATTTACTTTGGAAGGAAATTTAAACCATGTACAAGTGAACATTCATAGTCTAAAAAAAAAAAGCCAAACACCAACCTCCCAAGAACTAGGAAAGCTACAGCCTTGAACATCAAGGAGGGTAGAATGGCTGTGAGCTGGACTCGTCACTGGAAATGTCCTAGAGCTGGTTTAATTTGAATTGCCTTAAGCATTTCAATTTCATTAAAGGGCAGCTCCTGCTATTAAAAGCACGTCTTTAGGCGATAAGGAGAACAGGTTCTCCTCCCTTTCAAGTCTGAGGCCAGAGCTGAGACAGCAAAGGCTCTTAAGTGCTCACTAAAAGGACTTAAAATTTAAATGTCATCCAGACAAAGGCCTCCACACATCATTCAGACATGGTTGTGCCTGGTACAGCTCAAGAGAAGTAAATGAGTTCCGCTCTGTCCTCTTGACACTGCTTTTTGGATCCTTTACCTTATGTCAAAGGCTGCTTTCACCTTGGCATTCCAGGCTCTTGCTCCATTCCTACTACTCGGGCCTCCTGCTTTTAAGGGAGAAAAATAGGGATGAATTCAAGTGACTCGTGCAGGAATTAATACAGCCAGTAAAAAAAAAATGAATTGCACAGCACTTCTCTATTAGTTGGGAAGACAGTCAGGACACCAATGTATACACATCTCTATAAGCGGTAAGTAGATCAGGTACAAAGAGGTTAGAGCACATTTCCCAGGGGGGCTTTAATTACATTTTCTGGTTTTAAGTATTTGGTGATGCAAGTTCCATTCGCTATCCCTGAGAACAACCTAACGTGCAGGACATTCCAGTTGGGAATTTCACCCTAAAAATTGTCTGAATTGGGGATTTTTTTTTTTTCTTTTCCTTGCCAAGTGTGTTCTTTCAATTTTCTTCCAGCAACACAATCTCAGGTACAAGGAAACATTTTTATGTCTCAGGTGAAGCCCCCAGAGTGCAGCTGCAGTGGGGAGGTGCCTCAGAACTACGGCCGCAGCTTTTGTGGTTTGCCCTGCACCAAACCCGGTTTCTGCCAAAGGAAACCTGTCACCTGCTCCCCGGGGGCCAGGAACTCCTGTAACAGCAGAGCAGAAGCCCTTGGCACTCACTCCCCATCCAGCAGCGGGATCTGTCCTTACCAGCAGGTAACGCCCTCTACTTGCTCCACACGCGCCAAGTGGTTCCCGCAGCGTGCTGGAGGAAAAAGGGAAGCTGAAGGGACACGGCTCAACCTGCACTCCTCATTTCAGTCACCGCCTCTGCCCCACCGCTCTTCTGCTGTCATATGAACCTAACTAACCGCATGAGGCCATACAGACCTCACCCTGTTGAATGAATGCTGTCACCTGTACCTAGAACAGGACTTGGCCTGATCCCTAAAAGCATTTACCGTTACTTTAAGCAGAGAACCCTTGTGTAGCAAGTGAAACAAGGCCGTAGTTTAAAGTGCAAGTTCATGCATTGCACTGGAGAAGACGCCACAGAAGTACACAAAACACACGACAGAAAAAAAGGAATCGAGCAAAACCACAATGGCATTTCAGTGCTGACACCAGAGGGAGAGGGAGGCCCTTTGACATGGCAAGATGAAAAAAAACCAGTGTGTTTTCACTACCAGCCGATTCCTGCTTCTTACTGACTTCTCAGAAGAGAGGAAAAAGCCACGAGGATTCTAAGCTGCACACTCAGAGGACAAGAGAGGGAACGAAAACAGACCTGAAAAATACACTGGACACCTACAGTTCTATGCTGTGTTAATCTAGAGCTCTTTTGTTGGCAAACTCAACTTCTTGGCCAGAAAAATACTAACAAAGGTGCAAAGTAAAACAAAGCCAAACGTGAGCAAATTCCGATCACGCAGCCTTAAGAAACATACTTAACCTACAAATTTGGAGCTTTGTGTAGACAAATTGCCACAACTACTGTTCTAGAGTCAGATTTTGCCATTAGCTGCTGCTTTTTTTTGCTCTTACTGGGGAGGGCGTTTCTTGGCTTCAGTAGCAGTGCAGGGATTAAAAATCACAAGTACGTTAGACTATTTAGATCTGCCACCGCTGTCTAGCAAGTCAATCAGAGTTAAGCATTACAGCAGATTAATACAACCCATTTTGTCCCCCTTCCCACACTCCACTTTTAAACAACCCAAAGGCACAGGTTCCACTCTGAAAAATGAATTTTTCATTGTTTCTCATCTTGGTGACCGAAGCAGGAAGTCACACATCTTGCCAGTAGCTTACCCAACTTACAGCCGCTGGGCAGCACCCAAACTGAGACTTGATTTCCTGGTATTAAACACACAAACTTTCAATGCATTAGAAACACTCCTCTTTCATGAGGTAAGAAAGTTCAGCATCACAGTTTTCCCTCCTGTCTATCTCACCAAAACATTTTGTGACCAAGAACCTCAGAACTGCGCCCTCCACCCATCCCCAAAGTAACTGAGTGGTCTGAGCAGCCCCCTCCTTTCCTGGTTAGTTCTTATTACAGCACACCTCACGTTCAGAAAGCGTCTCTAACACCTCCGGTAGCATCTATACATTCCATCATGTTACCCATTCATGTCACGCTGGACTTGCCCGCTCCCAGACTCATCGCCGCTGACCAAAAATGAAAGATGAGAAAGGGCCAGACGAACGCAGAAGGAACACGCCGAGCTCTGCGCCACTCGAAAAGGGTTCTAGAATCATTTTACAAGAATGGCTACGATTCAATTGCATGTCCTTTAAAAAACAGTCAGTCAGCTTTTAATCGTTCTTCTCCCGGTCAACAGTCATGGGTTTTCTCCCAGGGGAGCCACCAGCAACCGCTGGAGAATCGTGCAATACGTTGTTCAGGTGGGGCTGGAGAGAGACTGCGGGCGGAGAGTCCCCTGCTATCTTACGGGAGGTCTCTATGACAGAGTTTCTCAGCGTGTCATTCATTTCTATTACCTCAAAGTCCGCTTCATTCCACTCTCCCGCATCCTCCTCATCCTCTTCATCCTCATTAGGCCTGGAGTTTGACAACAAAGCCTTCCGGTCCTCACTCTCACTCACTTCTTTCAAGCTGCCCTCACGGGGACAGTTGGCCAATTTGTACATCAGAGGGAAGAGCAGAACCGTGATGGCAGAAGTCACCACGGCAGCGTACATAACGACGGGGACGTGGTGAAACCTGCCCTGGAGGTACCCGACTGCGGCGGGAATGCACATCTCGCCCAGCGCGGCGCCGATCACGAACAGAGAGGCCGATTTTCCTTGCACAACCGTGTACTGTTCTATCCAGGAAATGCCGCTGGGAAAGATGGTGGCCATCGACGCGCCGTACACAGCGGTTCCAACCCACAGCGACGCCGGGTACCTCGCAAAGAAGGCCAAGCAGGAGGAGGAGATGGCAGAGCCGATGATGCTCAGCAGGATCATGGTGCCAGGGTACAAGCAAGCGGCGCAGAATATTGCCACCCCTCTGCAAGCGGCAAACGCGCCCCAGAAGACAGAATTCAAAGCGGCTGCCTCGTTGTCTTTCATCTCGGCGAAGACTTTTGCATAAGTAAAGACGTAAGAGCCGTACGTGACCTCCGCTCCCACGTAGCACAAGAAGAACACGAACAGGAGACCGATAAGGGCGTAGTGGTATTTGGCAAGCGCGCGCTTCTGCAGGGAAGCCTTGGACTTGTCGCGAGCTGAGCCACCCCTCGAATACAAAGTTAAAAAGAAGAAGGAAACTAACAGCAGGTAGGTCCCTATGACAACGTAGGACCACAAAAAATCGGCACCGAGATGGTATTTCAGTGCCGACGTAGCTGATGCGGCCGATGCCGTGGGCACAGACCTCAGGACAGACTGGTTTGTCTCTTCAGCCGCCGGAAGCTCTTTAGATTCGGAGCCTCCCAAGGCCATTTTAGCCAGGATCGGAGCCACAAACGCACCCACGGCAAAGCTGAAGTGTAAGGCCTGCATATGTGGCCCAGCCTCTGCTCCCCAGGTTTTCAGTGCCAGCACATTGCCACCTGCAGATTGGAGAGAGGAGGATTCGGTCATTGTAGTCTGAAACCAGATATTGTTTTAAACAAAACAAAAGAAGAACCAAACCATAGCTTACATTGCTAATTGGATTCACAATAATAACCTGGTTTAGCAAATACAACGCACAGAACTGTAGGCCACTGGAATTCTGCCTGAAAGCACCTTAAACCCACACGATGACTCGAGCTTTAGGAGGATGCTCGCAGCAGGCCGAACACAGAGCCCCGCAGTGGCTTAAACCAGCCCCGATGGCCGTGCCTACTTCTCGTGCCAGGTGAGGGTTAGGTTGGATGTTAGGGTTGTGAAGCACTGGAACAGGCTGCCCAGGGAGGTGGTGGGAGTCACCACGCCTGGAGGGATTTAGAAGAAATGTAGATGTGGTGCTGAGGGACACGGTTTAGTGGTGACCTGGCAGTGCTGGGTTAATGGTTGCACTTGATGATCCCCACGGTCTTTTCCAACCTAAACGATTCTGTGATCCTAATTACCCTATTTCACAATTCTTAGCATTTTTCAGCCTTTTTTCAAATGAGCAAATTTAACTGCAAGTATTTTCTTCAAGTATTAAACGCACAACACTAAGAAGAGAGAGACCTCATTAGACAATACTCCCAGGAAGCATGACGAACAACTTGCTTCTGATGGGCTGGGACTACCCCAGCTGCCTTCAAACGACTCTCCAGAAGCAGAAAGGTTGACAATAACACCGCTGCAAAGACCAACCTGTAACACCCTCAGATCAACAGCAGTGCTAGAAAGTAAGAGCTGAGAGAGATGTTTTTAAGTAGGCCCTGAGAAGAATGGAGGAAAAGAAGAACAGTAATCAAAATCCTGTGCCTACAGTAAAGCAATGCCACTTGGCACCAATGCTCCTCCAGATGAATTCAGTTACACTCTACTGCTTTTCTCTTAGTGTCTCCTCCTGCTCAGGCTGGTCAGTCTCCCAGCCTCACAGGTCTGACTTCCAAGCTGCGCACCCAGCCCCAAAGGCATTTTTACAATCAGCCAACAACAATTTCCCATATGAAGAATTTTTCAGCCAAGCACCAGGTATAATGGCCCTACCAGAGGCAGCAGATAGATACACCTCTGCACTCAGGTTACTTCAGCATAGCCTGTGCCGAGCAAAACCAGCTTTTCCACTACTGGATCCTATATTGTGCTCTTTGTAGTGTTAGCAGAGCTCCCCCAAACTCCCAGAATGAGGGCGGATGGTTCACGTGTGTGGCCACCATTCCTCCGTGCTGCCTACTGCCCAAGCTGCCAAAACCAGGCCCTGGCTGGGATGCCTCCAGTGCTGTCTGGATCTGATTCATTAGCAAGCGCTTTCTCGGAAATAAGCCTGCCCTGAAGCCAGTCAACAGGACCCCGCAGTGCCTCGCTGCCTAGTAAGGAACCACGGGCTCCCTCAGCAAGCCAGGAAGGTCAGCGTGCTGCAAGGACATCACCAGGGAGGTGCCAGGCAAGAGGCTGCCTGCTGCAGCTTCACCACTACCTTCTGCAGCAACACCAGAACACTCCAGTGCTAACATCCTTTCGGTTGGTTCCCCATCCCCTGTGCTACACACAGCCTTACCCACTCATCTCCAAGTGCGCTCAGCTCCCCTGCCACAGACTTGCCTCTGATCCGAACGGCCTGCTACAGGCAGCCACCACCAACGCAGCCTTTCTAAGCCAGGCCAAATGGACTCGCTCCTGACCTCTGGTTTAACTGACCTTTTGTGCTGGTTTTGACTGGGACAGAATTAACTTTCTTCACAGTAGCTGGTATGGGGCTGTGCTTTGTATTTGTGCTGGAAACTGTCTTGATGACTCGGGGATCGGGTTTTGGTTTTGCTGATCAGGGCTTACACAGAGTCAAGGCCTTTTCTGCTTCTCACCCCACCCCACCAGTGAGTAGTCTGGGGGTGCACAAGAAGCTGGGAGGGGACACAGCTGGGACAGCTGACCCCAACTGACCAGAGGGCTGTTCCATACCATATGGCATCACGCTCAGCGTAGAAAGCTGGGGGAAGAAGGGAGGAAGGGTGGGACGTTCAGAATGACAGCATTTGTCTTTCCAAGTCACTGTTGCACGTAATGGAGCCCGGCTTTCCTGGAGATGGCTGAGCACCTGCCTGCCCATGGGGAGTGCTGAATGAATTCCTTGTTTTGCTTGCATGTGCAGCTTCTGCTTTGCCTATTAAACTGTCTCAACCCACCAGGTTTTCTCACTTTTACCCTTCCAGTTCTCTCCCCCATCACACCAGGGCAAAGTGAGTGAGCAGCTGTGTGGGGCTTAGTTGCCAGCTGGTGTTAAACCTCAACACCATTCCAACTGCACCTGCACACATTTGCCCTGCAGCTTCACCAGTAAATCTTCCTCCAATAAGGAGCCTCTACTAAGAAATTGGTTTTGAACGGCATTCCAGAAAAAGTGTTGCTTTTTTTTTCCAGGCCACTTGCCATATGCACACACATATGCCACAGGCTAACAACAGGGGGGCAGAAAAAATTTGTATTCCCAAACACGTAAGCAAGGCTGGCCAAGGGCAGCAGATGCCCCTTAATTCAAGGGGACAGATGCCATGGTGCTGTAAGTGCCCGCAAACATCTGCTGTGAATCCCCAAATGCCACCTCACCAGCTTTACGTAGGCAACTCTCCAACACAGCAACTGTGAGAATCTCTCTCAAACACCAGGGCTTGCTCAGGACTAGCCTAGTTCCACCTGGCACTAATGAACCATAGCCCCACCAGCTTCCTGCAGACCAGCAATTTAAAGAAAACATTGTTTGAAGAGCACATAACACATTCTTTGTGCCTGTAATTGCCCACAGAAATGCGTGTTGATCTTCTCCAGGAGGCAAGAGATACCCAGCTCCCCAGGCCCCTTAAGGTGTGCTAGAGACACCAACACTGGAAGTCTCAGGACCAGAATAATCCAAGAATCCCAGCGAGGTAAAACAGCTCCCCTCTTTTAATACAGGATGAGTTGCGTAAAATACCAGCAACAGTTTTGGTGAGCTTGAAGTTTTCAATTAGTTGAAGGTGAAGGAACTATTGGACCACATGGTCCCTTACCTGTGTCTAGAATTCCCATGGAACCTCCGATAACTGACATCAAGACAGTTAACAGCAGTGACTTCTTACACCAGGGTATCCCATAGAGACCAAGCGTTGTTGCCAACATGGATAATGCTGGAAAGATCAAAGAAGAAAACAAAAAAAACCCACAACACATAATACAGTTTCCATTTAAACCACAAAATGTAGAGATAACCAAGAAATACAAATACACTGATAAGTATTCAAGTTACAGATGATCCTAATAGGCAATGTAGACTAACTACTTCAGTTCGTGATTAGCAGAAGCAGCTAGAAAGTTCATCAGAATCATTTTTTCCACTCAGAAAAAAAAAAAAGGAATTTCATCAGAACATAAACACCACATGAAAATCCTGTTTTGCTAACACTTTATTTGCAAAGGGAGTAGCATCTGCTGCTACAACACTAAGAAGTCTTCTGCAAAGTTTTGATTTAGAAATGCTGTTTCAGTATCTCCTGCAAACTTCTGAGCCGATATTTCACCGCAAAAGAAGTAAAACACGTTTTTGAACGCTACAAGGTTTTCCCTCTAAGAGCTGCAGAGCATTACATTTGGCTCCATTTTAAAAGAACCCAAATCACTCAACTCTTAAAAACCTCTAAAGTGATTACACCTTGGCCAACAAGCGAGCTCTGTGTAGAAATGCTGCCTTTCCTTTATATTCTGTTCTCCTGTGAGGGATGTATTCCAAGGATTTCTGGAATTTCAAGAGAGAGAACTACAAAATTTCTCATCATAAATTTAGCAGCGACTCATTAACTGTATTAGTTTTGCTATTACTAACTACACTTACAACATGCCGTTTCAAAAAGCATTTCTTTTTTTGGCAGATGGAAATTATTTTGCTTACAGTTTGGGAGGAAGTTCCACAGTTAAATTCTACGCTTGTAATCAGCTTCATAATACAGCACTATGCAGTTAGTATCTTCAACATACAGCATTAGGCTTTGAGAAAGACATTCAGATGTCTCGGTTAATTAATCAATGCTTGATCATAGATAGGGCAGATACTTTAAAGATCAATGCAGATTGATGTAATTAAGAACTCAGGTTAATTTTAAACAAAAAACAGCAGCAGCAAAGGAAAAAAAAAAAAAATCGATATCCAGAACCCTAGAGAGATACTTGCATACACGCCTCAAAACATTTTTGAAGGCTAGCACGCTGAGACAAAGCTAAAGATGGGGTGGATTAAGTACAGCTTCTCAGATGCCCCACCTGGAGCCGAAAACTAACTTCTCAGTTGTCCACTTCGGCTCTACACCCGACGATTGGTACTTAAAAGCTTCCTTGCCAAAGACAGATTATGTCTTCAATTTTTTCTCTGTACAGTTGCAGAGTTTCAGCGGTTGAAGGATGGGAGGTAAAACTGCACCAGCCAGAATCTCTTACAGGCAGCCCTCAGATAATAAAAATGAGAGAAGATTTGGTACTTCGAATTACAGTGGTTTTGCCATGAGCACTACCCAACTGGAAGAGATCAGGAGATGAATCACTTTCCAAGCACTGTGGTCAGACAGCTATCCCATGTGACACCTCAGGAGAAGAAGCAAATACTGAACTATTTCAAGCTAACATTCGCTTCCGTGGGTGTATTCATTCCATCATCGAAGGTAAAGTCTTAAATGTCAGACACAGACAACTCTGACCCTGTGAGGTGCACAAGGAAGCCAAAAAAAAACCCCTTTACAGGTGTTCTAGAGGAGAGGAATGAAGAACAGGGAGGACATCAAATAAAGACATCTTAGAACAAGAGCAAATAAGAACTTATCCAGGAAGATGAAGATGAGAGGGAGGAAAAGATAGAGGAAACAGACATTACATGACCTGACTGCTTCGGGCAGCAAGAGACAAGCATACAGGGCTAAGAGACTTAAGAGCCCAAGAGTGTGGAAAAAGTGAGGCGCAGTATCTTGTTTAGTCCCTAACATCCACCACAAAGGCACCACCAACACTACACTGGAAGAAGACAGGGCTTTGCTATTTCAGGTGTGCCCACAGAATCGCTACCTGAATGAGACACTAACACAACTCTCAAAGAAGCACCTCACTGCTGGATGCTGTGCGTGGCTCTTGGCAACAAGCTGGACAAGCAGCCCCTCTCTGCCAGGACAAAGGTGGCCCTGGGTGGCTACCACAGAGTCTTCACACGTCCAGAGAACCATTAAGGTGACAGACTGCAGTTCCTATGGAGTTTAAACGCTTTCAAGGCAAGGCAGCAACTGAGTAGTAAGTTTCTACCATCACAGGTGGTATTTAATGGTTTGGCACTTTAAGTTCTACTTGTGTTATGGCCCTCCAGTCAGAATGTCGGTACTTCTGTCCGCTACATGGAAACGGACGTTTCCAATGAGCTTTAAGAAAGAGAAGGGTTCCACGAGGCTCTCCACACAGAAGGGTGCTGGGGGTCCCTGTGTGCACCTGAAAGCCAAAACACAGTCCCTCCTGTTTTGTCTGAGCCTTCCACAGAGAGACATTTCAGAAGCCTATACGTTCTGACAGGATCTATACTAGCTATATTACTTGATTCAAAGGAACAAAAAAAAAAAAAAAAAAAAAAAAAACAAGAAAAAACCAAGACCTCCAACTGTATTTTTCCTGTCCAACCCAAAGGCACCTTCTGGTCCATGCAAACAGGTTTTGTCAATTCAAAGGCAGACACTGCTACCTTCAGGCCCAGCGAGCCCAGCCACTTCGACATAAGGCTGCACGGCAGCGGCTCCCAGAGAGGCCCGGCGCCAGGAACCGAAGGACGGGAATATCGCGACAGGGAGCGGCAGCAGGAGCGGCGGTTTAGGGAAAGCGGCAGCGCAGGGCCCCCGCTTCCCCGAGGCCAGGCGCGTCTCGCCGACGCTGAGAGCCCGAGGTTGCCCGAGCGGTGGCGGTCGGGGCCGTTCCCCTGAGGGCCCGGCTGGGCCCGGCACTCACCGAGCAGGAGGTGGGCGTTCATGCAGTCGAACAGCACCCCGCCGAGCACCGACCCGCCCAGGTAGCCCAGGGACCGGCCGACGAAGATGTAGTAGATGTCGCTGACGTTCTTGTTCACGTTGGTGGCCAGGTTTTGGAAGGTGGGCCCCAGCACCGCGATGCTCATCCCCTGAAGCACACGGGGGAAGGGAACGGGGGGGGGGGGGGGGTGACCTCGCGCTCCGCCGTCCCCCGCCCGCGGCGGTTCGCGGCCCCGGGCGGTCAGAGGGGAAGGGGGTGCGGAGAGACAACCGCCAGCCCGCTGCACTCACTCACCAGCCCCAGGAAGGCCGCGCAGAGCGCCCCGGAGATGCACCATCGCAGCGCGGCTCCGGCTCCTTCCCCGCCCCGCCCGCATCGCCAGCCGCCGCCGCCGACCACGGACACCTCCGCTTGCGGCGCGGCGGGAAGACGCGGCCCCGCCGCCGCCGCCCCCACCGCCTCCCCCGGGGCGGCGAACCGGACGTGCTTCTTCCCCTCGGAGCCGGCCATGGCGGGGTGAGCGGCCGCGTCGCCCCGAGGCCGCGCCCAGCGGCTGGGCGGAGAGGCCGCTGTGGCTCCGCCCCCGCCGGTTTCGGCTGCTTCGGGAGCGTTCCGCCGGCAGCCGCCTCGGGCCGGGTTGCGGGAGCTGTGACCGGGGCACGCAGCGACCGGCCTGGGCCACGCCACTTTCCGTACACGGAGGGGCCGGTTACAACTGGCCTTATAACAGCTGATTTAAAAACAACTGCTGTATCGTACTGGACCTGTCAGTCAACTTGACAGGAAAAAAGTTTCTACAGTGCCTGTGTCATGTCCCCCTTCTAAAGCTTGCCCAGCCCCCCCAGTAGCGACACTGGGTGTAGATTAGCAGCACCCTTAACCCCACGATTCTGGCACTGGTTAGAGGGGCGCAGGTACAGTTCAGGATAACACGAGGGAATCGATGCATGCATTTAAAAAGGAAAAAATAAACCTAGCTACACCAAATAATCATGCAAGATAACATTTAAATGTGACTGTTCATCGCCCCACTCATATTCTTTGCAAAGAGTGCAAAAAAGTTTTACGATCCAGTATCTGCATAAAGCTGCTGAGCTTCTGTTCGTAGGTTCAGCAGTAGAGACTACTCCAAATAAAAGCAATTCAAGTATAGTCAGTTTTTCTTTTCTGAAAAGCAGATACAAGTTAAATCTCATTTCTCAATGTTAGCATTGTGCCTTGTGACGCAGCTTTCATGATAAAGGCTGGTATAAAAAATAGCTTTCTGAAAAAGCTATAGAAGTATTTGAAATGTATTCTGTTTGCTTTACTTAAAATAGTTTTGTAACTTGAGAGTGTACAAATGGCAACAATGCTCAGGCTCTTCTAAAGGTTTTGGGCATCTTTTTCAAATTTTAATTCGAAATACAAGCAGCCTAGAGAATGTCCCCTTCCACCTGGGGTTCATTTCCCCCTTACCGTATGCTTATTGAAGAGACAGAAATATTTGGCCCTACTACAAAGGAAAAGTGAATTAGCTCCTGTGATTTACTGAAGCTGTCAATGAGAAAGCACTTCATACTGCCAAGGTAAGTCAAGGTGAAATTGGTCACAGGCCAGTAAATGATCAAAGGTCCAATGAATTACACTGGCAGTTCATGAAGCAAGAAATACTGAATTCTTTTAAAACACCACTCAAGTTTATTCTACCACAGTTTCTATTTTACTTCTGCCTTTTGTGAATGCAACTCTTCTGAAGTTTGATATTATAGTCCAGAACGGACAATAGAGAAAATTTTCAGACACATCTAACTCTGGAAGTCAGTAGTTTAGGTTTATAAATCATCTGCCTTAAAACAGACTGCCAGTGTCATCAGAAGGAAAGGGGTTGCACCATGTGTTGATTTAGGAGCGTATATGATGGGGACATTCCAGACAGAGCACGCTGGTAATAAAAGCTGTGCAGACTTTTATACAAAAGTCTGCACATGAGATTCAATAATCAGAGTTAACGCAAAGTTACTTTTAAAAGACTAAAAATGATGCATGCAGTAACAAATGGGGCACTCAAGAACTACTGTCTTTATTCTGAGTAATTCGAGACTGATCACAGTTAACTTTAGCACCATGAAAAACATCAGACATTCATTTCTTACCCTCCTAACAAAGCAGAATTTTAAAGAATGGAGTTAAAGCTAGCAAAATGTATATCTTTTAATATCAAAAACATACAAAATATGATGTCTATAAAGATAAACATGTCAGTGTTGTCAGTATTAGCACATCTTAGTATAAAATCACTCTAATCTTAGCATACACTGTGCTGAAACATTAAAAATGTTGACACAATATATATACACATAAAAGGCATACTGAAAATATGCCAAAGTTTACATGACTAGAAACTCACTGGCTGTCTGGAAGTGTAACGGTGCTGTGCTTGTCAACAGTGAAACACACAAATGAGAATAAATACTTCTCCCTCAGCTATCTCCCACGTTCCAGTGCCACAGCTCCCGTAGTTCAATGCAGAATGTTTGTGTACGCCCTGGTTAAAATACATTACATTTATATATACGTACACAGACGCAATCAAAGGATCGGTTCAGACAGAAGATTTAAGACCCCGACAAGTCAGCTTCCATAACACTCCCAGCTCCCCAGAGGGGAACCTGGGCCCCAAAGAAGGCAGCACCTCTGCTCCCTGCTCAGAGAGGCCGGCTGAGCCCCTCTGCATGGGTTCCCACACAAGCAGGAAGCCGTCCCCTGCCAGCGCAGTGCAAGCCCGGCTGCTCAAGATCACCCCTATGGCCGATCCTCAGGGTAGCTGCGTTGATTCCCATCCTTTGGGACTTCTTTTGGGGCTGCAAGGAAAGATCTCCTGTCCCTTTGGCATGTGCTACCTGATGCAAACCACTGAGCAGGGCCGTTTCGCATTGAAAAGGTAGCGTCTGCTTCTTGTATCATAAAAGCCATCAAAGCATCACCTAGGTTGTGTGAGAACTGCCTTCAGCACTCTTGGGAGTTGATTCAACCTCACACCTCCCACTTGACAAAAATTTGCCTAAGTTATCGGGCTGTAGCTATTCTAGTGTTTAATGCAGGGAAGAGGTTGGAGACTTAAAGGCTGAAAAGTATCTGTATCCAACATGGTGTGCTTCAGCTTTGACAGTCCAGTGTCTCTAAAGGGAAGGGGGGGAATGTATATGTCCAGACGTTGTGCACAAAGAGCTGAAGGAGAAAAGTGTCTGTTATCTGACTCATCTGATACTGAATATACCCTGAAGGATGGCCACAGAAGGGCTGTGTCATCTTTGACTTGAGGGACCAATTTAGAAAGGCCCATAAACGGCTGCTGAAAATAAACTCAGGAAAAAAAAAGTAACTCTTAATGCTGAACAGACAAAGATCTGGATTAAATAAGAGTACTTGGTTTGAGACTTGTACAGGTCTTCTAACATGTAGCCAGAATAAATCCAGCAATACCTTTTTATTAATTATACATTGTATACTGTTGCATAGCTTAGGTGTAAATAAGACCCTGAAGGGGTTTCATTATTTCAGACTCTTCGCTGATCAGCTACATTAAGATCTTACCTACTGTAAAGACCCAAGTGTCAGCCATCCATAAAACCAACCTCATGCTTAAAATTTGTCTTGGTTTCAAGATGTAGTATATTAAGTTACAACATCAAGTAGGACTGTAAATCTCACACTGCCATTTTAAGTGAGCCTCCTTCTACCCCATTTCTTCTGAAGCTTACCCTGAGAACATTTGACAGAAAAAAAGAACTACTCTATTTAGAAGATGGGAGAGCAAATGCTTATGAAAAGGACTCTATGAACTGTTCTTGAGAGGGATACATCTAAATGACTTAAGGGTTTTCTCCAACTAAGTATTTCTAGAATCTCACCCCAACACGGCTAACTCTGTCACGAATTCAGTCATCAAAATGAGTTCAACAAGTTTCCACTGAACAGGTTTTCACACCTAGAATGAAACGGTTACAAACATTTATTAACATTTACTCAAACTGAGTATTAGGTGTTCTCTCCTAGTTTTCAGAATGGCAACCATTTCTACATTAAGCAACGATGTTTTCAGAAATGTACCAAATAGCTGACATTTGTGTCGGGTTTTTTGTGGTTTGGTTTTAAAGGAAGACAGCTAACCTAATTTTTAAAACCTCAGAGCATACAGAACTCAGTACATCCCTTAACAAGTTTCTCAATGGTGAGATAGTCTCACTGTTAACAATCTGAACTTCAACTTCATTTTCACTGCATCTTATCCAGCTTTATGACACAGTCTTCTTAGACTTGCATCTAAAAAAGAGCATTTTTCTATTGGACATTTACCCCATAGATACAAGCTAACAGTAAAGATGCTAAAGGAATTCTCATGCATTCAATTATTTTTTTTTTACCTTTTCAGAAAAGTCGTATTTGTCTGAAGCTTTCCCAATTTTAACATCATTGTGAAACAAGCACTGGCATCAGAAATAGGTCTTTATTCCAACATCATCACACCAGCATAGCTTTCTTACCCTCAACTCTGCTTCCCTCTTGCCTGACCATCCCTTTCACTAGCTGTTTTTAGCACAGTAATGTCTCCTAAACAATTATTCACCATTCATATCCTCTTCCTGGAGTCTCAGTTTGTGGGGGTTTTTTTAATGCTACCCTTCATATGTGTGAGCATAATTTACATTTTTAGTTACTGAAATATGAGAGTTTGGATTTTTAGGTACAGATAAATTTTTAAAGGGTGTGGCAATAATTAATCCATACTATTTTTATACTATTTTTGTATCATCTCTAAAACTTAGCAATTATTTTATATTCTCTCCCAGATAATTTATATAGATACAGAGCAGCAAGTCAGGAAGATGCGCCACAATTACATCAAGATATCTGGTCACAATGACTTCAAATTGCATCAGTGCTAAAAAGCAGCCTTGGTTTTGGTTAAAAACTCAATGTTAAAACCCATGAAATGTAAGATCTGTGATGAATACTAATTTTTCATAACAAAGCAGTAGGGAACAAGAGGGGTTTACCACACTGAACTCCTTTTGCTTCGCCCAAATAGAAGACAATACTGAGTAACATGTTCTACAGAAATACTCCAGACAAGAACAGCATAGGCTGTTAACATCATTTTTGTTATGAAGGCAGCATTTTGTAGTCATTTTAATCAACAATGCTTTGAGTATTTTAATGACACTTTTAGAAGTACTTACACAAGGTACAGAAGCACAAGTCCCAGTGAACCAAAGGGGACCCCTGTTTTACAGATTGGTTTGGTTAGGTCTTTCACCACCTCCAAGTCCCTGCCATACAGCTCTAACATTTTAAGATTCAATTCTTTAAAACCTCACTCATGTAAAGCAGGGATTGAAATTTTGCAATATAAAAAAGGGATGAGCTTTGGTCTCCAACAATTAGGATGCTTTGCATAACTTTAGGTTGATAGATGTAAACATTCTATGCAATAGTATTGCTAATATAATGTTTTAGATCACAAATGTACGTGAGCTTTCTGAGCAATTTACAACCTGGAGAAGAAAAAACCCAAAAAGCAACACAAAAAATATTAGAAAAGGCAATAAAGTTATAATTTTAAAACAGTATGCCTCCATGGTTTATGTAAAGAACAGGCATTGTAACTAATTAAGAAAATGCACATAAATGTGCACTTTGTCTTCCGATCACATTCAGTTTACTCTTTTCTATGACAGTTGTGAACAAGACAACATAAATTGTTGGTATCGAATGGACCTGAAATAAAGAATGATTAATCCTTCCACTGCATTGCTGACCCATATCCACATATAAACAGTGTGCTTTGAAGTGTTTTATGAAAAACTGAAAAACCAGTGTTTTTATATCAAAGTATTATGCTTTCAAATATTTTTTCAGATAGAGGTTTTCAGAAATACCTGCTTGACAAACAGTGTGTAATACCTAAGGATATATAAGTAGTAGGGCTGTATGTTTAGCATCTTAAGCAAGAAATAGGACACACAAAGACATTTCTTTATATCTGAATAAAATAAGGAGCTACATGCAACTGAACACAGCTATAAAGACCTATAATAAACCTGCATGTTCACTTAGTGCAAATAATCTTTAATTGTTGAATGTCATTTTAATAGCTTGTGTATATTTCCATGTTAAAAACGACTTATTGCACTTAGAATGTATCCTTTAAAGCTATCTTGTTTTTAAGAATAAAAACAGAACCTAACAAGTACAACAGAAGCATTTGAAATTTAGTCTAATTCACAATACTGCTCCAAACTATTATTGTCAGTACAATTTGAAAACTATCAGCTATTCTGAGGTTCAGCTGAAAAAAAAAAAAATTACACATACACGTTAATAGTCTCGCCTTCACAAAATAAGAAAAAATAAAATCTATCATTCAGCAGCTTTACTTCTGAATGTGTTTGCACTCAGAGCTTAGTTTGCGCATATTCAAAACCTGCACCCATCAAAAATTTCACCTTTAATGTTCTTTGTTTGGGCTGCTGTGAAAAGGTGAATGCAAAACCAGGTGAGTGTTTACGCAAACTGAGCAGGGTGGGGTATTTAGAGAAAATAAAACATATTTAATAATTTTGCCTTCTAATGCAGAATGATTTGAGCAAGAGTTAAGGGAATCAAAAAGATGCATATTCATGTTCATGATATAGAATTGCAAAATACTGTAAAAGAGCAAAACCAAAACAGTTGTAAGAGCTACAACATTTTCCAGTATACATACCCACAGGTGTCGCTGTATTGGGTGGACCATAAGAAAAAGTTATTGGGTTCACTGTGTCAGTGAACCAAAAACAGCTTTCACACTTTCAGAAATAGGTTCTAATGAATTAGAAAAATATTCTCTTCACACACAGAATCACTACACACGTACACACTAATGCTACAAAACTTCAAATACCTTGAGAATGTGGCTTGAAATCAAACTCAATGACTTATCAGAAAAAGTTCAATGGTATAAAAGATTTTTATAGCACTTTTGCAATATGAGCTATAGTTCAAGACTTCTTCAGTATCATTTAGTATCTTCACCCAAAAAGTATAAATGTAGCTTCAGTAGAACCAGGTTGGGCTGATACAAGAAAAGAAAACATCAAAAACCAGATTCCATTTCTTTGACTGGCTTTTCTGTGGTGTCCAACACCGAAGTGCTTTCGTTTTCCAGCATTTTCTCATTAGTTTCTCCATCAACAGGTTCTGCTCTTCCTTTTTTTAACTTCTGCCGTTCATGGACCCAGGGGATGAAACATAATATAGCTCCTCCAATAAGGGGAGGGACTCCAGCCAGGTAGAATGCTACATCATAGGTGCCAAGGTGATCATGCAGCAAACCTGGAAAGACAGATAAATAATGGGGCCTCGGGAATCTACAAAACCCCTGTCTTTTCTTTGGATTCAGAAACTTGAGAGCTGGCATGGATGATTAAAACCACAGATCTGGCTACTCAATGGCCAAATATAGGCGTATATATAGGTGGAACGGTATACCAGAGTTGATTTAAAGACTCCAGGTAACAAAGACCTTCGTATGTCATCACTTTGCTTACTTACCACCCATCATTAAAAACACGTACCATATTTCCACCTTGAAAATTGCTCATTTCAGCTTCTCTAGCACTTGAATACTGCACTGAACTTGGAGAAATTTTCCCTCTTTTTGGAAACTGCTGCCTTTGCCCAAGGTGCATCAATCTTATTCTAGATATACTGCATATATTGCATTCCTGGTAGCCTCTTATTAAAAAGAGTGTTTTCCAACAATTCACTCTTCCCTACTCTTTCAAAATGCCTCCCATGAATCAAATTCTATTTAATTATTAATAGTTCTGATAGTGTATCAGGAAGCACCTCATCTATACTGTTCTAGCTTTAAAATTTTGGTCTTTGTTAATTCTCTGCTGTATAGTTCAGTTGTATCTTACTAAGTATCTTTCATTCCCAAGTCCTTAGTATAAATTACACACTTGAAAATCATCAGTGGTGAGGATTATAGCTTAAGCTATTTCCACCTCCCAAAGAACTTCCAGTATTCATCTTAAAACCTGTACTTTGTCAAACAGCCTCCCATCAAAGAATTAAACAAACAAAAAACCAGAAAACAAAACAACAACAAAACAAACAAAAACAAACAAACAAAAAACCCAAAAAAACAAACAAAAAAAAAACCAGACCAAAAAAAACACAAAACAAAACCCAAAAAACCAACAGTGCTCCTACTTAGAAGGTGGAATTAAAGTGACTGGAGCTTTTATCCTCACAATTGTTTTTGCATGAGCAAATTTTGGAGTCCAGTTAATTTTCAGATTCTAAATTTGGAGTCCTTCTGTAACACAATCAACATTATGGGCTGCCACCTCACCAGCTTGGAAAATGTCATGTCCTCAATCCAACTGGAGAACTATCTTTCTTTTGAGGAATGTTTTACATCCGCATAATTTAATAAAGAGTGAAGTAAACTTTGAAGAGCACAGTAAATTACTAACCCATAAGCAGCAGTTATATTCACTATACATTCTGGAGCATGTGCCAAGAAAACTTCCAAAATTAAGTGCACTGTGTAGGATGTAGGAATAGAAAAATATGTCCCTGAAGTCATGCAACCACAGAAATACAATTACAGACCGTATCTATACTTACCTGCAATGGGTGGACCAACTGTCATAGGTATTGACATGAGTCCTAGTAGAAACCCTATGGCCTGGGATACATCCTGAGCCCCAACAAGCTCAAAGGCAATAGGAGCCATAATGCAAATGAAGCACCCATCAAACAGGCCCATGAAGAGACAGACAGCAATGAGACCTCCAAAGACGTGGCACAGTGGAATCATCATAGACATCAGGCCAATAAAGAAGAACGAGGCCACCTAAACACAGCCAAGGAAATAAAAAAAATAGAAGAACATGTTGCATCAAAGCAGCAAAGACTATGGGAACACGAGCTTTCTTGCATTTGTAGTGAATTAAGTTGTCTGCTTGTATTTAAAATATGAGCAGTCTCCATTGATTACCATTATCAAAAGTTACACACCAGGATAAAACACACACAATTGTCGTGACAAGCAATCAAAAATTCTACTACACATTTAACAAGTTTTTAGAATACATTTGTAATCAATCATCCTGCAGTGATCAGGTTGGTGCATGAACAATGATCTCTTGTTTTTTGAAAACTGACTCTGCTCTTTTCACAAAAGAAAGCAACAGCCACAAAAATATGAAATTTTTAATACAGCTAAAACCTTAGTTAGACTACTCACTGTTATATTTTAAGTAAAAATACAAGTATTACAAGTGATTACTTCAAGGTACTTGGATTCAGAAGCGGTATTTGAAAGTCTCAATTCAATTTTTCCACATAAAAGTATCCCGTTTTATTCCTGTAGTCATGCATGCTTACAAAGGTTTTACATTATAATTCCAGATTAAGATTATTGTTTGTTGTAAATTAAAAGAATAAACCCCTCCCTTTCACAAAACAAAACAGAATTTTTAAAAAAATGAAAACTAGTATTGCCAGTGTACCATCCACGTCAGTAGAGGAAATCAGTGTCTAACTTAACTGCACAAAACACATTTTCCAAACAGGACACATGCATTATGCATCAGTCACCTGTAGACCATTAAAGAAAAACAAGCCACTTCAAAACTACTAGACATCACATTATTTTTGATGGATAAATGACAAATTTATTAGGAAAAGTCTTTAATCAGACAGATAGATAAAAACAATCTTCAGGACAGCATAATTCTTTTTGTTAGTCTACTCTTGTGAATCATCTCAAGTATGGTATGGAAACAAGACACACAAAAGAACTGATCTTATAGGAACTTAAGCCTAGATGTAAAGAAATTCTCAGTTCTGTCTGTTCCAATACAAAAAAAATATTTTGAGATGAGCTTTTGTCTAAGTAGTAATGTGATTATCTATATACAAACTCTAGAAAAAAAATGTTGTTGACCAGGTTCTTGTATTATCATACAAAGTTATAAACAGCAATAAAAGCAGGATTGCTAAACTTCATATCCAGAAGAGACAGAATACATCATTCTGTTAGTAAACAGTTTATAAAGCAAAATCCAGCAAAAATCTGCAAGAAAGAATGCAGAAACAGAAAGATGAAGGTTAAACTTGCTGAGTAGAGCTCTTCTAAGTTGTTCAGTTGAGACAGTAACTTTCTAAGAGGAAAGAGGTTTCACTTACATTAGTCAAAACTAATTCTTAAATATTTTTTGCAAGAGATAGGATGAGGATAGGAACTGTTGGACAATCTGGAGTAATACTTGAAGTGAATATTCACTTTCTCTCAAAAATGCTGATTTGAAATAAGAGACCTGAAAGTGTTGGGGCATGGCTTAGCAAAAGTTAACATGTTTTTCCTGCTTAAAGCTAGCTGAAGCCAACAGCAAACTCAGAATCATCCTAGTTCATGCCCTAAACAAAAGTCCATGGTTTTCACTTCTTTTTCTTGAATAGGTTATTGTAGTTTCATAAAGTCTGTATTTGTGCTTTGTAAATAGCATGTAACATCTCAATGCTGCCTTTTCACTTTTTATCTTAACATTGATATTTCCTGAACTTGTAACAATAGGTATTAAACCAGTGCAAATGAATGAGATACAGGCCCAGTCCCTAGCATCAAGGAATCTAAATTTATTTAACTACAGCAAAAAATGCTCCACCTTTAGAAAGGTGTTTCATTTCCCAAAAATCTTTTGTTTTCAATAATGTAGTACAAGCAATAGCCATTAGATGTCTCCCTTGTTATTCAGTTTAAAATGACAAAACAAGAACACACAGCGGTTGATAACATGCCAGGCATTAATTAAAGCCTTTAAAAAAAAAAAAATAAATTCTACACTAACACCGTTACTTAAAAAAAAAAGAAAAGTATCATTTTTAAGTGTGGAGGGGGATAAAAAGCGCATTTCCTCCTTCATCCCCAAGCTTCAACATTTCTGGAAACTGTGACTTCCTGCAAGTAACATCTTTCATTCAAAAATCTGTTCAGCTAAGCACCTCTTATATTTCCTCATGGCTTTACCCGTGTGCACTATGCACAGAACATACTTGACACAAACTTATCTCCTATCAAAAAATTAAGGTAAGAAAAACCAATATAAAAACACACAAAAAAAACCCAAAACACACCCCAAAAAAAAAAAAACAACCAAAACCCAGAGATTCATGAACTTTGCACCAAAGTCTCCTAGTATCAAAAACCATACAGATTTCCCCAGACTTCTGAAATTTCTCAAATTTGAATCTTCAATCAGTTAATTTTGATTACTTAGTAGTACCTGCAACCGAAGCCTCCAGAATATTGTTTCTATACTCCTTCAGAGCAGCGTGAAGACCACATACCTGTAAATAAACTTTTTTTGCACCAGGAATATAATCTGCCACTCTGCCAAAGATCAGCCTGCCAACTCCTGAAGTAATGCCCAGACACAGCAGAAGCACTTCTTCCGGCACACTGTCACCGAATCGATCTTTTACATGCTTCATCTGTATAAAAAGAAGGTGGAAAAAAATAGCTTTAGAATGAAAAGGAAGATACACTTTAAAAAAGCCAAGTTAAATATAAGTCATCTGCGAATCTGAGACTTGGACATATGGCTACAAATTGTCAACTAACTTAAGCTGCTTTGACAGATTTTAGAGTAAGGTCTGCACTGGCTTCGCAGCGTTAAGCACAATACAATAAAACCAATCTGAAACATGCTGTTGCTTTGTTCACAAATGAAGGAACTTAATGCAAGGAAACAACAAGGCTGTGTCTAATACCAAGAAAACCAAAGAGAACTTAGAAGTGTTCTTCCCAACCACATTTAATTTACTATTCATAGATTTAACATAACGCAGAATCCACAAGGGCTGTCTAGAACTGGTTGCTTCACTGGCCAAGACATGCTCTCGGGTCTGAAGGTACTGAATGATTGACAAGTATCACCGCACTATTCTTCTGTGCATTAGGACAGGGACAGATGCTACCAAACTTGTAAGAAAGCTCAAGACAGGAGCAAAAGGGGCAAAGAGTTGGAGGCCAGACAGAGCACGTAGGAGAAACCCTCCAGACTGCCTCATCCTGACATCTACCATCATCATGACATCCAGGGGCAAGGAGGAAGAGCAGAAGGAACCACCTGCAGTGCTAAACAACAGCAAGCACTTCCAGAAGAGGCTGCAACTGCAGCAACAATGGACAGGGCAGACTGGAAGAAAGATTTATCAGTCATTTCAACCTAAAGGTCCAACAATCCTGACAGCAGGCCATCAACTACAATGTGATGAACTGCCAGCATCAGTAATTCTAACCCTTGAAGTCACTTTAAATTCTAACTAAATAAATAGATCACAGGACTGTCTTGATGGATTTGGATGTGTTTATATTTGCTCTGGTTCCACGATGTTTTTTGGTTTTGGGGGTTTTTTTGAAACAACCAGGAAGACCAGAAGTTACCCACGAGAAAGAGTTTTTGCACGATCACTTTTTCAAACATGCTTGGCAATACCAAATATGCCAAAGTGGGCATTAGAAGATGCAGAAATCATTTGCATAGTCCTGTGGCATCTGTGTTCATAACTAGTTGTGAACAAGAAACTGTGAAGATTCAGCGGTGTGAAGAAGCAAACGGAAGAAATTCATTTTAAGTAAAGAGGTGGTAAAAACATTTGAGAGACAAGGTGACCACGGGCTGACAGACCTGGATAGCAAAAGCTGCACAACAATTTTTATTAATACTGATTATGTGATAACACTTCAACCTAGAGAGCTTTTAATTTCCTAGCTATAAAATGGAGAAGTTCAATTTCAGTGAATACTTAAGAGGAAAATAGTCAATATCCTTTCCTGTCCAGAGTGCTAATATACAAGCAGAGCCTTTTTTTTCCAAGTTATACAGGATTTGATGAGTGATTGTGGTTTTATCGAGTATAAAGTGATTTGGTGGCTGTTTACATGTCACAAAAAGTCAATCAAAATTAATATTAATTTGACAAATATTTTGTCAGCAAGGAAATAAAGATTAGTGGTTTTGTTTTTAAACAGTAACTTCTAGGTTCAATTAAAGACAGACGTTTGCTCTTTCTATTTTTGAGTTTGTTTTTTCCTTTGCTTTAAAACACATTGAGAAACAGAATCTGATGAAATTTTTCATCAGGAATTATACTTCACAGAAAAGATAAGTTGTTCTATTTATTCCTTCTGTCAAAGGTGAGAATAGAAGCTGACAGTTTTCCCACTCCCGCCTTTACGTGCCTGTCAACACCTGCCGGCCCAGCCAGCAAGAGAAGCCAAGGTATTTTCTGCCATTCTTGCCACCTGTTCCACTTCCATGTTTCTGCAGCCTCTGGCTTGTTTAATTAGCAGACCTGATCCATCCACCCCCCCAGAGGCTTTACAAGAGGTAAGGTAAAGCTCCGCATCTAGATAACTATTAACCATGCATCTGCAACTGAGTAACTGGATTTCTCAAAGCAGCACTCTGGAGGGTGAAATGCTGTCTGCTCTTACATCACTGGGGGAAAATACTGGATTTGTCAATTCTGTAAGCAGGAAAATAACCACTACTTGTGTCAATCTTCAGATATCTAAATTAGTTCGCTTGTTGTTTTTTTATCTCTCACTCCCCTTAAGCATGCTGTGACTTTCAAGTGATCTTCCAGCTAGATGCAAGGTGAAACTTTGTCCCCAGGAGGGCAGTAGGTAGTGGCACAGGCTGCCCACAGACCTTGTGCAGCCTCTCTCCTTCGAGGTTTCGCAGACCCAAGTGCACAAAGCCCTGAGCAACTCGGTCTGATCTCAGAGCTGACCCTCTGACCTTAAGAACCGATGTGATCTTCAGTGATACAGTCACTACATAAGCTGTAAGGAACAACGGTATTATTGACTGAATATCTGAAAATACAGCGATTCAAGATTAGTTCAGGACTAAGTGCTAACTCATGAATTTAGAGACATTTCTTGTAACTACAAGTTAAATGCATTTATTTACTTTGATGAAGTAGCTTAAATGAAATTCAGATTTTCACGTATTTTTAGCCAATACAACTACTCAAAAATCCCATGATGGGCAATTACTTGTGAACCTTCTCAGGCAGCATCTCATATGGTAACACTCTTGCCATTTCAAAACCTTACAGGCTGCAATTATATGACACTTTAGGCAGTATCAACAGCAGCCAAATGGGGACTCAGGCACACAGCAGACACATCAAAGGCCAAAGCATCTCCCTATGGGTTTTGCTTGTTCTCAGTAAGGGAGCTAGCTCTCCTCCACTCATTAAAGCTGTGCGCATGTTGAATAGCAGCTCTGATTTTTCCAAGCGTAGAAAAGGCCTGAGATTTTGATTGAAACAACCAGTAAATGATTTTCCAGACTAGCACAGCTTCTTTGCTATTTTAAAAGAAATTATTTCTGTACAAGACAATTTTCCAAATCAAGACACAGTCAGTGGACAATAACACTGAACGGATCCCTGGCACCAGCATTTTACCTTTTACCCTTGCTATCTATCATCAAGATAATGCATACAAACACATACATCTTACTGCCTACATTTTCATTACTGTTAGGCTGAGACTAGAATAAAGATCAGCCACTTGGTAGAGGTCGGAATGCTTTCAGATATACTCTCTTGGCTAACCTCTCTCCATCCAGCTAAGACCCCGACTTGGCCAAGATCTTCCATTCGATGCACACATATTTCGGCTATATTGATATACTGAATCAGAGGTAGAGCAGTCTGATCATAGCTCTAGTTCCTTTTTGCAAACAAAGACCCTGAATCTGAAAAGAGTCATGATGAGCTAGTAAGAAATTAATTCTCTCTGTCTACTGATTTCCTCCTGTGTATATTCCATTTTGGGAATTCCCAATCAAGTAAAGCTTTAGTAGGCTAAGTGCAGTGCAATTTTTCTCACCAGAAGAGATGGCCTGCAGCAGTATATAACCTAGAAAAGTTTTGAGCACATAAAACCTAGCATTTTATTCAAGTCTCACTGTTTGACATGATCCTTACACTGATTCTGAATGGGGAAAAAAACAAAAAAAAACAAAAAAAAAACAAAACAAAAAAAAAAAAAACCAAAAAAAAAAACCCCACCATTTTCAGAGTACTGCTGGCACCTTTTGAAACTGGAGATACTATTGCTAACTGCTCCAAATTAACATTTTTCTGAAGGAGCTGAGGAGGGGTTCTTTTGGATTTGATTTTTCTTTCCCAGACAAGAAAAGAAAAAGGGTAGCCTACATAAATTTTTCATTTTTCATGCTTTCCAGAAATGTATGTGTTCTCTAGAAATCCAGGCAAAACTATACTTCCTTGGAATGTGAAGTGGTCAGCCATGCCTGTAAGTAACAAAAATGAAGCTTTGCACGAGGTGCTGGATGAGTCTAACACGTAACCTTACGTGCAAACTATGATCAGAGACTGAGCTGAACACAGGGCTTATGGTGTGGAATCTGCCCTGAGGCATAAGCATTTGGAATATCCAGAACTGCTTTAGTAATACTGGTTATTTTAGTACTAATTGGCCGTCATAGCCGTGCAACAAATTTAAATCCAGGCACCCAATCCAGTCACCAAAATAATTCTAGAGTTGTGTATGTATCAGATTTATCCATCACTCTAGGCAGGGCAATACCTCCATAATCAATTGATTCAATTATTACTACTGTGGTCTTCAAAAACCCATTCAGTATTATTATAAGACATGCTGACCTTGTCATTCCATCATTCAGCTTTTATTTATTTTTCCCCAAGCTTTAAGTGCAAGAAAGGCAAAAGAGAAAAATAAACTAAGTGCATGTCCAAGTAAGACAACTGACAGAACACACATGGAGTGTGTACATGTAGAAAAACTATACTGATGCTCATCTTCAAGACTACAATTAGATCTTCAAAATTTCAGAAAACTAAAAACTTAGGTTTATTTCACACGCATCTCCTGATAAAAGAACAACCTTACTGACTATGTACAGATTTTTCTGTATGGTTGGTGCCATCACACAGAAGTCTTTGTTCAGTGAAGAAGTCAACCACATGCCTGAACAAGCCTTTATTCCCTAATGTAAGAGCTCACTACCAAGATGATCGGGGAAGGGGAAGAGCAGCATGAAATCAGAGAAAAACTTGGTTGCCAGGGAACTGTACGATACTGGAGACAGGGAAGATCATTTCATGCAAATACATTTCTGGTCCAAACCCCACAGAAACTTTTACTCATGAGACAAAAAGTAGCAAATCAACCAGCAGCTCCTGAACATCTACTGAAACAATGTTCTTCATGTTACAAAATGTGAAACGGCAATACTAATACCTAATGCACATCTATTTTTAAGGGAGTGCCATCATCCTGAATGTGTTACAGTAGCATTTTTCACATGACAAAAATATGCCTATATACACCTTCAAAATAATTCCTGTTTACGTACTTGCCACAACACCGATACTTCCTCTATCTCTGGTCAGTTTAACCCACATAATGAACAAGGTGATTATTAAATGGCAATCAGAATATTTCTATTGCTGCAAGTAAAGCAGATTAAACAGAATAATCCATAAATCATTAAGATTCAGAACAAGTATAATCTGAATATTTTAAGTGACACTGAACATCACAGTTCACATGTTAACTGTTAAACTTACTTAACATTGAAAAGGTTAAGAATTCAGATTAGATTAAGAAGAGATCAGGTTGACAATTACATTGTTAAATTTTCCTTTTTTTTTAAAAAAAAAAAAAAAAAAAAAAAGCTAGTCCCAAAGAATTTTGCCCTAAAAGAGCTGTTAGTACTATCTTTAAGAGCATGTGGATGATGGGTATGATCGCAGAGATCAAACTAGGAGACGAATAGCAGAAAACTTAAATTGGAGAAACCAAAGCAATAGCCGTTAACCACTAAGTGTTTTAGAGCCACAAATACTAATCACTTTTCAAGCAA
This sequence comes from Todiramphus chloris collaris, assembly GCA_025345505.1. Lineage (NCBI taxonomy): Eukaryota > Metazoa > Chordata > Aves > Coraciiformes > Alcedinidae > Todiramphus > Todiramphus chloris. The sequence goes on along the minus strand of JANVCC010000018.1, from coordinate 49,418,706 downwards.
TTAAAACAATTCTCAGGTCCTGAGAGAGTGAATGCCAACTGGTAGGCCTGAAAGAAAGCATGCTGGAGACAGAGAGCATCCTGAAGCATGGGAGATGCATAACCCCACCACTGCAGCACAACAGTCCATGACTACTTCTCTTTCTCTTTTCCACTTCCCAGTTCAGGTTATTTCCCTTAGCAGCTCCTGAAGGTGCCAAAAGAGCCTGGATTACATCAGAGCCACAAGAGACAGCATAAAGAGATGGACAGGATACTGGTGGGTGGGTGTGGCTCGGGAAGCAGCAGTTTGGAAAAAGCTACTTTTAATTAGTCATTATTAAATTGAGTATGTCAAAGAAGACATGATAAAAACCTGTCCAAATGATATGGACAATAAAATAGAGAAGGCATGTATTCAATTTGCAAATTACATCCAATTGAATATTGCAGACACTGTAAAGAAAGCCTGGAATTCAAAATTACCTTGGCAACATCTCAGTCAGTAGTGTGACAAATATGATGAATTTCCACAAAAACATGAAGAGGTAAATACTATTCAAAAAACCACTACGTGAAGTAAAAATCAGATGCATAAATACAAGGTAAAAGAATGATCTGGCAACAAGCTCTTTAGAAATGGAACTGAAAATGTTTAGCTGATTAAACTTCAGCATTTTCTAATAAGTTATCATAGTGCAGAAGTAATAGAATCTTATCAGTTCATGATGATGTGACCTTCACATATGGCTCAGTATCAGTAAGGCCTCAGATGAATTGTTATGTCCTATTTTGGTCATTACTCATTATTAAAGACATGGACCATGTGTACAGAATCCAAAAGAAAGATCTGGCCATAAGCAGAAATTCGGTAAATGTAACTTATTTTAAAAAGATTTTTAAAAAGTAGTGTTTGAAAAGGTCCTTTACCAAAGTCTGTACTCAAACTGGGTAAATTGGTAAAGTACTGGGATACTTCCAGTCTTATTTTCTATGAATCATGAAATGATTCAATGGATGTCTTAGTATAGTCACAAATGCATACTTGAGTACTATAACTTAAAACTTGGGGTTTTTCAGCTCTAGCTTGGCAAAAACCCTGATGCATAGTAACCTTATGACTGAAGAAATCCACTTAAAGTTTAGAAGCATAAAGTAATACTTTCCAAAACATTATGGCATTTACTAATGCCATAGTTATAACTGAGCACATTATATTATATGCTATGACTAAGAAATTATGGGGTATCAAAACAGTGGTTTAAGACACCCTGTACCAATACCCAAAGTAACAAGAGAATACTTCATTAACTACTGATGATTAACATTGTACCCACTAGACTTACTGAAAGAGCACTTTGGCTAATTATTGTAAATACAATTTAAGATGGATTCTCAAAGCAGCTAATTGAATTGAAGCAACTAAAACCTAATGTAGAAGTTCATCCTCTTTATACCATTAAATTAACAAGTTATTAATTTTATTTAGCATTCTTAAGTAAAATTTTAATACAAGCCTGTTGCTACACATCCAGTTTAGTCTTCCTCAAGTTTAAAAAAGAAAAATGCATCCATTGTACTATTCTGTCTAGTGATGATGCTGCCTTGCTCTTGACTTCCAAACAAGTAAGGTCAAACTTCAATAGCTTAGCTTAAAAATAAAAAGAGGAATACTGAGAAGATGAATATAACAGTGTATGACATTTGTCCAGAAATAAGTGCAAAGATATGCTAACAAAGGTGTTTTTATTAAAAACTAAGAACTGTTCGTAGTTATAGTTACTTCAGTTAAATAGATGATTTCCTGTCATTTTTGCCTAAATTAGACATTGCTGGAAACACTACATAAATTTTATAGAAAGCATATATCTAGCTTCTGACAATTTAGTTCAGCAAACCTCATGGTAATCTCACAGCTGACTATACAGGAGGACAAGTAGGACTAACTGTGTATTAACCAATTCAATGCAGTAGTAAGTGCAAAAAGGAAGTGATAACACCATAATACAAGGAAGATCTTTCACAAAATACTGTTTTAGCTAAAGCATTTACGTGTCACTGCTGAAGTTAAGATATCTGCCTCAGCCATCTAGCCTTCCTAACTGATTAAAATAAAAAAAAAAAGAAATTAAAAAAGGGAATCTTTAACTGTCAGTTCAGGAATCTGACCCTGATGCTCCAAATTACTCTCTGAAGAAGCTTCTTGGTTTTCGGACCATAAGGACTACTCAGTCAAATTAAAGGTCTTCAAGTCAAGTGAAGCAAGTTCCCCTCAGGTTGAAAAATGTTTTGAAAGTCAGCTGCAAGACTGATTCGGGGTGTCTGAAATCTGCCGTGATGAAAAACTTCGGAGAGCACTCGCATTCTGTAACTACCCAGACTGGAAGATGACAAAGGCCAAGAGAAATACTGGAAGCTGGACTAAGATCAGAAGTAAAATACGTGGGGTTCTTTTCCACCAGTGAAAGTAATTAGATGGGAAGAAAGCTTTTCTGAAAGGATGGGTTTCCATTTCACAAAACAATGCTGTTACCTCAAGTAAATTTTTCAACTCACCAATAGAATTAGCAAGAAGATTACCAGACAAGATTTTACAACTCATCTGTGTGAAAACAAAGCAGCTTATTACAGTAGCCCCTTCTAAAATTTATAAAGATTTTATTTCTTGCCTATCTTGAAGAACAATACAATAAACAGCTAACTTGGAGTTAAGTGGTTAATAAAACAGGGATTCATTCATCTACCTACATGTTACAACACTACTGTCATGTTCGAAGAGAGGTTTACTTCCTTGCTCCACAAAAGTATCTGTGCTACTTTTATCAGGTCTCTCAGGACTAGACTCCTTAAGCCATAGGACTTAGGTTAGTAAAACCAAATCAAATTCTCAAGCCTTTATTCATCTGCCACGTAATTCTGAGGGCATCCGTTACTTGTGAATGGGGTCGTAATCTCCTCAAGCTAGAAAGTGCCTGTCTTATTCTACTGGGACACACAGAACAAATGTCTCAAAGAGCATCACTTCTAGATGGAAGTCCCAAATACACTGCGAAATATCTACCAGGACACTACCAGATCAGAGCCCAGAGAAATTCAACCAAGTAGACATATTTTCATTTAAAACACAACAAAAGATAATGACAGTCTCCCCTCCTCATACAGAGGTATAGCCCTTACTCAAGATACAGACATTTATGTTCAGCTTTCTTTCCTGACTAGAGCAATCCAAAACCACCTCTCCCTTAGTAGTAATGACAAATTTTAAGTCAATCATCAGAAAAGGGGCTGAAAAAAAAAATATCTTACAGTTTGACAATTACTGGCAATCACATGGAAAGAGCTAGGTTCCAGGTTTGCCTCAAAAGAAACCTGAAAATAAAGGCAAAGAAATCCACAAGCCTGAACAGGATTTAAAAACGTTTCTATGCAGCTGCTCTTGGAACAGAAACTGGACACAAAAACTGGTCTGTGTATGAGGGAAGGAAGGCTCTTCACTTAATTTTGGTAATTAGTTTTCTTTACTCTGTATGAGGATAGCAGGAAAACCATCAACTGTGATCTCAGTCTTCTGGGCACTTGTGGAGCTTGAAGAGTTTAGTTCAAGATGCTTCAAGCAGCCAAAGGCAGAACAACGAGTTTTCTATTAAAGTAGCATTTAAATATATATATTAATATATATATATAAAGGAGACTACACTTTACAGTTTAATCTGACTTCAAACTATATTCTGTTTGCTCCTAAAATAGTTTGTATTATACAAGATGACACTAACTATCGTGCTGTTAGAAACAGATACAATGGAAATCATAACGTAACTCACACTTTTCAATCTGCTAGTACTGCACAGACCTAAGGAAGACTGCTTTGCTCTTACCCTTCAATATCATCTCATTGGTTGTACCTCAGTATACCCACTACCTAAAATATTTTTTTGTAAACTTTCATTTACTTTTACTTGTACAAAACCAGAAAACATTTGTTTTATTCTTTTCAGCATCCATTCTTTCTGGACTTACGATTTTTATTTTTCTCTAATACTTATTTGGAAAACATAGTTTAAATATGCTTCCACAACAGTTACAAGTATAAAGTAGAAAATAATTTATTTATTTTACCACCACCACCCCCAATGTCAGAAGTGGACAATCTAGCCAGATCAAACATTGAGGAATACTGGGAAAGAAATGAGTGCACATGATAGTTACAAAAGTGGATAAAGGGGGAAAATTTCACTAACCTGAGCAGTCAAACTGCAGCAGAGGTTGAGATCTGAAGGGAGATAAACGCAAAGATTAGAAAAGCAAGTAAAGCATGGGGAGCCACTGAAGATCTGGGGTCTCAGAGATATCTGCTTAATAATTACATTGGACCTTTACAAAACCAGTGCCTTGTTAGTCTTCGGTCAGAGACAGAAATATGGTGGTTTAAGTGGATGAGAAAGGTAATAGTGCTAAAAGTGACAGCCATACCTACTGTTTTAACTTTTTCAGATTATCTACAGTAGAGAGAAATTTCTGCTTGACACAGTTATCTGTTAGTAATGGACATAAAAGATACTATCCTATAATTACAAAAACTAACAGCAGATTCTAGGAAATAAAAGACATAGTAGACTTTGGACAAATGGCTGATGAGGAGATCTGAAGAAATGAACAGGTTTCTTGAACAGCAGCTCACAGAAACCAATTAATATAGTGATGGAGACCGATTTTTTTTCAGAGTAAAGAATTCCAGACATACGACATACCAATTAGATATTGAACATTATTTTACATAACATTTTAAAAATATCAAATTCATGACATAATACAAGTGGTTCACAAAACAGAAACAGTACTTACCTTTCAAGAACTGACTTTATTCAGGATGTGTTATGTATATGCACTTTATCACAGATATGCATGTGTTTTACATGTTTCAGTTTAGAGATTTTTGGTTACTGGAGTCCATACAGTATACACCATATTTCTTCATCATGCTTTGCACTCAGACATAAAGGACAGACTTATATCTGTGCTTCTATTTCTCTCCACTATGGAACCTAGTTGCATAGGACTTAAAGGAAGGAGAGAGGTGCAGGATTAAGACTGTACACACGGAATGCATAACCTAAAGAGCTTCTTATTGCAACACATGTAACTCCCTTCTGTTGTAGCTCTTTGAGCACATCCCACTGCAGAAAACAGTGGGGAAAAAGAAAAAGAAAGCAGCTACCACGGTCCATGTGGAGATGACAGCAACTGAAACACAGGTTTTTCAAATGATGGGTCTAATCTAGAGATATCACATCTGATGATATTTAGGGGAGGACTGAAGAGTTACAAAAATATTGGTAAGTAATGTTATAGATGATGAATTAGCATCTTGTTGTTAAGCAGAATGTCAACTACTGCAGTGAGATTCATCCTGACTATCCTATAGCTTGTCCCAGACCAGCAGCTCAGATCTGCTTGGAGAGTCTTGGGTAATTTCTATACCCCTCATATTTTCCAGTATAATTCTTCTTAATGACTCAAAACTTTTGCCTGGGGAGGGTGCAGTTTACAAGTGGAAAATGGCTATTTTTTTTTAATGGGCAGAATAGAGAGACTGTTTTGTCCTGAATAAATAAGGCCTTTCAGAAATTGAGTATAAGGAAGTGAATACAAGTTTTCAAAGTACACAGCAAGAATCTCAGATAAGTTCCTAGAAAAACTGGCTACAGAGGATCTTATGAGTGCTTTGCTCTTCGCTTCTCCAAGTTCACTGGAGAACGACCGTTTTTATTGGCACATGTTCTAGGGAGCCAAGGTTCTAACACTGAATTTGTACCACAGAATCTGTTCTCTTTTTAACAAAAACAAGGCATATCACTGATAGAGAGTGAAAAATGGCTAGGGACAAGTCAAAACAGCTGGCTAGTAAAGAACAGAGATGAAGGACAAATCATCCTGGTTCAAGGCAGTTCAAGAGGATAAAACAATTGTAGAATAGTTAAATTACATGAAGGCAAGGACCTTACACCTTCCCTACAGAGGGAAAGAGAAGGCAATAAAATCTGGCAACAAAAATCTGCATCATCTATAGTCCGTATCAACAAATCCTCCTGTTCATTATGTTGTTTCTGAACTGAAAAAGACGACTTGTCTTACCTAAACAACAAGAGCAAAATGGATGTTCCAGCAAAGGATGGCAAGTACAGACTAGTAGCACTAACTTTTTGTTCAAGGAAAGACTGTGTGGGCACAGCACTAGACCCAGCAACTTCAAAGTAACAAGACACGGAAGACCTGGAGACAGACTAAACCGGACACACACAAGACAGACTAAAATTTATCTGAGCTGTCTGATTCTGTGATACAGCCTAGACAGTCATTTTGTTTATATGCATTAGAAAGCTCTTGTGACTAAAAAGTACTTTACAGAGATTCCAACCATGGCCCTCCCAGGAATGAAAATGTGTCTTGCTAGGCTGGTGAAGATTCTGAATGCAGCTTAGCTTCCATCTGAGAAGGAGAATGCCTAAATGATTTAGCCTGTAAGTGCCCATCATCTGTTCTGATAAGATATATCTGAAATGCATTGCTTTAAAGCTTCCCTACGCAGCAGAAGGACCATGACCTTTCTCTCTGATAACGGAAAATACAATTGCAGTATTGTCCATCGCTATTTTTAAGCTCAGAGATTGTCTAGAGAACAGATTCATGAGTTCTGAAAACACAGTTTACTTTTTCATGGCACTGTATCTGTCATTAAAACCAGTGAGCTTCCTCCATGAACTAGCTGCCCTGGATATCAAAAAGAGGTCCTCCACAGACACTTACTAAATTCTTCTAGAATTTCTTGAAGACTGAAGCACGTATATAAACAAATACTTGTCTATGGAACAGGCCAGCCTTCGACAGCCCATATGTAATCACTGATGTAGCCTGGCATGTGGCACGACATACATTTTCACTGGTGTGTTTTGATCTACAAGCCTGAACAGGCTCTAGAATGTAGTGCGAGAGAGGTATGCCCTTGCCAATGTGGAAACCAAAGAGCCCATGGTAACCTACATTATGCCAGGGGAAAAGGTTTGACTTCCAAAGGTTTAAAAAAACCCCTACTGAGCTCTTTGATCAGGTCTCTTAACTATTTCACCACTAAATATTTTCTGTAGAGGACATCTGTCTGTATTAGACAGCTGCCTTGAAGACCTGGCTTAAAATCCTTAAAGCTGTTGATAATTCAAATGACAAGTGCCCTGGTGTTGTTAATGGTTTCGATATAACACAAGCTAAGAAACTTCAAACATGTAATGTAATGGGAATGTTGTATTCTGAAAGCTAAGACATAAGAACCAGTCTCTCAATTACATTTTACTTTAGCTTGCAGATGAACAAGTTTCCACCAACCTATTATTTTTTGGGAGATGGAAGACAGTAATTTCCTATTTCCTAGGAAACTTGTTAAAGGTATCATTGGAAAGACTACTGAAAGACCACGGGAGGCAATAAATAGGAAACAGACTGAACTGGAAGGATTAACAGGATGAAAGAGAGCCCAAGATGACTAGGTATGCTGGGTAATGCTGACTCAAATATTCAAAACGGGCCAAGTGGTCTCCAAAGGAAACACAGCAAAGTACTCAATCTGTCACAGCTGTTTGTGGACTGAGCAGAGCAGGGCACGGCATTAGTGGCCTGGTAAGAATGCTTGTCATCACTGGCACTTCTTCCCAGCCATTCCTAAGGTCTATAAAAAGAAGGCTAAACTGATTACCTCCACGCAACACAGAATACCATGGGGTGTAAGGAATCGCCTCTGAATTCTTCCAAATGTGCATTCCTGGTTTTCAAGCACAGCGCCACGGAGGACATAGATACTTGGGTATATTTATTTCCCACAGAAAAATAGATACAGTGTCCACTACTTGCAGCCAGGCTTACTTAGACACTATACCTCCACTTCATTGTTACCAAGTTTCTCCAACCCTCTGAAAAGGCAATTTAACTGCAGAGACAGCAAATCTCATTTTCAAGTAAGATGCCAGCAGAGCCTGAGAGTCTGCACATAACAATGATCCTGGGGCTGCTTTATCTTTCTGGAATACCTTTTAACAGGGCAGCTGCTTGGAAGCCTCTTTACTTTTCATTGTGAGATGCTTTTCCAATACAGTTGATGAAAATCTTAGAGCAGAGTCCAAAATGATGCTTTGTTTCCCATGGCAGTTTCCACAGTCTGAGGCAGTATCTACCTATTTTTTTCCAGCACTAAGCCTTCAGTCTCACTTCCCTGTTCCTTGGAAGCCCAGATGAACCTATTCCTGTCACATGCAGATTCATATAAGCAATGAGACACTGAATCTTCAGTATCTATCTATGGAGATAAATCCAGTATTTACATCTGTCTCCCAAGACAGATTCTCCCAAGGAAATCAGTGGAAAAAATGGCCAAGCACACAACATTTTTTTTGTATCTTAAACATAAAGCACATAGACACAGAAACACATGCACTCCACATAGCTACTGCTAACCAAAAATCTCTATATATGCAAGTATGTGCTTCTCATGGAACATGAATGTGGATAAGCATCAAAAGGAGAAGTCAGATTTATACAGTAAATCAAGAAATAGCAGCAAAGCAGGGTAAGAAACATTGAAATCTGCTTTTCCTGAGATATTCTGAAGTTTAAGAGCACAGTCAGTATTACAGTAATTTTCACACTGCTTTATCAGTTAATGGGTAGCTTTGTATATAAGCCTATAAACATATTTAAACAATAAGCCTAATTTTCAAATAGATCTAGCTATTCTTTAAGAGTATGTATTTTCTTTATATAAAAAAGACTTAGAAAGGTAAACTTTGTCAATACACATTTTTATTGCATTTTAATTGCTTTTTTTTTGAAAAGTAAACATGCAATAGATATTTGCACTATTTTGTTCAACTATTCAGTTGTTCAGTTTTTCAACCTGCAAGGTATCAAACACTACAAATAAGGCAAGACCTATCATTAGCAAGAAGTATTTAACAAAGTACCTGCTAAACCAAACTGTGTCTGTTTGAAACTGAATTAACAGTAAATGCCTCAAGATAAATTACTACAGGAACTGAAACACTGCACTGAAAGTGTTAAGATATTCTCAGTCCTACCAGCATTCCTCATAGTGGCTGAATATTGCTGTATCAACACACAACAGAGACACTTTTTTTGTCTTAATATTGTCCTAAACCCATACTGAACCTTAGCAGTGACCTTAGTCACTGCTTAAGAAAGACTAAGCAGTGTGTACATCCATTTTACGCAGTAGTTCTTTTCACCCTGATAAATAAGTACAAAAAGCAACAGCGTTATCTTTCCAACTACCCAAACTCACCGCCTATCAAATTTTAACAGAACCGACCTAACAATCTCACAAAAATTAAGGATGTCAGACCCCAATAAAGTACTTACTTTTTTAAAGGGTAAGGAAGAAATAGCACTAGAAATTTAACATTAGACTGATTCCTGAAAAATGGAATTTCTCTGTTTATTAGCAGAAAAAGCACGGGACAAGTGGCATGGACAATAGGTACACTTTCTTTCAAATATTCTTCCTTGTGAGACCGTCCTTATTAAATACAACTTGGAAATAGTGTCTTGCATTAATCTGACAAGTTTGGCTTTTTTCTGGACTCACAATTTAAACCTGAATGGACTAGCTTATTTGGCTATTTGCCTATTTTAGAGACATCAAAAGAGAGAAAAAAAAAATCTCAATCACTGCAGTTTAGACTGGGTTTAAAAATGAGAGGAGTAACAACCATTTGATTTAGTAATCCCATTAATTACTAGTTTGCTCTTCAACAATCTGAATTAATGCTGTAAATATATAATTAAATTAACTCAGAACCCATTTTTTAGTATTTATCCCAACCCATTTCCTCAAAAAATCACATGAAATGGAAAACCTACTAATGGAACTTGACACTAATTAAACTGTGATAAGAAAAGCTCTCCATTTTTGGCTCTTCCCTGCAAGAGCTAAAGGGAATAAGATGCTTCTTTCACATGCAGCTGATATCTACCAAAGTAGAGCTAGTCAGCTCTTTGATATGAATCCTATCCAGCATGCCATACAGATGATTTGTTGATGTTTAATTTTAGTTAAAGCCTAGATCATGAGCAGCTTTTACTCTACCTAGCAAATATGGTGCAGATGGTTAAAAATTGCAAAGATTTGTCTAATTCTACTATTCCAAAAAACCAAAATTAGTTTTTATTTCTTTGTTACTACAGGTTTCACAACATGCATTCCTCTTTACAATATGCTTCAGAAAACACAAGAGAAACAGAAACCAGGGCTGGCCTCAGAAGCACTAAGACCCTTCCTGGGACCTTAGGAGCTACTCCACCAACCATAATGGTGGAAAAATTTCAAGAGTTTTAGCATAATAAAAGCTGTCACTTGACCAAGAATCATATCCCTTTTCCTAGTATTACTTCAATTTTTAAAATACAGTAAATAATGGAATAATAATAACAAATTTAGTTTTCAAAAGCTGAGAAAAGTACTCTCTGGTTTGGTAAATACACCAGCTAAAACATTATTTTTTTCTTATAGCCTTTGACTTATCTGGAAGTATGCACTTTTAGTACTTCTGAAGTACACAGAATGTTCTGGGTTTTTTTTTTTTAATCAAAAGCAGACAAAACTAGGATAAAAATCCAGAGCTACCTACTGGAGTTAAGTATCTGTGTTGAAGGGCAGAATACATGCTGCTCATTCGTGAACACTCATCTATTCACTTTCTCAAACACAGTTCCACGGAGACTTTCTCAGGTTTTAAGCAGGCCCCCAGCATACATCATTGCCCACCAGCAATAAACGCTATGGTTTTTCACTTACTCATGCTTTCATAAAAATACATACCTCTTTCAATTAAAAGGATATTCAGTTTTTGAAATTACTAAGTTTTGACTTGAGGGATGAGTGCTTGCTTAGTTCTAAAAGACCTAAATTCTTACATGAGTTTAGGTTTATGTAGAAGTAATTACAGAAATGGTGGGTTTAGTTGTGAGAAGACTTCATTCTTTAAGCCCCAAGCAGCAAGATTACTGTTAGTCCTACAACTGCATCCCCCAACCCAGCGATTCAAGCTCCTGCTTTCTGTCACAAAGATTTCTGCTACTGAGGATACATCCATCCTTGGCAACCACAGACGAAATAATTATAAACCAAATCTAAATATGACCTGTAGGTATTAAACTCTTTTCATCCTGACCACTTATCTAAAGCTGAAGGATAAAAAAAGTCTTACACCTTCTGGAAGTGGAATTCTATTTATGAAATTCAAATTTTCATTTTCCATTTCAGCATCAGTAAAGCTAGGGTTTATTTTATTAAGCTATTTGTATGTCAAGCTTTGTAAAAGATCAGTGAGAATTTACCTAGTATTTAACGGACCATATACATAAGCAAACAGAAACCTGACATTGATCGTACCTATGTTATCAGTATAAACACATAAATTTTTATTCCAATTAATATGTTTCTTTAAATTCTTATCATACTCACTGACAAAATTTTCGTTTAGGCCTTACATATTTTGGAAAATGGTCAAGAGTCCTGGGTATATAACACAAGGTAAGTAGTACCTCAAGGTACCTAAATTAAATTTTGGATAGAAATCTGAATCGTAAATAATCAGAGGTTTTAAAAGATTTAAAAAACCAATCAAAGAAAAAAAAAAAAAAATCAATCTATTTTCCATTTAATGCTATCTGCAAAGCCAAGAATGAAAGCTAAGCTTCTTGTTTAGAATGTCTTTATTTAAAAATAGTGGGAGCAGATTTTCCTCTCTGGTTTATAGGAGGAACAGAGAATCACACAGTGAAACTGAGTGTTTAAAGACAAGCGAATTAGAACCAACATTTGGATTTCATGAGGGGGTTTGAATAATAAAATTTTTCAGTCAAAAGTTCATAAAAACTGGTGATGTTTCTCCTCTCAAAAGTGGCATACAAAGCAAAATGACTACCATTGAAGACTTTATGTTATAAATAGTTAAGATTCATGGATACTCTGAAATTCTGAGCAAAGAGCTAGAATTTAAATTTTTTAGCGTTATTTTGAGGTAATCTTTAAAACATTAGATTCTAACTGTACTTTGGAATAGTTTTATAGCATTATCAAACATTGTATTAGAAACAGCCTTGATCAAGTCATTTTCCTGTACCGCAGCTAGATTTCACAATCAGAATTTGTGCTAATCTGATGGTGGGGGGGGGGAAAGCACTCAACAGCAGTGAAAGCACACTGTAAAGAAAAAAAATCTGTAACATGAAAAAAGATAAAGGGCTTTGTCCTCTACAAGTCAACCAGCAGCTTTAGCCCAATCTAGAAACTAGAAGCATTGGTAAAAAATTACAGCTTTATGTTAAATAAATGTATTTCAGAGGTTCTACGTGACTGCTTGTATAGCCTTTTTCTTCATCTCTTTCTCTACAACACTTCCCTTCTACTCCTCTGAACACTCTCTCTACAAAACTTACAGGGAATTAGCATAAGATGTCATCTGATCACACAGTCCTTTGAAATAGTCTAATTCTAAGTTACAGAATAAGATCTACGTGACTAAAAACTAAGTAACAAGAAATAGCCATGAATAAAAGTCAGTTTACAGCTGCTCTAAAACAAACCAGCCCCCACCCTAAGGTCATTTTTAAAATAAGCATCTGATAAAAAGTCAGTAATGTAACCAATGTATGACCATAAAACGGTAACGCCAGCACTTGCCATATTGCGTACAAACCCACGGGCTTTTTAGGGAGCTGAATATTTTTTTATAGGATTCAAGACATATATTATCATTAATATTTCTGTTCTATCCTGGATGAAAAATATGAACATGTCCTTCTGTTTTCATGGTTGTACTAGTTCTACTAGTCTCTCTATCAAACACTCTTGAATTTGAGGATGTTTAATGGTCTAAATAGAGCATCCCATTGCAGGCTGTGGTCTTTTTCCCCCCCTTTCCCTTTTAAGGCTTCTTCCAGTTTGTACCACTTCAGTTTAGACAGCACCACCAGGAAGCCATTCAAAAATAAATCACCATTTAAGTAGTGCAGTGAGTGCCAGCCAGATGCATTTCATGTCATGCATCTCTGAGGTGCATCTAAATTTTTTAGATTAACAGTGTACTACAGGAGAGGAAAAAAAAGTACCGCTAGGGAAACAAATTAACTTTGGTAGATATATAAGAAATGGCCGATTGACAGCTTCCCCATCATCAGAAGCTAAAGCTCTACCACGGTTACTGTAGACAGCAATAAAAAACACGATCAATTGGCAGCTAGAAACACCAGTTAACAGGATCAGTTATATTAGTGCTATAGTTGTAAACTACAAAGCTAAAGTTTGAGAGACAAAAAAGTGCAAGTATTTTGCTTTTAATAAACCTGGGAAGTGATCAAGAAGATGTACCCTAAAAATGCACATTTTAACAAATATACCCCAATTTAAAGGAACATTTTCTATTATTTACTCCCTCTGTTATTCCTCTGAAGCACACAAGTATCATTGGCAACATATACAGCTGAGTACCAAAATCAACAGTTCTCTTTGGAATAGTACAGAATACCTTTCAAATGTCTTTTCTCATGGTTAAAATATTTTAAGCCTCAGACTGAGAATAAGGAACTAAAATTTTAACTGTCTGAACTAATTAGTTCTGATTAGGGCCCCCTTCTAATCACAGACATCGAAATTAATTTTGTGCTCCTCCCCAACTCACAACTTGAACTTCAAATACTGCTTCTTAGTACCAATCATTTCCTAGTCCATACCACAAAGCAAACCAGCTGTAGTTTTTAACACCTCCTCATACATAGAAAGAAACGTGTACTTACCAAGTGAACGTAAGGCACAAAGTATCCAAAAAGTGCAGCTGGGATCCCAAAAGCCCAGATCCGGTAACTGAGAACTTTGAAAACGGAGAAATTGCAGATCTTTTTTTCAGGAGGAAATTTGAACTTTCCCTTCTTTCCTCCCTCGTTGTCTTTGGCATTGGAAACAAGAGGTTTGTACGTAAAGCCAGCCAGGAACAGAATAAACATAAGGACGCACAGGGCTCGCAAGGTGTTGTACAGGCCGACGGAATCGATCAGAACTCTCAGGAGGAAGGGCAGGGACACGGTGAACAAGCTGCTGCCTGCAGTGACAATGCCATTCACTAGTCCAAGGCGTTTCTTGAAATAGTGCCCAAGAATGACCAAGGACGGCTGGTACGCAAATGAGCAGCCGCAGGCAAACACGATTCCGTAGGTGAAATACAGGGGCTCAATCGTGCTAATCAAAAGAGGAAAAAGAAGGGGGGGAAAAAGAAAATTCACTAGTGTTTTGTACAATACTGTATGCTCACACTCACCTACCATACGCAAGAGAATCTTTTTAATGACCTTGTGCAAGTCAGTTAAGAGCTTGTGTGTTCTTATAGCTGAAATACACTGTGTTGGCTCAGTTCAGCAAATACTCTGTTTTCTTCCACTGGACAGTTCGTAGAGTTCACCGAACACATAAAAAGGCAAAAGTATATTTAACCATAATTATACCAAATAGTCTGACCAGAAGAAAGTTTTAAAATTCATTATCAGAGTGAATTAATCAAATGTAAGTTCAACCTTTATTGGGTTGGTTTCTTTTCTTTTCCAAAGACAATGATAATGTTTTGATTTTCACAACCCTTCACTGTGCTAGCAGTTCAAACATAATACTAAAAGTGCTTCATGAACCCAGGAAAATTAAAAGTTTACATAGTTTATTATGAAAATACAATAGCAAAAGTAGTAGTCGCAAAAAAAACCCACAAAAACACTGTCAAGATTTGGTAATAATACATTATTAGGCAATAGTATACTTTTTAGGCTTTCATTTTCTTAGGTAAATAATCCCCTTACTAAATAGTCTAAATTCAGTGTTTTGATCCAGATATTGGATATGATAAGAAAGCAACAGGTAAGAAATGCTAATAAAGAATGAAACACTTCAGCTCATATTAAGGAGGTTCTTCACCACAGGCTTCTCCACCATTACTATCTACTATGCAACTGAAGCAGAGTCATTGTGTTAGATCACAGGCAGATATGTGACATTAAAAGGTACTTGTGCAAGAAATCTTAACAGTATGAAGTAACAGCATCAGCATAATTAGTATTATAGTATTAATAAGTCAATAGAAGTATTTTTTTCCGTTTAGATAGAGGATGCAATGTGTGAGAAATGGTTTTATGCAAGATTTCTAAGATGCCACATGATGATTTATAGAATTATTTTTTAAAACTATCTTTTCAATGAACCATAGGCTCTTTTCTATCAGACCTGGTTTTAAAGCAATTAGAGAAAACCAGTTAGCCTGTTAGCCAATATATTAACCCTTTTTTTTTTTTAAGGAGTGTGAAATGCTTTATGTATCAATTTCTAAACCTGATTATACACAAGGTAAGCCAGCAGAAATAACATAAGGGGGAATTACCGATTACCTTTATCCATAGAAAATAACCAGAAGTTATAAAATGAGAGGAAAAACATCATGCAGTAAGGACAGTTTCTGCTTCCAACTGCAGATTCAAAGAGTTTGCAGCATGACATACACAGTAAAATATTTTCCTGCATTACAAAAACCCCTACCTCTCAGCTTCCTAAGAGTTAAAATTTATATTAAGGAATCGGTGCATAACAAAAGCGGTAGATCATATTGTACAGTAGATAAATGTAAATATTTTACTTTTAGAACATTGGCTTCTATATCTGAACTATACTCCCTCAATTAACTGATAACATCAGAGGCACAAATCATTTTAATGTCAAGTAACGTAATGAAACACCAAGAATGAACATTCACATGGCATGTACTCTAACAAAGAATTCACCTCTCCTCTCAAAGTGCTCATCAAATTCTGAAACAAAACTCAAACAAGCTAAAATATTTTTTAAACCTTTCAAAGATAATCTCCTTTTGCATGCCTCTTCTGTGCCTTTGTTCCATTGGCTATCAGGGCAACACAAGGGTGATAGAATTTTGTTCAAAGGAAGGAAAAAAAAAGAAGGAAAAAAAAAATCATCTTTCCCTTATCAAGATGTTTAATTTATAATAACAAAACTGTTTTAGTATTCATCATTTAACACACTACTGGGAGGCAAGGAGGAAGAAAGACTCTTCCAAGATGCATTCTTTTACTTTTTACTTCACCTATGGTAAGAAGTCTCTTGAAACATTACAAAAATAAATCAGAAATTTGTTTAAGTAACAAGAAAATAAAGCTTTATTTTTCCTGTACATGTAAGATATTACAAGATTAAATATAAACACTAGTCTCAGTACTTAAGACTGAACTATTTATCTGCTCTTCCTGTAAATTCATGGATATGTTTTCACATTAGGGATCATTTGCCCAAACTAGACATACTAGATCAGGCACAGAGCCACACAGAACGCATATTCATCTATGCAGATCACAGCCAGCTCACATCTCTCTGGTTCAGAGAGCAGACATAGAAAACACTTTCACAAGCCTCTCTGTAGAGTTACATTTTTATCTATGGAGGAAACTTCTGAATTTTGCTTTTGATTGTTCCTGTACTTACTTAGCTAAGGGTGTGGAAATAAAAGCAGACTGAGAGCTAGAGGTAACTGTGGCTTATTTCCTGATACTTCTTACTCTATCTTCACTAAAACAACTTCTGCTGATGACTAGAATAAGCGAGTAAATTTCCTGTTTCCTCATCTTCTACTGGGCATGTCCAACAAATCAGCCACTTGTGAACTTCTTAGGATTTATTCTGCAAGAGTTACAAAATTGAGTGTAATCTGGAGAAAAAAAAAATATAACACTCAACTACTGTTCAAGCTTTTTTTTTTTTTATAAACACAATAATGAACTGAGATTTTCCCAATAAAACAAATGAACACCAAGTGTATGTCATTATACCGAGGCTTTCACTATTTCTGTGTTTGGCAATTGAACCAGTAAGAACAGACAAAAACAGCAAAATTTTACTCACATGTTAACACTTTCCTAGAGGTCCTACTGCATATTATCAACATTAAACCAGTGTGTTTTAAAAATAAATTGAGGGGATGGGGGGGGGTGTGTGTGTGTGTGTGTGTGTGAGAAGACAAACTTAAATACCTGCTAAAATACAGCATACATCAAGCAAACACACAAGTTTATCCAAGATAATGCTGTCCATACATTTATACATAGTGGTTCCTGTTAAATAGTGTTATGTGCTGTTATGAGGTTATATGATATTTTTTAAATTATTTTTGAAGTTGAAAGTACAACTTGGAGTTCTCAAGCCAGAATTAGAAAGACAAAACCAAAACAAAACTAAACAAGGTTTCCACTCAAATAATATAAAGTAGCACTGCTTACTCCCTTCCTATTCTGTTGACAGGATCAGCATTACTTCTACACACTGTGAAATTGATAAAAAGTCTTCAAATGTAAAGAAAATAATTGTTTACCTTACAAAAGAACTTGAAAGGAGTCCAACAAACCCTACTGCAGCTCCAATAACAGCTACTTTTCGACAACCAAACAGATCTGTGAATATGCTGACTATTGGTGAACAGAAGAAAACCATCCCCATGGAAAGAGAGCTCACCAACGCTGAAAATAGAAGGAGGCAGCATTTTAGAAGACAAAGTGATTTAAGTTTTCAGATAGTATTTGTTTTAGTTCAGCAACATAAAATCTTAGATAAAAGTTGGGTAATAATTGAGTAGCTACTTTGAAAATATTGAAATACGTTTTTAAATGTATTTGCCTAACATGATTATGTAAATTAAAGCTTTTTTACCAATTAATTTAGACATTGTGAGCTCAAGGAAAGCAATTAGCAAATAAGTTATTATTACTTTTACTTTCTTTTTAAAACTATAAAAGGAAAACAAACCATAATTATTCCTCCAGTAACTAATCTAGTATTCAAACTGATAACTAGGCTATTAACGATACCTTTGAGGCTTTATATCCATTCTGACATCAATTAGCACATTTCACTTGATTTAATTCTAGACTTAAATAACTTTAAACAGCTAGGTTTGCTGAAAGAAATAATGTATATTAACGTAATTACATAGATCTAGATCATACTGAACATTCACCAGGAAATGAACAACAACAGGCTTTTATACTGTAATATATACAATAGGAATATCATTTTACTTTAAACAATCTTGAGCTAGTACAACTATTCCAATATATAATGGGAAAAAGTCACTACATCTGATACTGCTTCAGCATTAACAACACTGTTAAAACTGTACTTTGTTTATGAGTGAGTCTTTAGAAGAGCAAAATTCCATTCAGGCGAGTATGCTACAATTTCAGCACAAGTGTGGTTTCTAATACCAAAAACAAGAAGAAAATGTGATTCATTTCAAATTAAAAGTCAACTTTCTGCTTCACTTCATACACATCATTTACCTTCTACCTTCTAATTGTTCTTTAAGACATACATGACTGATATTATACCCAACAGTTCTCCCAGGGTATAAAGGTATCAAGCTGCTATAAGACAATAGCTACAACAAATATATTCAGGTGGATTAATGTCCCCATCTATTTAAATAAAATTATGTGGTGGAAAAAAACATAACCAAGAGACATAATGAAGAATAGCTGCAAGTATATCTATAAATACCAAGACTTTGAAGTAGTGTTGTTAAAGCACCATTGAGTCCTACACATTGATGAAGACTCTATTGTGCAAGGCACTAATGAAGACAGAGAAAAAACAAATGAGAAAACAAACAAAACTGTTTCTTCAAATAATTCACAATATAAATGAGAGACAAAAGAGAACAGATCGCTAGAGAAAAACAGAAATGAGAGTAGAAGAAAGAAAACCTTTTATTTTACAGCAAACAACGATCTCAATGAAACATGACCTAACTATTTGGGGCAAGAGGGGTCTCACTGTCGATTTCTGAGCATGTAAAAAATATAATGGAGTTTCAAGGCACAATCTGAGGATGAATGAGGTACTTCTATGGATATTTCCTGCATTTCCTGGGCATGAACAACCCAGACAAGCTAGACCTGCCAGCCTTGCACCTGTGCAGCAGAAACATCAGCTGTATGAAGGGAGAGCACAAAAGACAAGAAAAAACTTGACTGAAAGGGAAAGACCAATTGATAAACAGTCTGTCCTTTCTCTGCCTCTGCAATCAAAGCAATGCTCAAATACACGCTGAGTGTGGCAAGAGATGACTTAAGATATGTCACATTTTACAGCCCAGGTGGCTTCTGTCATTGCAAGACAACTACCAACTAAGTAGATGTCAGAGCAAGTAGATGCTCTCATACAACCTGGAGACCAGCCAGTTGCAAAGCTTTTAAGTCCATCTTCTACAAGACTCCTTACCTTTTTACTTTCTTCCCCAGGCTGAGCTGTATAGAGGCTGAAGTTCTACTATCCAAAGAAAACTGCAAACACTGGGAAGCAATGCCCATGATTTCCCATCCAATGATTTCACCCCCCAATAAATGGCAGCTCCAACATCAGAAACAGTCCTCAGCATCTCTGCATGACTTGCAGAGGCAGCACTAATGACAAGACTATTCCTGACACCTGGGGTATCTGCAAGGCCAAGAGAAAAGGCAGCTACATATTGAGAAGTGGGCATTACAGGACCCATTCATCAGCTTCACAGTGGCATGAAGGTACCAAGGAATGGCTGATTCTCCTGCCAGCCTTCCTGCCTAGGTGTGAGAAGACGAAGGCAACTGTGGCACTAGACAAGCCTATCAAAGTACTCATTATGAGAATCCAATCTCACATGGACAGGTACCTGCATCCCATTCATGGAGAGAAACAGGTGAAGAAACTGGGCAACTGAGCAGAGTTTAAGTACCTTGCCTAAAGTCACAGACTAAATCACTTCAGAGCCACAGATACAAGTCCAGGAGTCCCGATCTCCAGTTAGCAGAGGCTGTGATCCTGTTAGCATTCTCCTTAGTGAAATCCCTATACAGCTAATAAAGTAATTGAAATATAAAAGCCTAAAGTGAAAGCATTCAACTCAAATTAGATTCAGTTAATGATATGCTGGCTTTTCTCTTCTGTTACCTACCTAACAGAAACTGGATCCCTTTAAATTACAATTTTAATACGAGGTTCTTGTGTCTTACAGAAACGTAACTTAAAAGAGATGCTGTTGGCATGACATGTATGAACAGCTTTATTATTCAATGAAAAAGATGTTCTTGAAGTTTAACTTCACATGTATGTATAGTTCAAGAAAATTTATTGTACTCATTCTTTGTGAAGAAACCTAGCACTAAAAAGGCAATGAGAACAGCACGTGCCAATTTTTTAATTTCCTTAAGACAAATAATTATTGCTGTGTCTTGACCCCATGAGGAAATGGATGGCTATGAAATACATTCAATAGATCCAAGCAATTTTCATTTTCACTTCGCTCAAGTAAATTTCCAAGTATTCTTACATTGTTTCACTCAGTATGAAAAAGGTACGATTAATTGTTTTCCATATTATTTTAAATAGAAATTACAATTGTCACAAATAAGAAAAATTACAAATGCAGCTTGCCCAGAATAATCAACGCTCTTTAAAGCGGTTATTATATAGTAATTAAAACATTTCTCCTCCAGGCTATTGGCTGCTTTCCTAGCTGCAAGCTGGCTATATTCCAGAGCTGCTAATTCAGACACTAATACAGCAACCTAACTGCTACATATAACTGCTTTCATATTTATACACAAAGCATTCTGATTGCCACAGTAGAAAAGCTATTCTTTCTTTAAGGACTTAAGTCTTCCTTAAGGCACTGGAAGTTAAGAGTTAGCTCATCAAACCATGCAATTGCAAAATAACCAATTCAAGATTCCCTAGAAGATGGAATAGAAGTTATCCTTAAGATTGAGTAAAAGAAAAAAAAAAAATGACATTGAGAAACATAATAGATCCAAAATAACCCAAACTATTGTAATTAAAATGATTCTAAAATTTAAAAAAGATCTTTATCAATTCACTACAAATGTATGTACTTCGGCTTTAACCAGAGTACATGTTCTCATATTTAATTATTTCTCTGCTCAAAAGTCTTTAATAATGAAACTGTTTCACATACTCCACAAATACACTGCTGTTTTACAATTTTTTAAGTCAGCCTTATTTAAAATAGTGTCTTTTGTCTTCATCTATAAATACAGCATATATCTGAGCATTTGCAGAATCATTCCATTCATCACAGCTATATTATGTAATATATATTTATCTACCAGACTCGGAGCCAAGCTGTTAAATGCTTTAATTCATTCTCTAGATTTAAACACTAGGACTTACGAGACAACAGAAAAGAAAGCATTAATATTGCACTGGAATGCTTCACCATGCATAAATATAAAGGCTACTCATCCATAGCATTCCTCTTTACAACCAAAATTTTTCTATGCATTACAATGAAAATTATATATATGCATTATAATAGAAAATTACAATGCATAGACCTCAGTACCAGGGAAGGTCATGGAGCAGATCATCTTGAGTGCTCTTACAAGTTGTATAGAGGCAACCAGCGGATCAGAGTCAGTCAGCATGGCTTTAGGAAAGGCACATCTTGCCTGACGAACCTGATCGCCTTCTATGACAAAATGACCCAACTGCTGGATGAGGGAAAGGCTGTGGACGTGGTCTACCTGGACTGCCAGAAGGCTTTTGACACTGTTCCCCATAGATTTCTAAGGGAAAAACTGGCTGCTCATGACCTGGATGAGAATACGATCTGCTGGATCAAGCACTGGCTGGATGGACGGGCACAGAGAGTAGTGGCCAATGGTACTAAATCCAGCTGTGGCAGGTCACCAGTGGTGTTCCTCAGGGCCCAGAGAGCAGTGGCCAA
>JANVCC010000018.1:49254367-49396840 GCA_025345505.1 Todiramphus chloris collaris | reverse complement strand
CAGAGAGCAGTGGCCAATGGTACTAAATCCAGCTGGGGGCAGGTCACAAGTGGGGTTCCTCAGGGCCCAGTGCGGGGGCCATTTCTATTTAACGTATTTATTGATGATCTTGATGAGGACAGAGTAAATCAGTAAATTTGCAGGTGACACCAAGTTAGGCAGGTGTGTCGATCTGCGTGAGGATAGAGAGGCTCTCCAGAGAGACTGAGATAGACTGGATGGCTGGGCCACTGCTAATGGTGTGAGTTTCAACAAGGCCAAGTGCCAGGTCCTGCACTGGGGCCGCAGCAACCCCATGCAAAGCTACAGGCTGGGGCAGTGTGGTTGGGGAGCTGTCTGGCAGAGAGGGGTCTGGGGGTTATAATAGACAGGCGAATGAATATGAGCCAGCAGTGTGCCCAGGTGGCAAAGAAGGCCAACGGCATCCTGGCCTGGGTTAGAAACAGTGTGAGCAGCAGAAGCAGGGAGGTGATTGTCCCCCTGTACTCAGCACTGGTGAGGCCTCACCTCGGGTGCTGTGTCCAGTTTTGGGCACCTCAGTACAAGAGAGATACCGAGGTG
This sequence comes from Todiramphus chloris collaris, assembly GCA_025345505.1. Lineage (NCBI taxonomy): Eukaryota > Metazoa > Chordata > Aves > Coraciiformes > Alcedinidae > Todiramphus > Todiramphus chloris. The sequence continues at coordinate 49,396,279 of JANVCC010000018.1, read as the reverse complement.
CTGGAGCGGGTGCAGAGGAGGGCAACGAAGCTGGTCAAGGGATTGGAAAATAGACCATATGAGGATCGTCTGAAGGAGCTGGGCCTGTTTAGTTTGAGGAAGAGGAGGCTGAGGGGAGACCTCATCACTCTCTACAACTACCTGAAAGGACATTGTAGAGAGGCTGGTGCTGGGCTCTTCTCTCGGGTAATTAGGGACAGAACCAGAGGGAATGGCCTAAAGCTGAAACAAGGTAGGTTTAGACTAGACACTAGGAAAAAATTCTTCACAGAAAGAGTGGTGAGATATTGGAATGGGCTGCCCAGGGAGGCTTAGATGTGATGCTGGGGGACATGGTCTACGGGCAAACTTGTAGAGTAGGGCTAATGGTTGGACAAGATGATCCCAAGGGTCTTTTCCAACCTGAGTGATTCTGTAATGAGAATCTTATCAGTTTTATTCTCACAAGTGTCTTTCAAGTGGTGGGCTTAACATAATAACACCCTTCATTCTTTAATGAATTTTAAGAACTTTTTTAACATCTTCCCCTGAGATCATTCTGCTTGAGACAAGGAACAAGAAAAAACTACTGTCTGGAAGACAAATGGTATGAGGCAAGTGAACAGAAGAATGTTTAAATTGAAGATTCAAAACATCAACTGAAGAAAAATATTGTTTCCCTACATTACAAGAATTAGATGTGTGTTTATATAGCTCATGAAGTAAAATCACAGTTCACTGGATAGCTTGCAGAATAATCTGTTTGGCAGCATACATACTAAGAAGTACAAAGTGTGGGATGCAAGAGCAAACTTTCTACAGTTAATATAACAGCTTAGTATGCAACATAGGTATGTGAAATTCTTGTTTTGTGGAAAGCTGTTTTCTAAGAAATTATTTAAGTTATTGTGTACAATAATATAGGACAAGTTATATGAATGACAGATGTCTTAATGTTTCATTGTCTGAAAAGGTTTGTGCAGAAGTAGCCTATTACAGTAAAAATCATAATACAGAGTTCATGTAACTGCTTAAATAATAGAACTTAGTAACTTCTGAAAGCTCAGCTTGAGTAATATTTAGGAAAGTTTGCCCTGTATTCTATAAAGATTCTTGAAGAAATGGGAAGGACAATATTTACAATGTGAAAATCTTCATACTTCCATTAAGTTATTAGTTATTTATGCAATTGTATTATGTATTGTATTCTCCCAGCCACAAACCATTAACAACTGAGGGACTTATGAAGCCTTTTGTTTGTTTCTTTTTTTCCTAATAAACAAATTTGGACATGACTTTTTCCCCCCCTCATTGTATTACCAATATTCTGTTGATTTCTCCTCCCTGAACTACCATTCTCTCCTGAAGCACTTAACACATCTTCAGCATCCACAACATCTTAGAGCAAACTCTTCCATAAGTCAACTATTGACTGTGTGAAGGACCTCCACTTCTATTATGGGCATTTTTATTCAAGGATATTCTCTTCAGCAAAGTAGATTAGTGGCTTCCATAATAAGATTTGTTATTAGCATAGCTCAGGAATTTGAGAGATCTTGTTTTGGAGTAAACAGAGTGGTTGTTCAAAGTTATTTATGGAGATAATTTGCTCGTCTCCAGCTAGTATTCAGAATTCCTTTCCTCCATAATCACATTTACATGGCATTTATTTTTAAGAACAAACGAATTGTAATACTGTGTGGATCAAAGACTGATTTAGCCCAGTATCCTGTTTCTGAGTACCACAGAACTCTTAGACAAAAGAACATCTGAAAAAGCATCCTGCAATACTTTTTTCCCTGGCTATGTCTTCCCAACATCCAGCGACAAGCAGATTAGAAACCTCCTAAGCAGAAAGTTGCATCTAACCATTCTTCATTAACATTTAGTTCCACAAACATTACTTTGGTTTCACCGCATTTTATTGCAATCAGTTACAGAATATGCTCAGGCATCAGCACCACGTAAATAAATAAACTCTTTGTTTTGAGCCTGCTCATACTTCAATTCCTCTGCTATAAGAAATATGAACTAACCATGCCTGCTAAACTTCCTCTTGTAACCTATTATTTTATAGGCCTTTATCAGATATATTCATACTAGCTCATTCTCCAAAACAAACCATCTTTTTGACTTTGTATTCATATGGAAGACAGAACTTCCTATCTTCCTCCTTTATACTGAGTCTAACCATATCATACCGTTTCTGCAACAGGGTAGTCAACTGCACATAGTATTTAATATAGAGCAAACACTGAGTTTCCGTGCTAACATAGCTTTTTTCCATTCTCTATGTTCCAATTATCCTTTTTTGCTCCTCTCTCCTTGTTTATTACAACTGCTTCAGAGTGAAGATGTTTCGATTTTCTAAACATCTGTAACCTTATTTTCCTGCGAACAGTAATGTCTGATATAGAGGCGCTTTTTTCTCCCAGCATGCATTTGGATTGTATTTCTTCCTATGAGATACATACACTGAATTTCATCTGCTGTATCAATCACTCAGCAATAACACAAGACCTCAGCAAGTCTCTCACCAATGGCTGCACACACGAGGACAAGCTACAAAGCTGGACTTAGTCTTCAGACAAGAAGAACAGCAGCTCAAAAGGAAGCCAATTAGTGCCTCCGTATATCCAGTGAGTGATTTTTACAGAATATAGAGCTAGACTCTTTTCAGTGGTGCACAGTGACAGGACAAAACCCAACTGAAACTGCAATAAAGGATATTCCAATCAGGTGCATTTTTTAACTTGGCCCTTCTTTGAGCAAGAAATGTCAGACCAGATAACCAGAGATTCTTCCAACTCAAGTTATTCTAAGACACTATATTTTATGGAAGAATATTGTTCTACCCCTGCTTCTTGAAAAAAAGTTGATTATGAAGATCATGTTAAATATTAGCAGTTCTTTAGAAAGTACCATTTAGGTTGGCAGCATTAGGATATCCACCAATCACTTGTTTGTGAATCTTATAAAGATGTAGATACTCCTTCAGATAGAAAAAAAAGTAGAACTAAGACATAAGATTAAAACACTTTTTTTTCCTTTACTCTTCTTAGGAAATGGGAAGGAGTTAAGGGTCTCCTTAAAGCCTATGCCAAATAGGTGCTTACAAGTAGATCTCTTGAAACCTATTGTTAGTATTATAGATGTAAGCTTCATTGCTTAGAACTGCTGTATCTCCCCCCTACTAATAATGCGCTTTTTCCATCAACCTTGTTTTATTCTTGTTGCCTGTGCCAAGAAGGAATAGGGTTACCCTTTGCCTAAGGCACTCAAGATACATTCTCTTTTATCCAGCATCTATTTTTCTTTCTCCAGGGAAAAAGTAGTAATTTCCAAAAGAGGGAATTGTTCAATAGATGTTAGGTAACCACCAGAGCAACCAAACCATAAAGCCCAGTAAGCATCCAAATATCCTCCCATGTCCAGACTCTGCACATCAGCCGCCTGGAAATTGCCAACCCTTTTTTCATCCAATTTACCACTACCCAAAGATGATGTGAAATGCCTTGTGCTAAATGCCTTGCTTAACACATGCCTGTTAAAATTGCTCCAGAGCCTGCTCAGTAGCTTCTCATTAATTCTGAGGAATTTCATTAGTTGTGGGTACAAAAGGGAGAGCAACTGAAATTCTACATAGCTGTTCCCATTACAGAGCAATCCTCAGACCACGGAGCAGTGTGTCAGTAGAAAAGGAAAGCAGATGTTGAAATGCATGTATTGACACATTCAGAATTCCTACCATCAAAAAGTGTGCTGCTTGTTCAAGACAAGAGATCTGCGGATCCCATTAGAGAAAGTATGTGTTTAAGGACTAAAAATATGTTTATGACATAATGCTGCCACAGGAAGTATCCTATACTCTGAACTCAGGTTACGCGAGCACAGCTTTCAGTTAGCTTACTTTCAAGTGTATAGTTTGGAGACGTCTGAGCTAGGCTCTCCTGTAAAAGCAATACTATACAATAAAATATGAATGTATTCTGGACAAAGAAATTAGTGCAAGGAAATATCATCTCTTTTGGACACCAAAGCTATCTCGAATGAGCTTATCAGAATCAGGATTACCTATAAAGGATCTGAATCAGATTTTTACAGCACACTCGAAAGAGATCATGACTAATACACAAAGATTTATGAATCAGGGACTAGTGGAAGTACCTGATAGGAATAGAAAACATTGTCGTCGTCGTCCCCCCCCCCAATCTTTTGGGTTTTTTTGTCCTTAAGGAGCAAGTATTTGATTGAATAACCTTGTTACTGAAAGATACTGATAGATAGAACGAGTTGAAAAACAGTAACTACATATGACCCACTGGATCCCAGTCATGAGATCTTTGAACGAAAACCCTGTTTCCATCTGACAAGCATGAAAGCAGAACCTCTGTCTTCAGTAGACATGAAGTCATTACGCAGTCTGAATTAGTTTATTCTGAATGAAAAGACTGAACTCAGACTTTTACAAATAGCTGTGATCTTTCCACTGCTTATGCATAGCATCTCTTCACCATGCATGCCTTTGCAAGAGTCCAAAATGCTACTTGAGGTTTGTATGTGCCATTTTGATCTTGATGCAGCAAGGTGGAAAGAAGCATAAATTTGTCAATATGTTGTAAAATTAGCAAAATAAGGTTATGTAATGGGAGCAAGAAACAAAAACAAACATTCTATCGAGTCAGAACATACACTGATTTCTTCCAAGCCTTTAGACACCATACTTGTTCTGACATGCTGTGTGACAGAGGTTGAAGACCAAGTGCCAGAAGAGATGCACGTATGCCCTTAATACAGTGACCCTCCCCAAGCTTACCATTTACAAAAATAGGACTAATTTCATCTTCTACCTTCACAAGGACAACAACAGATCAGAATTTCTACTGACATCAAGTCCTTGTAAGCACCGGGAAAACAGAAGTGTCTGCAGAATTCATGCACTGAAAAAACATATCACTTCACCTAGCTGATTACTTAACTACCATCTAATTCACACTCACTAGAATAACAACAAAAGCTTAGGCAGAGTTCAGGGCTTTTTTTTGCTTGTTGGTTCCCCCTTTAACAGATCAACAAAATAAACATACACTGGTGAATTCAAAGGAATTATCACGGGAAACTGATCATGACATTTTCTGCAAACTATAAAGCACAAAATAGGAACTTGGAACAGTGAAAGAAAAAGATGTTCTTACAAGCAAACAACTTTTACTAGTAGAAAGACTGCAGTTCTGTGTAGTTTAAAAAGCCAGAGGAAAACAAATGCTTAAGATAGTAAAACAAAAGCTCAAAACTAAAAAGTGCACTGTTAGCAAAATATTGCTGGTAGAGATTGCAAGCATTAAGACTTCAGGAACCTGTAAAGGAAGGCTGAAGTCAATCATTAACAGAAAAACACATGCATTTGGACTTCATGGCAAACTGAGCTTGACCTTTGACACTTAATAAAGTCTAAAAATGCTGTGGTAGGAAGAATAAACAAGGAACAAATCGATAAGAAATGGCTTTAGTCACTTGTTTTTCCTTTTAGTAGTCATACAAGGACATTTTCTGCTGACTGCCTGAGACAATGTTCAAAACACAATGTAATCACATTTTTAACTAATAGCCTAAAAAAAAAAATTAATTCCAGCTCTGATTTTCAGGCATGCTTTTATCTTTCCTTCCCTCCCCTCTCCCACCAAATTAGCACTGGTTTCTTTATTCACATTTTTTAAATACCCAACAGTTGACCACCACTGATCATGTTCTGTTTTGATTTAGGATTAGTAATGTTCAGCGTAAGAAAGTATTAGCTTTCTTCATTCGGAGATGACAGATGACTTTGCCAGAAATGTTTAATCCTAACTGCTCTTACAACCAACAGTTACACACATATTCTGAACGTATCTGCAACTAAACAGGTCATACAACGGTCTCATGTTTTAGAACTGTAGCACAGATAGACCTCAAGATCCAAATTCCTCTTAATGGAGCTACTGGTCTTTTTCCTTCACCTCACCTCTCTTGTACTGGGGCAAGACTTGCAAATCAAGATGGCCTTTTAAACAGCATGAGCATACAGCATCAGAAGTCCCCGTGAGACCATGATGAAGATAAAACCAGACAAGATAAAGAAATCTTACTTCACAAGTTTGGTCCACTATTTGAAGCTCAGGAGTACAGTTTGCCATCCATTGACTCACAAACTAACCCTAACTTGTCACATGCTAAGATCCTTCTGAATCCATCAGAATTGGCTGAGAGACCCCATCACATCTCTAACTTCATGAGCATCCTCAGTACAGATGTATTCAGGTATGCATTCATCATGTCAATACACCAGCATGTATTCTCTGATGACATCAACATATATTCCCCTTTTATTCTGTAGGGTCCTACAGAATAATCAAACTTAATTTAGGTCTTAAACTCGTATCTTCAAGGCTCAAAGTGTTACGTAAAAGATCTCCTAATGTTGTAAACCACCATCCCCCACTATCCCCCTTTTCAGCAAGCAACAGACCATGTACCATAAAGAAAAAAGTACTAAATCCAAAATACTATTACATAGAGCAAATAAAACAGATGCACAACTGATTTTAGGCAAAATCATTTAGATGCTCTAACAGGTAAATATTTTTCATGGTAGGAGCTGGTTGTTGAACTAATATCTGCTTCAGACGTGAAGAATCTGCACTTACACAGAAACTCAAGTGTCTGTTGTGAAACAGGACACTTCAATTAAAAGAACAGACAAGTGTTCAGAGGCATGTGCCTGCACTTTAGTATTACAGATGGTCTCATACTGTATTAATCCACCAGGAAAAAAAAAGATTTCTTACACTTAATACACCCAAGCAGTTCTCAAAATACTGAGTATACCTCTAAAGAATATTTATTCAAGGGTTTTTTAAGTTTCATATAGGTAAAAGTCTAGCCAAGTACAAATATTGAACAACACAGCAAAATTTTGTCTGTGCAATTGTAACATTATTTTGTGCTACAGGTTACGCAGAAAGCTACATTTGACTTTAGAAAAATAAATCTTAACCTTAAGTGAGATGACAGAGGAAGTTTGCTATGCGTATCTTCTATAGAGAATGATTTCCCCCTCACCAATATTAATCAGTTTCATCACAAATACATTGTCAAGTGGAAATGCAAGTCCAAAACTGGACTATTTTTAAGTGACATTAAGAATTAAATTAAAATAGGGGAAAAAAAGGATTTACATGCATCATATTTCCTTTCACTCCTACCTCCTATTCTCTTCCTTTCAAATACCGAAAGCTTAGTAAAATAACAGGAGATATTGTACATTTTTACCCTGGGGATACCAGGAGCACCATAAATTTTTGCCCAACAAACAAATATATTGAAGCATTGTCCTTCTCAGAGGATTAATAGTAAGAGGAAATCATTTGCATGGAAAGCTTTATAAGAGCAAATAAAAGAGAAAGCCTATGTCAGGGTAATTCTCTATGTCAGCATGTGCCCTTTATATCTGTTAATTGATTAGGTGACTCAGCTTGTGAACTCTGTAACCCTTGTAGCCAAGTGAATCAGCTACTCTAACTCCTCGTTCCTCTACCTCATCTCCATCCAAAATTTTCAAGTCTGCAAATGCCGCCCTCTGAGACAAACTGTTTCCCATTGATTTAGTGCCCCGTTATCTCTCCAACTTCCAGCAATCCAAGTGCCCAGATTGCCATACATCTACAAAACCTGAACGAATTGCTACTTTGCACAAAAAGTAATTTTATCTTAGTTACACAGCTGATAAACCCTCCTGAATGTGACTTGCTGCCTATGTAGTATTTCACACATGGAACGGATTTAAAGCAGTCTGACAGATACAGGACATAGCAACTACAGTTTGTTGAAGTACTTAGTAGATTTGGCCTTCACATCTGCCCCATCTAGTCTGATAGCCCATTTGCAAAACGTCAAAAGCAAGAGGTTATAAATAATTTTATTGATTCATAACAGCAGCAGGATCTTTGACTAGAGTCTCTAGACACTGCAAATACCACTGGTAACAGTTATAATTTAGATTTACAGTTAGTACAGTATAAAAAAAATTAAACAAAAAGCTTCCAGTTAAGCTGTTGAATCACAGGCCCCTTCTTGCAAGCTTTACATTTTTTTTTTCCTTAGGAAACACTACTAAGTCAAAGATGAAAGCAAGCACTTCCTCAAAACTATTTTAAAGGAGCACCATATTTATTTTAAGTTCATATTCCTCAGCCAAGAGTTTCAATTTTACTGAGTTTATTAACAAAAACAAAAACACTAAACCAACAAACAACTTCCATATTTCACACTACAATATTTCTTGTAAGGTAAAATACCATTTACTTGAGATAGGGCACAAATTTTATCCTGCAGCATTTTTCACATATGTAAGCAAGCGCTCTCTAGTATTACAGGTGGTCTCTTACTGTGTTAATCCACCAAAAAAAATTCTTACACTTAATACACCCAAGCACTTCTCAAAATACTGAGTATACTTCTAAAGAATATTTATTCAAGGGTTTTTTAAGTTTCATATAGGTAAAATCTAGCCAAAAACTAAAAGTAGCAAAGCATGTATATCATATATAGAAAATAAAAAGCATTTATGAACACTGATATCTAGAACATATTTGTTATTTAGCTCTCAAAATATATCCTTCTACTGCAACAATATTCCTACTGCATGAGTTATTCTTTTACTTTGGATCCACCTATTGGTGATCCTTTACCAAAAGGTTACAACAGCTGCTCCCCAAAAAAACCCCAAAGTTCAGCTAACAGATACAACTTTCTGAAGATTTTCTTGAAGAAAGTTTAGCTTGACAAAGATTCTGCCATCTTAAAAACAAAACCAATAGTTTTATTTCATATTTTGCTGCATTCTGAAAAATCAGAAGTCCAAAGCTTTTATTTATAAAATAAGTAGGTACAAAAGCACAAAGCTCTAAGCCAATCATGCTGCCGGTTCATTTCCTCCCCCATTTTTCACCAATGCCTTTAGCTCTTCAGGCTTCTGGGTGGCTGTATTAAAAAGACTCTTTGTACCCACCATGAGCAAACAGATACGGGCACATGCTGTCTAGTATGATTTTTTTTCTGCGAAGTCCTGGATTAAAACTTTGTTTATTATTTCCCTAAAGTAAGAATGTCTTTCAGAGAAATTGTAAGATTTAGTCAAGGAAGCTTCTGAAATCAGTCACCTTCAAATACCTGATGAAGGCTGGCAGACCCTAGGGACTTTCAATGCCATATTCCCTAATCGTTCACCAGAGAATCTTTTATCTTCATAGCCATTGAAAAGAAACCTAAATCCACCAGTGCCCAGCAATTGCAACAGTCTTGCTTAAGCTGTGAAAATGTGAAACTCTTTCTCGCGGTGACTCGGCCATTTTTGTTGTGTCAAGGGCAACAACTGGTTGTTGATTCAGTAGAGATCCCCCCCCAGTCACCTTGTGTAATAGCACATTATAGAACAGCGGAACAGTTGTTCACAAAAAAGCACTGAAGTCTTTCTGCTGAAGCATCAATCTCCATCCACTAACACACTCTAATTTCTTAGGAGAGTGTGCATTTTAAGCGTATTTTTATTTTCTCAGCTTGGAATCTAAGCACGGAGTAGCTTGGCTACTAGCATTTCTACAACTATGTTTATTTTAATGCTCTTGACAGAGCAGCAACCCCGCTATAACCTTCTGCCACCTTCACAGTCAGATCTTAAGTCCCAATGAGTCAGTGAACTATTATGCCCTGTTTCTAGGGGGAAGGAAGACATGGACCAAAAATAATATTAAAACTAACAAAAATGATATTACATCATAAACAGTAACTGTAACTAGACAATGTGTGAATAATAGTTCTATTAGCATTCATAATGTGCACATTATTTCATAGGAGATGGCCATATTACACCACATACCAAGAAAAAGAAGAGGACTGGGCTGGTAAGACCCAACAGCTAAACCTGGTGTGACAGCAGAGTCCTGTGCTTCCTCTGGTGCCAGCAAGGTAGGAAAGCAAAAGGGAGAAGGAAGACCAGAGAGATTTCTTGGATCACAGGCTATGAACCAAAAGATTCTAGCAAACAAAGCAGAGCACCATAAAAGAATGGGTAGCCAGTTATGTTATTAAAATTACTCGGGTTTTTTTTTATTAACAAATTAGACAATGGGTCTGATAAGTATATTTTGGTAGTTTAAGGGGCAGGAACAGATTAAGAGCTGCTAGCATGAAACAGAAGCAGGTGTTCTCCCACTTTTTGTACAAACGCAGAGACATTTTGTAATGGAAACACTAAAACTGACATGATTGGACAAGGAATTGGATGCCTGGGTGTGAAAACATCAGAAAAAATGTCCAAAGAAAGGCATTTAAAAACAGCATGTGTTGATGAAAGCTAGATAAGTAGATCAAAGACCACAGTACCACTACATATCAGCTCTTCACAACACCCAAGTCAGTAACACAAGGACTACATTTACACTAAAATGAGACAAAGTATAGACTTACATCATTAAGAGACAACAGTGGGAAGATAACTAACAGGACTGAAGCTGCAAGACAGCCAAGATAGGGAGACAAAAGACTTAGCAAGTCCTAATGACTCAGAGGTGGAACAGGATGGAGATCCTCACCACTGTCAGCTCCTACAGGGTACAAAAAAAAAAAAAATCACATCCAAATTCAGCTGCTGACCTAAGAACCAAAAAGACATGAAGGTTTGATAGTAAGAATCTCTTATTCATTTCACTGGGAAGATTTCTAGGAAAACCACTTTGACACATTCATCTGTGTGGTCTGGTTACTAGACACAGTGGCACGTGTTTCTCAATGCTCATAAGCACGTGGGTATGACTGTGCGAAAGTGTGTGTGTGGAGAAGGTGCTTGGTTGGGTTTTCTGTCAAGTTTTTCATTTGTTTTGTTTTAATAAATTATCCCCTTCCTATCCTCTAAGGGCTTACAATGAGCTTTGCTACAACATTATTCATCATGAAAATGGAGGGGATAAATGGGACAGGCAAGAGGAAATAAAAATGTACACTACAGCAACAAAGGAAACAGTCCATAACATCCACCCACATATAATTCAGGCATTAAGGAATCACACATACTAGCTTCAGTACACCGGATTTTAAGTCTGACTCAACATTTCCCAATACTTGACTGTGGCAAAGATTTGGTTGCAGGAGAAATTTCTGCCTTCCTAAACAGGATAGAACACCAGTTTATTTGCCAAACCACTGCGAATTCAACCTTCTTTTAAAGCTCCAGTTTAATTATTTTTTTCCCTGGGCATTCCTGGCTTATGAACCTCACAATTTAAAGATCAATTCAGACAATTCCACGCACCAATAAAATGAAGTTGCATTGTAATACATTCTTAGACAGTAACTTGCATGCAATGCCCTTCATTTAAGCTAGACAGTACAACATCACCCGTCACTTGCATCCTTCAGTCATTTCTTAGGATTACCTACCCATCCCATTGAAACTGGCAAAAGTAAGGCTTGGTAAGAAAACAAGTGAAAACAAAAACAAAGTATGTCTTGTTAAAAAACAAAGGGAAACCAATTAGTACAGGGATTTGATCTAATAAATTATTCTGCATGAATAATGATGAGCTTGTCAAAAGTCAGTGTTTGTTCATGAAGCTCACAGCTGGAAACAGCAGGGATATTTCAGGTCAAGAATGAAGTTCTTTGGCAAAAACTACACAAAGAAGTTTGCATTGCTCCTGCCAACACCATGCTTAGCTTGAGGCAATGCTTTTACTTCCACAAGTTTTGAAGTGACTCAATTTAAAAATATATATATGCTTACTAACATATCTAATAATGAAAACAAGGGATTCTGGTATTTTTACAACCCGTTTAGTCTTAAGAATATTGCAGACCTCATATGAGAAATTACAGAAGCTTGAAAATAGGACTCAAAACAGCAATGTTATTTTTAAGTATTTATCTTCCTTTGATAGGTGCAACTAAGAACAGCCCCTTAGAAGACAGAGAGCAAACTCCCTGAAGTTTCCCATACTCAAGATAGGTACTGTCAAAGAGAGTCATGCCTGCTCTTAAAAAACCTGCGAGTAAGAAGATGTGGGAGTATCTTTCCCCCTTGCCCCTCACCCTCAAAGAGTATCTTCACATAATCCTGCCAAGGCAAACAGATTCTGCCATATACTTCAGTACTCACGACCATAAATAATAGTTTTCCTGACAATCAGAGCTAAATATTCTCTAGGTGCAGGCTGATAGGTGCTTAGTGAAGAAAATGTATCCTTTTCATAGTTTTAATATAGTCAGATACAATAAAAGTAGTATTAAAAACACCTAAAAAATGGGGATAGGAAGAAACCTTTTCATTCTTCTGTGAGGGAAAAACAAAAAACCAACAAACTAACCAGCATTTCTGCATGGTGGAGGTGCAGCTGGGAATTGTTTTAAAAAATAATCCTCTAGAAGAACAAACTTCAGTAAATGATTTGATAAAGTATATTTTTAAGTGTGTTTTCTGCATTTTGTTAAGAAACTACAATAAAACCTAGAATAAAAAGTTGTCTTACTCTTTTACAAAGTTTTTTTTTCTTTAAGAAGGATTCTCCCTTATTTAAAGGTTATTCTAGAAAGCACTAAAACAGAAGTATTCTTCACCCTAATGATGTTAATATCCTCTGATGCAAGGCCTCTTCAAATTGGCTGAATATCATGAGCACATGATAGATGAGCACATCTAAAAGCAACTTTAAATACTCACCATTAATCAAGCAAACTTTTTATTCAAAAGATGTTTAACCGCGATATCTAAACTGTTTTTTTAAGATAACTTACTGAATATTATCTAGATATGCTAAAGTAACATGACATTCAAATAAGTCTTATGTTAATTGCTTAGAACTTCAAGCTTTTTCAAAGGGCTTATCCATCACAAAAGATTCTTAGAAAAACAAAGTTTCCATCTGATGAGAGGAAAAGCCCTCCAAGGTATGAATTAACTGACTTAAAGAAACAAGAGGTCAAATTAACATAAAGGCAGCAGTTACCAGAAAAATCCCTTTTGAGTCCCCTTGCTGTCTGGCTGTAGTAACAACCTAGAATAGGAAGAAAGGCTGAAAGAACAAAACTTCCCATCTTAAAGAAGAACTCAGGTGACTGTAGTTGAAGAGTGGTGGGGTTTTTGTTAGGTTAGATTTATTTTTATTTGTGGGGTGGGTTTAGGGGTTTTTTTGGTTGGGGGGGTTTACAGAATATATATGCAAATGAGGGTGAGTATTTTCTTTTAGTATTATTTATTTCTCATAAAACAAAAAAAGGGGTAAGACTGCCGAAGTTATCTAAAAGCACATTTAGAACACAAGGAGTGTGAACTATGTTAAGAAAATAAATACAGCTGTGTGTCTTCTACAGCTCAATGTTCTGAAGGCCACAGGTATTAAGAAACTTTGAAAAGAGCAATTGGTATAGAGTGGGCTTCTCTTGTCACTCCAAGTCCAAAAAACACTGAATGGTCAAAGGGAAAAGGGTATATAACATGGAGGATTACTTGAAGTTTTGTAAGCATCAGTTTCTAGTATTGAACGCAGAGCATTGCCTTTGGCCAATTGGAAGCATGACCTGTCATTTTTATGCCATTCTATATGCACAGGCATGATCCACAGTCACGCAATATGTAGTGTTACAGTTTCTTTCATTAAGCATTAACACCATACAGCTTGCTTTGCAAGAGATAATATGGATCAAAAGAAAGTCTTCACATGCACCAAGTCTTGATAATACCACACTGGAATGAGCGACGGATCCGCCAAAGGACAAGGCTGCTATGTGCAGGGACCTCAACATGCTAAGAAATGGGCCAACAGTCAGCAGTGTGCCCTTCAGCAACAAAAACCCCCTCTGTTCCAGGTTGCATGAGCAGGAGCACTGCCAGCAAGCTGGGGGACACAGGCATCCTGCTTTCATAAGGCTGTATCTGGAGTTACACTGAATTTTCTGCTCCCCAGAACAAGGGAGAGACGTCGACATATTGGAGTCAGTGCAGGAGAAGGCCGTCAAGATGACTGAGGCACCCAATATAGGAGGGAAGACTGAGAGAGGGAAGACTGAGAGAATTTGGTTTGTTCAGCCTTAAGAACAGGCTTGGGAGGCAGGAGCAGGGCAGATCCTACTGCTGCCTACAACTGCCTAAAAGACAGAAAACAGAACCACACTGCTCAAAGGTGCACAGCTATAGCACAAGACGCAGAAGACAAGATGGAACATGGTATTTTTCACCTTGAGGGTGGTCAAACATTGGAAATGTGTTATCCAGAGCAATAGTAGGCTATTTGAACTCAACTGGACAAGGCCCTGAGTCATCTGGCCTGACTGAACTTGCTTTGAACAGCAGATTGAACAAGATGCTCTCCAAAGATCTTATCCAGCCTTAATAGAATCACAGAACGTTACAGGTTGGAAGGGGTCTCTGGAGACCATAGAGCCCAACCCCCTGCCAGTGCAGGAGGGGTTATTCTGTATTATATATTCTATAATTCTATGAATACAGACACCATAGCTAGAAGAGGTGCATGGGCTAGTTCCCCTAAAATCTACTGCCAGGGCACGTGAAAGGAAAGGTCGTAGATCTTGCAATTAATAGGAGGAGGTCCATGCAAGAACAGCATTATAAATTGAAATTTTGGCATGATTTTCTGCAGTGAGATTCTCTTCTCCATAGCTACAAAATACAAAGAAGATATAACTGAAATAACAACAATATCCATAATTTTTAATACACGAAACATTCCTTAATTTACACTAGAGTTTTGTTCCCAAGTGGCTTAAGTTGATAACTGTAAATAAGACATCGATATCAATAATCAAATTTCTGCCAGAAAATTACAGAGTTGATTTACATATTCTGTCAGAAGCTCCTGATTCTCTTAAGAAGCATTATTAAAAAGATGAAAGTTGAATTTATGATCAGGTTTAACACCAAGACTGTTTATTTTCTCAACCACAGTCATGCCACTGAGCACATTGACACAATTTAACCACTCATTAGTCACAATCCAGATCCCATTAAAAAAAAAAAAAGGCAGTAAATCACATGGTCAAAGATGTATGCAAGCATTTGTGTTGAAAATAAGAGCTACCACTACTTCTTACAATGCCATCTTCTCAGTTTGCATTCAAAAGTTAAAGTCTTGATAAGAACAAATTTTGACTCAAGCGTTTTAACCACTAAGGACTTGGAAGCTTGAAAGCACATGAATGAAGTTCTAAGAAATGCAATTTGTCTTGCACAGTAATCCAAACCAGTTATGTTATTAATAAATCAATCCTAGTTCCATAAGCAGCTATGCAGAAGTTCTTGATTTTTAAATTTAATAGAATTCCTTATCCTTAAAGTTATGCAGAAAAAAAAATCTAGGACATGTTAATAGTCAAGACATTCAGATACACCACTGGAATGTTAAAAAAAGCATGGTAAATATGAACCAAAATAAACTGTTCAAAGAGTATGTGGACCATATTTACCTTACTAGCTAGAAAAAGAACTTGGAAAATGAAGCCCAGCATCAGCAAGAAGACCAGTCACACTGCACGTCATATTTGTGGTCTCGTTTGGAAACCTTTGTGCAATCTAACAATTTAACTGGTTTTTATCAAAGTTTGCGATTTCAGGACCAACATCTACATTTATACTATGATGCTGAACAAATGCTCTAGCCTACCACACAAGAATTTTGTTTTATTCAAGTAAAACATTCCAAATGAGAGAGAGAAAGAGATCTTTTGCATACATTAACTGTTGTAAAATTCCTAGATTGAGCCACCTGGGCTTATATCCAACTTTTAAGTATTC
This sequence comes from Todiramphus chloris collaris, assembly GCA_025345505.1. NCBI lineage: Eukaryota > Metazoa > Chordata > Aves > Coraciiformes > Alcedinidae > Todiramphus > Todiramphus chloris. Next base: position 49,380,465 of record JANVCC010000018.1, on the reverse strand, counting down.
AGGAAAAGTATAAAGCAATTCTAATTAATTCCAAATTAACAATAAAAAGACATTAGGAAATACCAAATCAAGTAAATTGGTATTAGCAGTAGTCCAGGACAGGAAAGCACTGAAGTACTCGAAGTCAAGGACAACACAGGGAAAAGTGAAACAGTTCCCTTTGCTCTGCTTCTGATAAGCTGTGAAGAGTGCCACACCCCCAGCTACTGAAAAAGGCCACAAATAAGCCATTTTCTGGTCTGCACAAGGCAACTGCATATGCATGGTACAGGAGACTCAAATTTGAAACCAGATACCTCTGCATTTTGTATCAGCCTATTCAAGTAAGTGTAATAAATCTAATTTTTATTACTCCAATCGATATTAATATCAAAATTCAGATGTGTAAATACATTCACGTTACAGATGTCATTGTATGTATGACATTACATGACAATACATAATACTGACCTCTTTCCCTTAAAGAATATATTTCCACTGTGTACAGGTTTTAGGAACAAAACACTGGAGCTGTGTCGTGACAGAAACAAAACAGAAAACAGGCTGTGATTAATTCTGCTTTTATAATTTTCTAAAGATGTGGGTGTGTGCATTCAGGAACAGGCATTCCTGTGTGCAAAAAGAAATGCTGGGTTTGTGTGTGTTAAGAATAAAATATTATGTATTTGCAGCAAGTACCTGTGACCCTACATATTTTTTCTGAACTTCTACTGGTACCAACTCGTGGATGTCTGAAGGTTGACTGTTAAGGAGTGTTCCAAAGGCTCCATGTCCACCCTCCTCCTTCTCGCTGCAAGCATTCTCCACAGCCTTTGAGCAGAGCCATTAGCACCCTTTCTTCCCAGGCTGGAGGAGTAGAAGTGCTCATTATAACCTGTCTTTACACTTAGGGGTATAGAAGAAGCACTTGACTTCTTGATGCACAAACAAAGAATATTAATAATAGTATCTTTCTATAGCAAGTCTGCTATACCTTGGCATGTTGACAGTAGCTAAAATAAATGGAACAAGATGAAATAAAGCCTGCTTCTTTAGACTGAGGAAGTTTCAAGCAGAGATTGCACAATAAAAAGACTGTCTACAGGAAAGAATTTCAGTTTTCATTGACAGGCAGAAACATACTGCATGGAACAATTACTTCAAATCAGTATTTAATCTGAGTTAACTAGGGTATTGTTATCCCTTTGCCAGAATCCCTGTGGAATTTTGATCACAGATGTAATGTAGTTGCAATATACAGTGTAAGAGAATCAGAAGGAATATATCCTATTACCTGAAAACACCAGATGCAGAATAGGAATTTGACAGAAGAAAATATAGATTTTTACAGCCTCAAAAAATGCATAAACTGCCCATAGCAACAATCTACAGAGACTGACAGTTCCCATCAGGTCAGAAAGATCTGGGAATCACTTAAATTACTCCTTAGTTATCCTACAAATACAGGATGTTGAAAATAAGTTAGTAATTCTGATAGAATCAATCTTTAGGTGGATTTGGGGCTTGTTTATTTAATTATTTTGAGGCCCTGAATGTTTCCAGATGAGAGGGGAAGACTCCAGCAAGGTCAAAGCTGCAAGGCTGGCCTAAATCTACTGAGTAGGAACTATGAGTAATGATGAGTCCTAACACCCTCTTTCAAGTTGCTCTCTAAAGGCAAAGGAGTGATGACTGTCATCAACAAGCAAAATGATCTTTCAGACACCAATACCTTAAAAACATAAATTGCAAATCCACCCAGTTATCCAGTTTCAAAACTTATTTTGAAAGTTAACCTGCCTGAGTTATGTCCAATAAAAGGAGAATCAGGAAAATTACATACATGATATGTCCCAGGGTAGACTAGAGCTAAAAGGCACATGCCTTCCTCTTTATCCAAATTAGAAGAGCAACCCAAAACGAGTCACAGCAAACACAAAATGGTTTGGTCATTCAAAACAGCAATATATACTGTATCTTATTCCACACACGTCCTAGCTCTGTACTGCTGGAAACACTGATAGAAATTCCAGTCTTCAGCTTAAACTTCAGGTGTTAAGTTATACTAGAACTCAAAAGGGGAAAGATGACATCTACTGACACTTACTATGTATACCGCAAGGTTCAACTGCAATAGTTATGAATAAAAAACTGAAAGCTCAGCTTCTGTTCATTTATGGTTAACCTTTTTAAATAGTTCACTAGTTCTGACAGTTCTATAAACTTACAAAACTAATTTCTTAAGAGCTAAGATCTCTTGCTCAGCAAGCAATTATCCAAAGATTAGTGTCTGCTAATTCATTTATTTCCTTCAATGAGCAGAAATAATGGGAATTGGGTTTCTGTGACTTTAAGCAGCTCATGCTCAGTTACTACCAGATGCTCAAAGTCATCACAATGAATCAGAGCAGGAAAATACATTAATTGGATTAAGTGTTACTTGTACATTTCCCTCTTCCCGATTGAAAATGGAGACCATTTTACCTCATTTAATGAGGAATGTAAAAGTTAATGTAATAAAAGTACTAGTAACACTAGTAAAATAACAAAAGAGTAATTCTGTTTTCCTGCATTTCTTCTCTGGTTTGAGAACTCAAAAGCAAATGGTTGCAAACAACTCAGCTACAGAAACTGTAGAAACCAGTGGTTCATATTGGCAATTTGTATCAGTGAAGTGTATGTATCAGTGAAGAGATGACATATACAGAAAGCCAGAGACCTTACATCTTCCTGCAGAAGATCAGCAAAAAAAAAAATAATCTTGAGACAAATTGTCTAAATAACATTCTTAAGGGGAAGAGGGAACAGTTTCAGAAAGAAAAAAAAACCCCAAGCTACTTTTCAAGCCATTTTCTAATAGAGCAGTACTGACCTCTTCAGATGCTGCCCATATAGATACAGTAAATGTTAAAAAAAAAAAAAACCAGAAGTAGCCCTTCATTTGCATGCAGAACCTTGGGAGTGCCACTGGTTGCCTACACCTGTTTAAGCCAAAACCAGGCAGAATGCTATTCCAACAATCTATTTTCACAGTAACTCGTCTATTTTTACAGAAACTGAAAGCATTACAGGGAAAGAAAGAAAGAAAAAAAAAAAAGAAAAAAAAAAGAAGTAGAATGCTCGAGTTAAATGGTAAAACCAAAACCAGAAACACTTTAATATATATTCAGCATGTGTGAAAGTAAGTACCAATGTGATCATAATCAGGGCTTTTTACATCAAGAGATCAATATACATAATACACGGGCTTTCAGATGAAGTTTTTCAACTGTTGTTCCATCTATACCTGTAAATCCAACATCACCCAAAAGTATCTACAAATTCTACATTATAGCCAAGTACTTTCAAGCTCTATGTCCCACAATGTCTTAAGTGTTTTCCTTAGAGTAAGAAATCATTACCAGAATGCTTCCACATGAATTCTAGTCAGTTAATTTACTTATTTAACAGTTTCCTCCTTAAAAAAAATTAAAAATAAAATAAAACCCACCCCACAACTTTTGAACTTAATTTACAAGTCTTTGGTCATCTTCATGAGATATAATTAACACATGACCAAAAGTCTCAAATAGCATATTAGCCCAGCCAACACTTTAAAATTAAAAAAAAGCTGACTGGCAGGTACCAACTGGCATCTCCCAGATACTTTGGCAAAGCATTATGCCCTGCCATGAGAGCTTTCAGAGGAGCAACACACTGCTTCAGAGAGGAAGCAATTTTCAGTTTCCAGCTCTGACTAAATGTGGGGCTCAGCATGAACTCCCTCTCCCAGGGACAGGACATAACTGACTGGCACTCTCTGGCCTCTCTGTACGCCAGGGGCTCTGTTATCCTGCCAAGATCAAAACTGGAACAGAAAGGTTAGAGGCAAAGATCAGACTGAGCAGCTGTACCTTGCTTCTGAAAACATGCTTTAGAAGTCTACCAATGTTAGCTGGTAAACTCCTTCAACCTCCTTGATGTATTTACATTGATTTTTTTTTTTTCTTCCATGTAGCTTAATTTCACACACCAAACCACTGGCCACAATCATGCCTGGCAAAGCTGCCTGTAACTGCTTCACATTTGGAAATGGCTAAAAATAATGCAACACCTACAATTACAATCTAACTGCTAGGAGCTATATAAATGGAACACAATCATACAAAAGCACTGACCACAAACTCAACATCAGCCTGTTTTACATACGCACACAAATCAAATTCTTGAGCAATTTGAGGTTGAAGCTCACACAACATCACATGGAAGACAGTTCAGCAAATCCAGCTAAATTAGTAACTACAAACAACATCAGAGCATCAAACAGTTCATTGTTTTCTGTAGCAATCTTATCAAGTTCTGATAAACCTTCAGAAGGTAACTTTGACAATAAACCCTCTGAAGATCCAACTAACTGGGTTTGTAAACATAATCCCTAACTAGCAGGCACTGGTGTGCATGTCAGTGTCGATACTGTTAGAGTGAAAACAGTACAAATGTAGCACATACGTGTATGGAAGTATCTTTTGCTGTGCTCACCAACAAAAATGAAATGCTGAGTCAACACAGGACACCTGCTACTGGATTCAACTTCCACATTAAAGCACTTGAGTGTACATGTCTGTGTGAATGAGTTGTCAAAGCTCCCACTAGTGAGTGGAGATCCAGTCAGCCCAGCTAGGGTAAACTGCAGAGTTTCATCCCACCCTGAAGTTGATGCCTACACCTGACTAGATGAATAACTCTTCAGATTCCATTGAATGTACTGACTACATCTCCACCTACTATCATCTGCAAGCTGAATCCCATACCTTGCCAGTTCTCCCCTGGTAAAACATTTTGCATCACAGCTGAAAAAGCTCATGTCACCCAACATTCCAGTGTGGCAAAACATGCAAGCAGAGCAAGGCAAAAGAAGGGGAAAAAAAAAAACCACAAAACAAAAACCAGCACAAACACCCCAAACAAACAAACAAACAAAAAAACCCACCACCCAAAACAAAACAACACCACACACACCAATAAAAGCAAAATGCATATCACTGGTCCAGAGTGATGCCAAGCACCACTGAGTGATTGACAGCAGTGCCATTCAGGAAGGCTGCATTGCACCTCAGTATGTATCACGCCTTCCAGAACACAATAAAACCTTCCAACCATCGCATTTGCTTCAACAGTTCCATTGTGACCCAGATAAAACCATGAAAAAGAAAGGCAAGGAGGGGAGCGACTATATATAGTTTACCTATTTATGATTTTAGCACATGCCAGAAATACCTGAGGGCAAAAACGCAATTATAATCCTTCAAACTGATACTCCTTAAACCGAAGGCAAGCATATGAACAGACTAGCTGTAAAATCCTATAGTACTGTTTTCTATCACAAAACATTTGTCATATCCTTGTCTTACTAAACTGAAATTCATAACTTAGAGAATGTCAAAGGACCTGTGCCTGTCTAAGCTAAGCCAACTGTATGAAGAAAAAGGTTCTACAATTATGAAACGACTTAATGAAAAACTAGTGAGTAGCTAAAATCAAACAGTAACTGCTAAAACAAGTGACGATGCCAACAGCAAAGCACACCTGTAATCAGAAGCAGCACGAGTCAGTTTGTAAGAGAAGAGCTTATGCAATCAAGCAAATTGTGTGGATGCAGCATTCTCACTAGAGGGTTGATTAACAAGACACATCCTACCTTTCAAAATAAGCAGCTTGATTTTACCTTTGATCTCTTCTTCCCCAGCCCTAACAATTGGTGGGAGTTCCTTCTTCCTTCCTCTGCATTTATACTAGTCCCAAACTCCCCCTTATTTGAAGCATCTTTCTGCAAACACTCCTAAGCCATTCTCCAACCACCTCTTAGATCCACACACTCCTCCAGTCACAAACCTTTAATTCCATTTCTCCATCAATGTCTTTGTTTTACACAAAACTACACTCAACACTTCACGAAGTGGTTGGCCACTACAGGCACTTAGTCACACAGATTAAAAACTTTATTAATTATGCAGTTTCACACTTAGTGTCAAGATCATCTTACAATTAATTGATTGCACACGCAAGTTGTGAGCTTTGCACAAAGGTAGGGGGTAGTTCTGGTACTAATGGCATAGGGAGCCTGAAATAAAAACAGTTAGTTTATGGCCCTTACGATTCTTTTATCTGGAGATTTAAAGAAAACATTGAGCTTACAAACTGATAGCAAGCCCTGCATTACAGAGCAGATGGCCTGCCTTTGCTAAACATAATCAGCAGGTAGTAAGGCTCAATAGCTTGCTAGGAAACAGGTAAGGTATATACAAGATACAGCTGTTGTTAGACAGCAACATCTTCCCCCCCCTACTTGAAGAGTTTATGTGCTTTTGTCATATGGGCCATACATGTATAAAATTAACATGTTACTTAACTGTTAAGCAGGGTGCAGGGCAAAAGTCAAAGATTCATCTTAAGATCCAGAATGGGAAATACTATCAGGAATGATTCTTAAATATATTAATATGTACTTTATCAGAAACATCATTGGTTTATAAAGCAGGAAACGGTGCTAAAAAAAAAAATCTCATGGACAAAATCTAGCATTTAATATCTTAAAAGGAAAATGCATGATTTGCTTAATTTCTGAGAAGGTCCAATAAATCTACTAATCAGCTACACTCACACCAGCCAGAGATTTTGCAAGCTAGTAGTCCCCTTGTCCACATTACTGTTTAGTCATTTCTAAGGTTAAATATGACCACTTTTAATTATCTGTTTAAGTCCATCCAGCTTCCTCTATTCCACATTTTAGTTTAACGCACAAGAAAAGCAGAGAAAAGCCATTATGGCCAAGCTGTGGTATCTCAGTCACAGAAATTGTTCTCTCCCAGAAAAACAGAAGTATGTTGAAGAAGAATTGCAGAACAGCTCAGGCAATGCTTTACAAAGTTCTGCAAAAGCTCAAGAAAAGCAGAGCTCTAACTTTTTTTTTTAAAGCCATGTCTGGATACAAACAATGAAAACCTTTCCACTCTACAAATACTGTTTGTAATACCAACACCTTCTTCACAGTAAATACTGACAAGCATCTCTCGGGCTGAGTTCCTACCCAAAGAACTAGCACTCAAGGTTTCCACAGAATCCACACTACGTAACAAAAAAGCTGTTGAGAAAGGCTAACATTTATTATGACCTTCAGAAGGCAGTATAAAACTTTCAGCAAAACAAGGCAGCAAGTTTCCATCCTGAAAGTAAGTTTGTAACCTTTTCACTCTGATCCCTAATTTGAAACCAAAAGGAATGGTCTCATATTAAGAATCTATATTCTTTTTGTTTCAAAGTGCAGAAGAACCACACAGGTCCACTTGCCAGCAGTCCTAAAGACACAATACAATTTTTCACTTGGCTTTTAAATTTACTGCTTATAGCACCATGCTTACCTACCCTGATCAGGAAAAATACGCACCTAGAAGACTGGAAGGTAGGACACCTCATAAATCAGGAAAGACATCTTAGTTGCTCAGAAGCAGCCATGGCAGTATCCCAGAGAACAAGCAGCAAAGCAGTTTTTAAGATATGTGCCTGTTCCTACCTGTATTTTCCCAATACAATTATCCTTAATAAATAGTTAAATTATTTACAAATTAGGGTTTTTTAATTGACCAATTGCTGAAATATATTTTCAGCTAAACAAAACAATAAAGTATGCAGTTATCACAGAACTTGATGTAGAGACTGAACCTGTATCACATTACGTACATTTATATTACACTAAATGTATTATACCCCATATAGAAAGCTAATAACAAGAGGTATCACAAATTGCATGAAACATACTATTTTCTTTGCCTAGTATTAGAAAAAGCAATGGAGATCTGGAACACTAGTTGGGTGATGCTGACTAAACTTCTGACTGTGCATACACTAACAGTGTCCGTACCGATTTTGTGCGGTTCTGCTCCAGCCTTCACAGTAAGCTACCCAAGTCTGTTGCCATCCCCAACAGACATTCAAGGGTCAGTGACTTCACTGCATGAAACTGTATGTTCATTAAACCGCTGCACTAGGAACAAAAGACTTCGATATGTACAGAGGTGTAAAAAGCTGCTAATGCTCCATGCTTCAGTTCATAAAAAATGGGGTTACTCTGATAGGATTAGAAAATACGTCTCAAGCTTGCACTTTTTATTTAAGCTTCCAGAAAGTTTCCTAGTGTTGATCTAATTTTCTAGATCGCTGCCTGCACCCAACAGTGTTAGAAATTGTAAGTTGAGAATTCTACTTTCTTTCAAGTTTGGAATGCAATGTTGGGTCCTGAAAAGCCTAAGCTACATAAATATTTCAAAGGTAGAAAATTACTTGAAGGTATAAAAGAACAAAGGGCAATTTCAAATCAGCTTTTACATGCCAAAACCATAAAGGCTTTCTTTAAAACATACACCTGTAGCTTTGTCACACACACGACAGCTTAAAGCAATGAACTCAAGGGGCTACAGGCAGTATTTTCACAAATGAACTGAAGGAGAACCCAAAAGTCATCTTGCAAATTGTACACTCAAGATCTGAAAAAACATTATGTAGCAACAGTGCATCGAGTTTCTGAGAAGGTTGTTACTCTAAACCATGACACATACCACCGACACATGTCCAAAATACACACCGCAGTTCAGGTTCTCCATTTCAATCTCATTTGCTTCAACGTTAACAGTATCTTTAAGGAAAGCACCATTACCACACCTCCTTTCATCTCAAAACCAAACAACATGATATAGCACCTGATGTCATCAACTAGTTCAAACCACTTTGCATCTACTATAGCATCCACTCAACATATAGCAAGCTGACAATAAGTAGGCTTTCAGTCTCACCTATGTAACCCACTGAGATTATTCCAAACCCAGCATGTTTAATTATAACACAAGATCAGGCTGCTGTCCAAGAAAGCCCTGGCTGTGTGGCCCAAGAACACTCAGTACTTCCGATCCTCTTGATAGGGGCCTCCCTGGGCAAACCAAATTGGTTTCTGTTTTACACCAATGCCCTTGTTGTTCCACTGCTCATTCTGTATACCACTTAGTTACAGTACAGACTCCAATCTAGAGCAAACTAAGTAGCTTCTTAAGAGACATCTCTACAGTACATGCCAGGGTATAGAAAACAAACAAGACAGAATCACAACAGTCAGTCCAAGGACAACAGGGGGCCCTGGAGTGCCAATACGAGACAGCGCAGGCAAAAGCATCCAAAGATACTGCCCGTCTCAACGTCCACTGAGGATAATTTTTTTAATGAATATTAACATTCTCTTTTATTCTTCAATTCTTTGGCACTTAAGCATTCAACACAATACAGTAAGCACTCAAACTAGGACTTCTCTAATTAGAAAAATCCCTTGCTAGTGTTAAGAAATGTGGGTTTGTTTGAGGTTTGGTTTTTTCTGCAAAAGAGCAGCTTTCCTACCTTGTACCCAGTAACAAGTTCCTGGTCATCACATAATGAACTTGCGACTATCAAAGCTGTGTTTTGTTCCAAAATAAAGGACTGATCATTTCTTCTAGACTAAACAGGCAGAAAGCTTAAAGACCACAGTTTATTTAGGACATTCTGCCATAGCATTTTATCCTTGCTCAGAGTTACATTATTGATAGAATAGAGCTAAAACTATAAAATATTTGTTTTTACACTGGCCAATTGTGGTATCAGCTACAACAAACCAGAGAGATTTTTTTTGTTTGTATTTGGAACCTTACTACTGACGCATCTTGAAAAAATGGCTAAAGCCCACACCACGAGTCAGAATACAATCCTTACTACCCATTTTGCAAGTCATTTCCAAGCGTACAATAGGTAGAGACTAAAGGAATTAATTTAAGTTAGTATGCCTTAATTTACTTACTATTTGTCATATAAGGAAACATGATCTTAAAAATGTAAAAGAAAAAGCTATTCTGAGGTACTTTGAACATATACATAAAGTACAGATCTACTCTACTGAACAAAGCACACTGCAGAAGATAAGATAGCCAAGGAATTCACTACTCCTGCTTATTACAGCAAAAAGACAAGAAGAAAGTTGCTTTACAACTTGCAGTCCAAGTAGGAGGGAGGCCACGTTCTATGAGATTATAGGCATGCTGCTGATAACAGCAAGAGGTTGGGCTCAGCATCCCAGTAATCCCTCCCTCTGTGTGGGAACCAGCACTAGATGATTTTTAAATTGGTCCCATCCTTGCTAAAGGGCTGCTACTATAACTTAGCTATTAGACAAGTCATTCCTATCCAGTTCCCATGAAAATTAATGGCAAGATATAAAACAGAGCTGCTATTAATGTAATAAATTAAATTTCTGGAAGTAAAACAGATAATGTAAGATCTCAAGGGAATGCTGTTTTGTCATAGAACTGTCCTTTCTGTACATATTTGCTAAAGCTTAAACTGCAGTAGTCTATGGCTGCATTAACTGTTTGTGTTCACAAACCAAAATACTAACAAAATGTGGGAAATATGAAAGAACCTGTATTATTCCATCTGCTACAAAGAGTATTCTAAAATAAAGCAGTTATATTATCGGTGCTACATTAGCTTGGATGCAAGTAATCAGTGCATCTCCTTTCTTGTAGTTCATAAAGCAGAGGTGATTTCAAGTGGGGCAATTATTTGCTAGCTATTATAAATCAATGCTTATTGAAAAAAACTTATTTTCTTTAGCAACACACAGCTACGTAAGTTAGAATTTTATTCCTCTCACTTCAAAGCATGATCTTTAAGGTGTAGGATTCTATTAAGTTTTCATTCATAATTCTTCCCTATGATGTTCCATTACATAAAGATTTAGGAAAAAAAAAAGTCTTGAAAGTCCAGATTAAGATTTATGTAGGTATTTATGAAAACTAAACTGAAGAATTATTTTTATACGCATTTTGTTTAAAAGTAAAGGTCTAGAAAACGTCGAGAGTTCAAATTACAAAATTTTCTTAATGTTTAGCAAACTAAAGATGCTTTCATGTGCCTGATCAAATACTTACTCTCAAATGTTTTTTAAGTATTAAGAAACTAATCCATGTATCTAGAAATAAGGAACTGAAATACATATAGTTCCCAGGCGTGTAAGAAATCTACAGTTAAAACTGAACTACTACTCACTTCCTCAGTTAAGATTATCTGCATGTGGCTCCTCAAATAGTAAATAATACTTATATAAGATTTAGAAACCATTAAATACTAATTTTTATATGACTGTTGAAACCACCCAATACCACTAGTGACAGCCCAACCGAGGCAGCCAGGCACAGCAGTTTGCACAGCAGCTAGCCAACAGCAGGGCATACCAAAGAGGGCCAGCAGCTCTTCTCAGAGCAACAAGCAGCTGCTCAGTACCGGTGGTGCCACAGGGCACAGTGCCCAGCAACCACTGCGGCAACAGTCCCTGTCACACCATAGGTCCCAACACAGACTGCGGTCCCGAGGAAGGATGCATCTGAGAAGGTCTGGGGCCCCTCACTGAGGCAGCAGGCACTAGGCTACTTGCCTTCAGGAGGTGTGTGCTGGTGGGGTATACGTGTTACCAAGGGAAGGAAATATGGGAGGAGGTCAGCACAATGCACAGCATCAGAGACAGCAAAAAAAGAGATCGAATTTATCTTCTCCGAGACCCTGAAGCTTCAGGAGTTTGAACACCTCAAATGTACTGAAGGAAGGTAGTCTGCTTATTACTGTGCATCTGTCAAAGAGCTACAAAGATTGTTATGGAATTGGAGTATCTGACATACCAGAGGCTGAGAGGTGGGGTTGGTTAAGCTCCAGAAGAAAAGGCTCCGCAGGAGAATCTTACAAGTGTGTATAAATGCCTGAGGACAACTACCAAGCTCTTCTCAGTGGTCTTATGATGAGAGGCAATGGGCACAAAAGGAAACATAAGAAATTCCATTTGAATGGTAAAAAAAATAAGAACTTTTTTTACTGTGAGGGTCATCAAACACTGGCACAGACAGCCTGCAGAGGTTGCAGAGTCTCCATTCTTGCACTGTTGGAGACAGTCAAAACCCATCTGGGCAAGGTCCTTAGCAGCCTGCTCCAGTAGACCTGCTCCTGGCAGAGAGGCTAACACCTTAACTGCTTTGTTATTATCTGTAATTACTGAATTAACTCAAACTGTCTAAGACTAAATGTATAGATTATTCTATAATAGTTTGAGAACAGTCTTACTACATCTCTTCATGCAAAACTAGTAGCTGAATAAAAGGAAGAGAGACAAATATCATTTACACTTCAAGTTGGCCTTCAACAACACTCCTCTCAAAGATGCTAAAAAAAAAATCAAATAATGAGAAAAGAGAATATTATAAGGAAACTTACAGTGTCTGGAGGCAAAGCAGATTAAAAGATGAAATCATCTTTATGGGTAGGCAAACAGCACTAAGAATTGGTGCATCTTGCTAAGTCTGAGAGTCTATTAATAAACATATACATTTGCTAACTTCCTCTTTAGACAGCAGTTATTTAAGCCAACTCAAAAATCTGGAAGGAATTTCAGGAACCTCAAAGAAGGGTAGCCAAAAGGGGCAAGATGACATTGAATTGACTACAGGGACCAGTTCAACAAAACTTAGTGAGGAGCAACGCACACTGGAACTAAAGCAGTCAGTGAAACCCCAACGAGTGCGGGTACTAAAAAAAAAAGCAGCATGAAAAATTTTTGGTTATGAAAAATAGTAAAAACTAGATAGCACAATGCCGTGCTATAAAACAGCAAAGGCTCATCTGCAATATGACACACGGTACCCTCCTTCACCATATTACAGAAGGTTATAGAAGCATCAGAGTCAATAACAAAAGAAAGAACATTAACTGAGAGTACAAAAAATGTTCCCATGGAGCAAAACTGTTAAGACTTGAAAGACTTATCCAAGGAAAAGACACAAGGAGACACTCAAGAAAAAAAAAAAATATATATATATATACACATACACACCAGTCCCCAGACTGTCAGGTGACAGACCAGCAAGCCATCTAGATAAAGTATCTTCAAAATGAAGGACAAAAATATTTCTTCTACTTGAAAGTCAGACCCAGATTGAGTTTTCATCCATCTGCAGAACAGTGTAATCACATGATACTGCTGCTTACTTGGATTAGAAATGAGAGCAATCAAAAATGTTTACATACAACTTTTAGAAATTGCCATCTAAGGACAGGACTGAAAACCAGTCAGTTTTAGCACTACTTAAAGAACCATCAAATCAAGCACTTCTCTTATGAATGAAAAATAAGCCAAAAAGTATGTTTTAACACTAACTTTTTTTTTTTAAGAGGTTTTAAACTAATTTAACCTCACATTTAAAACCTCTTTCATTACTTTGATGCATGTAACTAGATTAGCATAACTACAGAATAGCAGTAAACTACATCTATTTTTTTAGCGTTAGGTCAATGTAATAGCTTTAAGAGAACACCTTTATTGATAAGGCTACACTAACAGCAAATGACTCTGCAGGACATTTAGTGTTTCGTTTCCATCCATCTCTTCACTTCATGAATAAAGTACAGTAAAAACTTTAAATTTAGTTGGGGGTTTGGTTGAAGGAGATTTTAGAGGATATACAGGCAGCACACAAAAGCTTATAACTTGAGGCATTCATTTAATGCAGAGTGGTGGCAATAGCCAGTCATCTTTAGAATTTTATAGGCATGTTTCATCCCTGTGAAATTAAGGTACTGCCTCTAAAGAAGGCCACAAAGATAAACTGCTAACTAGCTTTCAGACATGATAGGAAGATTATTCTCCCTATCTAAGCAACTTGTTGCAAGTTAATCTGCACTTGGAAGAAGAGATCTAACCAATGTGAATTCCAACAAGAGGGGAAAAGACAATCTATCAGGCACGAGGCTAATGACCCTGCAAGTTACTTATCAAGAGTACAAGAGAAATGCTCCAGAACTGGAGGCAGAAAGATATATGTGCGTGCATGTATGTATGCATAAACAGTAGTGGCATTAACTCTTCTATCCCGAGGAGGGACAGCATACTAAAGGAACCACCGTCAACTTTCCAGTTTGACACGGTCAATTTCCAGTACTCCGGATTCTTCACCTACATATTTACAATCCCAAAGCCAGGCCAAAAGAGTACAAAAACATGAATGCAGCTGAATAAAATGAATCATTACTTTTATATCAGGTTAGTTTTCAGCCAATGTGTTCCCACTGTGGCTTCCCTGTACTGGTTTCAAGGGCCACGCAAACATGGGAAGGCAGGCACACTACAGCAGCACCAGTATCCACCAGTGCACGTTGTTGTGGAACTACGTCCTTCGTTGCAAGGTAATTCTTGCTGGCCAAACTGTTACTCGGTGTGCTTCCTTGTACATCGTACTACCTACAGTTCTGGCCCCAGGGCCCGACCCTTTCCCTGTGAGGACAAGGAGACCACAAGTGCATTTGAATACTAGAGGCCTACTAGGTCTGCTCTATTTCCAAGGGCTAAGAGCCTCCCATACTTCATTGTCCTTGTGTTTTTCCACTAAACTTGCTCCTCAGACACAATGAACTATAAACAATGAGTGAAGTAGTTTCCTCAGATTCAGGGACATCTTTTTATTTACGTTTGGGGCTTTTCCTCTTCTGTAGCTGTGCATCAATTAGCTTTTGAACAGAAAAACTAGATACACAAGGAAACAATGGAAATGCTTATATAGTGCATACATAAGCAAGGAAATGAGCTTTTTACTGCTATGAATATCAAAGTATTATATTCTAGTTACATTCAAGACTTTTCATAAAAAATCCTCATAAACAACAGCATAAGTTTTTTCATTATCACTCCTAAATCCTGCAATGATATTAATTATAGTTATTCAACTTATTTACGCAGTGCTGATGCCACATTCTGGAGACAGCCTCCCTGCCTTGCCTATACTTTTGGTTCCTTCCACTCTTTATCTACAAGGGAGAGTCCTTTCTTGACTACACCCTCCTCCTTCTGCCTCCTCCCATTTTGCCTTTCATACTGAAAAATATCCATCCATATACTAAAAATAACAAGAATAGCACATGCTATGATTACTCAATTCCCTCCCATTTTGCCTTGCATAGAGACAGGCATCCATTATTAAGAGGTTACAAAATGTTAAGAGAAAAATATTTCATGCTCAATTCCTCCTTCTGAGAAAAACACCAGGCAAGAGACAACTACTGGCTGGTCCCAAAGCACCAGGCACACAAAAACCTCAGGCAACACATACACTTAGGGTAACAGCTAAGTAATCTTGCAGTTAAAAAAGGTTGAATCCTGTGGTACTCTGGATCAACTGCAAGATTCCAGATACCTTAGTGTTGCTAGAGAGGTTAGAGAATATTTATGCCTCTCAAAGATCAGCATTTCAGATTTTATAGTAGTTTTTTGAGAATGATTAGACCATTAAGCTTTGTATTCCAAAGCAAAATCACACAGGAAAAAAAACAAAAAAACAAACAAAACACTTTAATTACGAATCCCACTTTTTAAATTCACTAAACTTGATTCAAACTCCCTTTCCACTGCCAGTTTTGAGTGGCAATCAGCCCAAACACAAGAGGCTAACTAGACTAAGCACCATAATCGGTATCATGACAATGACCAGGCTAGGGTTTTCTCAAACATTAAAATCATAGTGACTTTATCCCATTAGTGATTCCTTTTCTTTCTACAGCATGCCTGCCAATCCATCAGTGTTCAAAAAGAGCTATACTAAGTGCAATCTGCCATTTCTGGTCATAGTTCCCCTTTATGACAAGCAAAATACTGTATCAGAATTTGTTTTGTTCAGTTCACTCTTGATCCTGTCTTTATCAAGATAAAAAACAGCAGACAAACAGTTTCTAGGAGATGAAGTCCAACATTAAGGAACAAAAAGTTCTGTTTGACAGCTGCTGCTTAGCCCTTAGTGCCCAGACTCATTAAAGTACTTTCAAGTATTAAAAAAGGACACCTTTTTATCTGCTGTTTTGCTATTTACAGGAGGCACATTTGTATTTGCAGTCCTCCTTCACATGTGCACACGTCAGCTAGTCAAGGCAGATATCTCATGCTGTTTCCCCAGCTTAAACCCATTCGGATTTAAAAAATAATAAATAAAATAGCATCTTCAGAATTACCCAAACCAGAGCACATCTGACAGCACAAAACAAAATGCAGCTGTAGCCTCTTTATTTTTTTAATAAAATAAAAAGTGATGCAGGAGGTGCTGGCTGCATCCAGGACTCAGAATTCTTCCTCCTCTTTCAAGCAGGACGCAAAACTACTTGGCTCTAAAGCCAGGACCCATTTTTTCCCCCACCGCATTTTCTGCAGTTGTGCAAATTTTCAAAAACATGGGTGGAGCACACCCACAATCTCACTGGTGCAATTACTCTTCTGGAAAGTAAGAGATAGTAATTGCAATCCTCCTCTTGTCGATTATTCTGACTACTGCACTATTACCTAAAAGACATTTACTTATTTTTCTTTAATTACAAGAAAACTATTTTGAGAGGTTGTTACTAGAGAACCAGATCCTCAGAAAAAGCAAGTACAACTCTGTACCACAAACAGTGTATCAACCACCCAAGTGTTTCCATATTTCTGACTGGCCAGTGACTCTCAGGTCACTATGGGTTCTTCTCTGAACAAGCTCATTCTTCTGCAGCACCGGCTAAGGAGCCTAGGCACCTACTTCTGGATGTTCGTGAAGCGGGCACTGACACCTGATGTGCCGACATGCATAGTTTCCCATCTTTTCTACCTCAAGAACACCAAGCAATACACCTTGTACGTCACCACAAACAGTTCAAAGGCTGCAGAGCACATCACTTCATGCTCCACCACAGCTTTCCAGCTTTCTTCAGTCTAAACACCTGCCCTGGTTTTCCACGCCAGACAAAAACATTACATCAGGGAAGGAAAATCAGCTTCTTTGTCTCCTACATCTTAACTCTGGGGTCACTTATCCCAACATTAAGGAGGACAGACATTTCAAAACTCTTAAAGGTCTGTAACACCACACCATACTTAAGAAAATTTCCTAGAAGGCTCACACCTTTGGAGGGCTACATAGCTAGAACACCCTTTTTTAGTAAGGAACAAAACCATAAAAGACGATGTGTTTTTTTAGTATTCTGTTTTAATATTTTAACATGTAAGCTACCTTTTAAAGCAGCCAACTTCATCATTATTTACAATAACAATTATTTATTAATTCATTATTATTGTGAGAGCCAAAACATGTACTTCCCCAGCTTGAAGTCAGAGCACAAGATGTTTAGAACTTGTATAAAATAAAGTAGAATATATGCTCACCTTTGAAATAATTCTTACCTGCCTAGAATGATTTAGATTAGTAAAGTCAGAGTGGAGATTTGACTGTGACAGTACTGTTATGTCTTTAGAGTTTAGTAAGCATCATTAACTTCACTATTGAGTTCTGGGTTATTGGTTACAGCAGCAAATATACACATCGAAATGCTGTTTTTGGTAACTGTTAAGCCTATTCTTGACATGTTTTAACTGCCACTATACTCGACCCTTAATTAACAATACAGACTAATCATCAGGCTAACGGGGGCGTGGGAATAAAACTTCTTGGGACCAAGAACACGCTTTCTGTCCCCATAACGCACGATGACAGACGCCTAAAAATACTGCTGTGGCAGGAGTCAGAGTGCACCTGCAGCTTCTCCCCCTGCAGCTTCCCCCCCGATGTCCCTGGAGCAGGGCTGTGGAGGGAGCAAGGAGAGGAGCTTCTCTTCGCCTCAATGAAACGAGTATTTCCGAGTCCCTCAGCACAGCCCCACGTGTTTGCTGCGGTGCAGGCTCCGGCCCGGGCCTCTCGCCTGTTCTGAGAGGTCTCGCAGCCTGCAGACAGAAAGCCGGGCAGGGCAGCAGCAGCCGACCCCGGCCACACCGCGGGCCAGCCCCGCCAGCCCCGCGGGGCACGGCCGCTGACAGCCGGAGCGCCTGCTGCGAGAGCTACCGGCCGGGACACCTTGTCTGCTGGGGCTGGAAGCGGGGGAAGGCCCGCCGGCGGAAAGGGCTGGAAGCCACCCTGACCCTTTCCCTCGCCACCCCTCACCTGTTTTGAACGCCAGCTGCTTGTCCTCGCCGCCGCCGAAGAGCTGGAGCATAGAGACGAAGAGGACGCCGCAGGAGTTCTGGATGCCGAAGACGGCGCCGTTGCACCACATGGCGGCCAGCATCACCACCCAGCCCCAGCCGCCCTCGGGGGGCTCCGTCGCCGCCCGGAGCTGGGCCCCGCTTTCGTCGCTCGGCGCGGCCGGACCGCCGCTCTCGGGGCGCCACCGGCCGCCGTTCTCCCGCCGCGGCTCCGCCGGCAGCGGCGGGTCGGTCAGTGGGGCGGCGGCGGGGTCCCCCGCGCCCTGCGGCGCCAGCTGCTCGCTCACCGGCGCCATCCTCAGCCGCGCCGCCGAGCGGGCGCGAGACCCCTCCCCGCGCGCGCCGCTTCTGCCGCCCTCCTTCTCCTCCTCCTCCTCGCGACCTCTCGGCCCCCGCCCGCCTCAGCCCCTCGCCGCGGGAGCTGCGGGCATCCTGCGGCGCGGTGTCCGTTCGTCCGTCCGCCTGTACGCGTGCGAACAAGCGAGCGAGGCTGTCCCGCCGCTCACGCCCGTCCGCCCCGTAGGCGCGCCTTCCCCAGCCCCCCCCCCCCCCCCCCGCCCTTCTTCCCGCCGCGCCGCGCGCCGAAGGGTGACCCGCCGCCGCCGCTTTATTTTAAAAGGGGGGCTCCCGTGGGGGCGTCAGCGGCACGAGGGCTTTCCTCGGCGCCGATTGGCTGAGGGAAGGGAGGCGGGGGGGGGGGGGGGGAGGGGGGGGGAGGCCCCCCCCCCCTCCCCCCCCCCCCCCCGCAGCCCGCCCCTCCCGTCCTTCGCCTCTTCAGCGACGGGGATGGGGCGGGGCCGCGGCGTGTCAGCGGCGACGGTAAGCGCTCGTGCCGCGGGCCCTTCGTCGCCGCTGCCGCCGCCGCGCGGGGCGAGGGGGAGCGAGGCTGGAAGTCAACAGTTAACGGCCGCCGCTCGCGCTGGGCGGGAGGCGAGCGCCTCAAGTCTCCACACACAGGTACCGCACGCTGCCCTCGGCGGGGAGAGCAGTAAACAAGCCCCTGGCCCCGCTCCCAGCCCCAGTTAGTTCCCCGTCAGGCAGGGCAGCTACACCCAGCGGTGTCCCGCTGCGGCTACCCTTTCTGGGCAGCCGTGACCTGAGGGAAAAGTCTGAAACTCCCTCCCGAACAGCAACCAACAACCGAGGAAAGGTTTGCTAGCAATAGCCAAGTAAAGAAAAAAACACCACGAAACGCTACGCGAGGGGCGCCGCTCCTCCGCGCCTTCCTCCACCCACCCACCCCACCCCCTGCTCGCGTACGCTGACAGCCGTTGCTCGGCCCTGCCTGGCGCCCGGTGGCTGCCGAAGAGCTCGCCATCGCCCACCGACCCTCTCGAGAGGAGGGCCTGGGTTCTGCGACGTCAGCCTGTCAGGCTCCGTGGCCCTCGGGCCATCGGCTGTCCTCACGGAGCAGCTCCTCGGGACAGTTCTCCACCTCCCCTTGGGCCACGCTTAGCACTTCGCCGGGGTTGATCGTGGTGAAACCGTTTCTCTCCAGTTGCCTTTTTTTTTTTTTTTTGGGGGGGGGGGGGGGGGGGGCACAGGAAGAAAAAGAATATTGCACTTGCACACCTCATGAAATGTTTCCCGCTTGCACAGAGGCATCAACCCTCGACCTTTCCTTTCTACACCCAACAAAGTGAAAAGATAGGGAAAGCTGACGTAAGGAGTGTTAAATGACAAGCTTTTTGACTGGTGATCTTGCTTCCAAACTCTCAACCGCACATCTGTTCGTGTCTTTGGCAGCTACTTATATTTTAAGCAGTTTGGCCCTGATGAGGAAAGGTTGCTTCTTGACAGAAAATCAGTATCCAGATTTAGTCCCTCCCCATGAGACCTGGAGGGCTCAAACCAGCCCCTTGCATTCATACACCATCCCTATTTCTTCCCTCAGAAGCTGAGCTGCTACTGCTGTGTTAGTTGCATCATCCATGTCCCCTGCCTGCCTATTAAAGTCTCTTCCTCCTTTTACTGACCCTGAATCACCTTATGCCTCCTGCCTCCCAGGGAACAAAATAAATAGTCCAAAATAAAGCACAGATTCTTAATATCGTGCCTCGCTCAGCACGAATTAGTCAGTCTCCACATGAAAAGTAGTAGCTTAAAGAAAGAACACCATATAATGGCGTAATGAAAGCCTGTGTAATAATGCTCATTGAATGGGTCTCAGCTTTAAGGCTGCCTGGCTTTTAAAATTAATTGACCTTCAGATTTTTAATTTTCATGTTTTAAAATAAGTTACATTTCTTTAAAAAGTTTACAGATATATTTATTATAATAACAAAGTGCACTTTATAGTTGCAGTAAACTTGCTTCACACTCCCTTTGTCCTGTTACCCCTGCCCATCTAAGTTAAACATAAAAACATTTCACATACACATACAATAGCAGTAGAATATGGGAAAAAAATAAAAGCCTGTAACAAAACACAATAAAGCTGTATGAAATACATAATTGTCAAAGCAAAGAGAGAACTTTTGGCTGACTATCGAAAAACACATCTGTTCCCCCCAAGGAACAAGTATGAAAAGCCCCAAACCTATCATAAGCTTAAATATGCTCAAAATATTTCATAAGCAATTTAACATGCAGAAGCTAATGCTTCACATTCTCCAGCAAGTCTTTGTCCAGTGGCTGGTGTCCAGATCTATTGAGCTTTCTTAGAATAAATCAAGCTTCGCCCACTAAGATAGAACATTTTTTAATAGTTGTGACAGAGCGAACCTTTTTTGGAACCAGTTTCAATCTTGACTACGTTTGCCAGCAATGATTAACTTCATTAAACTTTTGGTTGCAGAGGAAATAAACAAGGGCAAAATCCAAGACTGGATCTTAATATGACTGATCAAAAGGGGTCCGACTCTGTGAGCGCTTAAATACATTCCTAACTTTTAGTTAGACTCCTCAAGTCACTTCAGCTACCTTCTGAATGGGTGCCTGCCGACAGTGTGATGGACAGTCTGATTAGCTTGAGGGAAGAACCAAATCATTTTTCTGTTTTGGACAGTGGTCAATTAAGCACAAGACTAATTCCTTCTCCACATGTTTTTCAATACGATATTTATGTACCGCAGTTTCATTTCCCTGTTTCCCATAAACACTGTAATGACTCCCCCTCCTTTTTGAGATAAAAGGATGTGTTTTTAAGAAAAACATTGTGAACATATTGTGTACAACTTCTACTTTTGGGCATCTTTAAATAGATTCTATTTTCTAGTCGTTAAGTATTTCTTATGCCCTGGTTAGTATGAAATAACTATCTTCTCTATCTTGCTATCTTCCCTTCCTATTTTCCCTCGGGAATGGCAAGTTACAAAATCTGATTTTCCAGTACATGCAATTTTTTGTAAATTAGATGGCTATAACCACTCTACATATTCCTTCAGTATTCTGTATCTTATTGTCCTATTGCTATTTATCAAAACTAAAAATAAATAGGTTTATATTATCAAAAAATTAGGGCACATGGGACGTTCCTTTACAGGCCTTGAGTAGTTATCTAGGGAAACTCTGTACCTCTTTGCTCTTTGGTACACTCTGCTCCAAGTCAAGAGCTAAGTCTCTTTCCTTTCAAGACAAGTTTCTTGATATCTCAGCCTTTTCCCTAATAATTCCCAAGAACAAGAACAATAAAGGCTCACTCACCATAGTCAGAGAATCTTCAGTTCCCACCTTCCATAGAAAATGTACTTTGCAAGTAGAATATGGGCCTGTTTGACTTCAGCTTGATTTCTAAAGTTTTTGTAACCCAAATAATTCACAACAAAATAATTGGTGTTTAAATTCTTGCTATCAAAGAATTTTAAGAAAGACTATCTGAAATAATAATAAAACAAAACAAAACTCTGGAAAGATGTAAAAGGAAAGCCATCCTCATGGTTCTGTTATTCAAGCTCTGTATGATCACAAGAAAAATAATTTTAAAAGAAAGGGAAAAAGAAGGAAGACAGATGTGAGAGAATTGCTGTAAAAATAGTGAAAATAAAGAGATTTCAGACTTTTATACAGATAACTGTATCTATTTCAGATTAATTTTTGTTATGATCAAGGAAAAAAAAAAACCAAAACAACACCAAAACAGAGGAAAGTGAAAAAATTAACAGATCATGTATAAGCTGAGAAATGCCACGTGAGAAACAGCTTGGTTTTCTCTAAGATTTGTTCCTGTTTATAGTCATTTACTTACTTTACATATTTTATTGATACTCTATGGCTAATAAGTGAACAGCAATTGTGCATGCAAAAGACATAATGCTTGCAACAGACATCTGCTGTGGTGGTACTTAGGTTATGCCTCGTTTAGGATCGATATATAAAATGCTGGTGCCAAAAGAGGCATTTGCCCTGTTATTTGTGGGCTCTCAAAAGCCCTGGACCAGGAAATGGCATCTTCTGCAACCCTATCTGAAATTCTAGCCAGCTCCCTATTAAACATTCACTTGCTTTCTCACAAGCTATTGAAAACAGAGCAATACTTCACTAGCCTCCAGTAACCCTCACATGCAGCATTTTCTTTGACCATAAGGAACGTTTCAATTGCCGACTACTTTAACAACAAAAAAAAATTACCTGTTTAGTTGAAGTATGCCCTTAGTGACACCAAGACAGCTTTTTCCATAAATAATTTTATTTGTAGAGCGTTTCAAAATTAGGTAGTATTCTGCAAAGGTAAAGTGGACAGGATGCCAAGCCTGAAGAGTACATGTTTAGAGAGCTTTAATTCTTCCTTCTTATGTTAACCTTATTAGAATTTGTACTGCAATCTCAATGAAAAGGGTATGCAAAGGGTATGCCTACATCATCCAGGAAAAAAACAAAAAAAAAAAACCTCTTTAGTAATATGCCTAACTTTGTCACAATTTTGCAAAAAACAGTGCAATAGATGCAAGCCCAAGGAAGCTAGAGACAATGTACGGAGAGAACATGAGGCTAACACAAAATTATGTGACCACTTAGACTAATGCCCTTAGCAATTAAGCTTTTTTGTTGTTTTATTTTCAACTAAAATTAATAATGCACCTATTCAAGAGAAGGATTTGGCCTTAAGTCAGAAAGATGAGATAAACAGGATAACCATTAAAACACAAAAACATATGGTATCACCAACTGCGTGAAGATCAACATTAGATTAAATCCTATTCAGTGAGCAGTGTTTATGCATCTCTCAGCCAGACAGGATGTTCTACTGATGTTTCAGACTGGGCTCCAGCTGCGTCCTATGAAGTACAAGGACTGTGTCTCACTGCTGAAGCAAATGAGTCACATTTTCAAAGATAAAAAAAGCACAGATTTTACTTGTTTACTGTGGGGAGCACTGGGAGCATCTAACTTTAGTTTTAGCATTTGTTAATACCTATAGTACAAGTTTCCTGAAGTGCTATTAGTTGTCAAGATAGAGGTTCCCTTCTACTTCACAAATAGCTAGAGAATTTTCCTTTTTGTCCTTACAAAGAGAAAAACCAAGCAGAATGAGAGTGGGAAAGAGAGTAGCCTAAATGTCTAACTATTAAAGCTGGGAGTAAGCAACAGGTCCGATTGCACTTTTTCATTTATTTAAAACAACAATTAGAGCCTTAATGTTTTCCTCTCTTGGGTTCACCTGAAGCATGGGTTATGACTCAAGTCTGCCTCTTTTACAAATTCCATTGTAGTTTTTTATTCAACAAAGTGTAGATGGGACTTGACAGCCTGTTATCTGGGGCATAGTTAACAAGTAACTGCTACTATTAAAGGTAGCCAAGTGAAAGAAAGTGATAGTCATTAACTGTAAAAGCCCTCAGCCCTCTGCAAATCTCCAGTTGCACAAAGCTAGGTTTTTGATAACAGACTTCTAGTGTAGGATTCCTCCATCCTACCCTAGCACTGTGTCCACTGTGAACATCTGATCAGAGCTGGTCATCTGCACAGTGTTAGCAGGAGGGAACAGGGAATTCCAGGGGACCAATTGCTTTTAATAAGTGATGTTAAAGGAGCCCAGATGACTAGCTTAGCTGTACAAGTGAGAACTCTAGGCATCTAAAATTTGGTGAAGTTAATTGCGCCCTCGGATATTAAGTTGAACATCTTAAGATCATTTTTATTCAGACCCCAAACATGGAATTTGTTTTGATCCTGTTGCTAAATGAGGAAGTGTGAAGAATACATTGTCCTAGCATGATCATTCACCTCTTTCTTGGCAGTGAAATAACTAACACTGTTGGCAACACTCTCATTCAGCTTCAAAGTTAACATCTCTTTCAAATGAGCAGGAACTGCTTCAAGCCATTGTTTCAGGCTGTCTTCAGACTTGGTTTGATACTATTAACCAGGTCAAGCATTTCATATTGCACCCATTATCATAGGATCTAAGCACCTCAAAGTTCCTTCCTTTGTTTACATAGATTTAATATCTTCCAGACCACCTTTGCAATCTCAATAACTCAATTTTGTTTTCATCAAAAGTTTGGAGCATCAGAGAAGGAAATATTTGATCAAATAAACTTAATCCGATTGTTGTCTAGAAGCAGATTTTGGTTGTCTGCTGAGTTGTTACTCAGTTAACATTTCAGGTTGCAAAAAGTCCAAAAATCAAAGAGCTACCAATCACCTGCCAATACTACCTGAGTACCAAACCACCACAAATAGAAGTGACACTAATCTTGCTTGCTTTTTAAGAATTTCTATTAAGATTAAATTAACTTTGTTTATTATCATTTCTTTTTTGGTCACTTTCAAAGTGTTTCTGCATTAAAAGCTATAGCAACAGTTAGCAGGTGTTAGTGGCTCCACTTCCAGATACGGTTTACAACACTGTCAGCATTTTACTTACTAGATAAGTAACCCTGTATATCTGAGCGAGTCAATTCAAATCTTAAGGCAAATGAAAACTGCTAACAAGGTCTTGCATGTAGAAAGTCTACTTGCCTTTGCAAATTGTACAGATTTGTGTCAAGAAATATGAACATTGAAAAAAATTGGACATTTTAAGAGTGTAAGGATAGTAAATATATCAAGGAATATTTTTAGGTTCTACATATTTGCATTGAAATACTTAACTATATAGGACATAGTAATTGCATGGTAAGTCACTTCATATTGCATATTACCTTGCAGCTGGCACGGAAGAGCTCAGTGTCATTCTACTTTTCTGCTCAGAAAAATATATGAAACAGTAACAGAAAGGCAATCTTTCTTTCTTTTTTTTCTTGCCTTGTTGTTGTCATCGGGTTTGTGGTTTTTTGTTATTTTTGTTTGTTTGTTTGTTTGTTTAACTATTGTGCTAGGTCTACGTGTATTTCTTAACTTTTATCTGAAATCTTGAATTTAAAGTTGGGTATCCCACAGTAAAAAATCAAGTCTCTTGCAGGTCAGTTCAGAACAAAATCTACATTCTCTCTCTGGTTCAGTTTTTTTCCAATTGATAGATTCATTTAACCCACAATTCATCCCATTATCTGGAAATATGGGTTAAACAGATTTCCTTACAAAACCATATGGAAATGCCTCCTTCAGTTTGCAGTGACTGTATTTTGTGAAATAAGCATAACAATTCTCAAGTACCATCAAATATCTCCTCTCTTTCAAAAGGAGAACTAAGTTAATCCTTGAATTGACAGGGATTCTTTTTTTCTTTAAGTTAAATAAATCCCATATCAATGCCTTTCCTCTAAATTTATATTTACTTAGTGGTTAAGTAAAAATGCACCACTTGTTCAAAAGTAAGCACACATATAAGCACTGCACTTTGTATTTATACACTGATAAAAATCCATCCCTGCCAGATTAATGGGATAACCCTTACTTTAGATATAGGAATAAAGTAAACAAATACAGAAAAAAAAAGGATCTAGATTATAGCATATATTCATACAAATCAATTTTGTAAAGAAATCCTAAATTTACTTGAAACCCAGATGTATATCATCCAGATTCAGTAGCTCACAAGTGCTATTTGCACTCTCTGAAACAGCACTTTTGGTAACTCACGAGGTGCAAACAGACTAAGATTTCTCTCTGAGAAACCACGAGTGCACTCCATAAAATGGATAAAATTAATAGTCAGTTTGCTTTATCATCATAATGATCCTCTTGGTTATTTAAAAGAAAGACTATGAAAAGATTCAGCATTACAGCAGCATGTGTTCACAGAGATGTGACACAACAGATGCAGAATCAGTTTTCAGGTGTATATAAAATGTCTGATTGTTTAGGTGTCTGTTCGTGTCTTATGTTTTAGTTACAAAGACTTTAAAGAAAAAGGTGAAGGTGAAAAGGAAAAAGGTGAAAAGACTTTAAAGAAAAGGGTGAAATCAAGGTCATCTTATTTAAGAGTAAATACTCCCCGAGACAGTAATTTTTAAAATGAAATGACACTCCACCTAAATTATTTTACTAAAAGCCTTCAACTCCTCTAAGCTCTCCAAGTAGCATCTTCTAAAACTTGAAGAAGTTGCCAACTATTTGAATAACATAGTACACAGAGTACCACCCATTAAGGGAAAGATCATGTGCTCAAATTGGGCCAAATAAGCAGTAAGATGATATAAACCCAAGCCACGTAATCCACATGAATAATTCCTAAACACTTAGGAATCTGCTTAGGAATAACTGTACTCAAACAGCAGTATCATAGTTCCAAAATTCACTTTGCTGGAACTTCCTGCAGGATACTACTAGCAGAATTTTAAAATTAATAAGACCTTCATGGAAAAGAATCTCCTAGAAGGTCTGATAACGCACATGGAGGACAGGGAGGTGATCAAAGACAGACAGCATGGCTTTACTACGGGCCAATCCTGCCTGATGAACCTAGTGGATTTCTGTCATAAAGTGACTGCATCAGTGGACAAGGGATGACCTATGGATGTGATCTATCTAGACTTCTGCAAGGCCTTTGACACAGTCCCCCACAACATCCTACTTGCCAAGTTGAAGAGGTGCAGGTTTGATAGGTAGACCATTCAGTAGATAAGGAATTGGCAGGATGGTCGCATTCAGAGGGTAGTGGTCAGTGGCTCAAAGTCCAGATGGAGAGCAGTGACAAGTGGTGTCCCTCAGAGGTCTGTACTAGGACCTGTACTGTTTGATATTTTATCAGTGACATAAACAGCGACATCAAGTGCACCATCGGCAAGTTTGCAGATGATACCAAGCTGAGTGCTATTGTCGATATGCCAGAGGGATGGGATGTCATCCAGAGGGATTGGGACAAGATGGAGAGGTGGGCCCAGCTGAACCTCTTGAGGTTCAACAAGACCAAGTGCAGGGTCCTACACCTGGGCTGGAACCATCCTCACTATCAATACAGTCTGGAGGATGAGGTGATAGAAAGCAGCCCTGCAGAAAAGGACTTGTAGGTGCTCATAGACAAGAAGCTGGACATGAGCAGACAGTGTGCACTTGCAGCCAGAAGGCCAATCAATCCTGGGATGCATCAAAAGAAGCATGGCCAGCAGGTAGAGGTGATTCTGCCACTTTGCTCTGGTGAGACCTCACCCAGAGTACTGCATCCAGTTATGGAGCCCTCAGTACAGGCCATGAAAATGATCAGAGGGCTGGAACACCTCTCCTGAAAAGACAGGCTGAGGGACCTGGGGTTGTTCAGCCTGGAGAAGAGAAGGCTCTGGGGAGACCTAATAGCAACCTTCCACTACCTGAAGGGGACCTACAAGCAGGTGGGAAAGGGACTGTTTGCAAAGGCCTGTAGTGACGGGACAATGGGCAATGGTTTTAAACTAGAGAACAGTAGGTAAACTAGAGAAGAGTAAAGAAACAAATTCTTTACCATGAGGGTGGTGGAACACTGGAACGGGTTGCCCAGGGAGGTAGTTGAGGCCCCATCAGGTGAGGCTCAACAAGGCTCTGAATAACTTGATCCAGTTGAGAATGTCCCTGCTCACTGCAAGGGGGTCAGACTAGATGACCTTTAGAGGTCCCTTCCGGCCCAAACCACTCTATGATGCTTCTGAGTGGGTATGAAAACTATGTACTAAATTATGTACAATTCTTCTATTTGGGATAAATTTGCTGTGAAGAATAGCATTATTAATAATTAAGTCATCTCAGATTTCTAGATCATTATCCAAAAATACCCAGTATTTGCACTAAGAAACTCACGATTGACATAAGGAGGTGATTTTAAATATAACCTGGGACCCTTATTTTTACAGAAAGAATGTTTTGTGACCTTTTATGACCCACTTTGTTCCCAGACAACTTGTTCCCACTTGGTAATTCTGCAGTTCCTTAGATCTCAAGGCATTTTGCTAATTGCATTTCTGCAGGATACCTGATGTACTGCCACTGGCCAACAGAAAAGCAGAAGCTAAAGGACTAAAGGCCTTTTCTTCTACATACTGATGTATATCTACATATAGAAGAAGGCTTATTTTTTTTATCAATTAGCTGAATATTTCATGGACATGTGTAAAAAGTTGAAAAAAAACCAAAAAAAAACCCCCACATACAAACTGTTGTAGAGTAATTACAGAGTTTTAACTTCAGACCATCTTTTATTTTACAGAATGGAATAACTCACACCAGCCTAGCAAATGGGTATGGTTAAATGGTGTTAAATCTCAGTGTGGAAATACTTGGTAAAAAATTGCTGGCCTGAATACCATCCAGTCTCCTATCTGCCTTTCTCCTTGGGAAAAATAAAATTGTTCTTTATTCAGTGTTAGAAGGGTTGATTCACTCCAGTTTAAATATAATTAACAAAATTGTTAACGCAAGCTGCAGTTGCCAGATCTTTATAGCTGGTAATGCCTCAGCCAAAGTACACACTGTTTTCTGTTTCCAGTATGGCTTTGCAAGGCTATCAGTTGGAAAAAGCAGTTTCTGGTTGTGCAATAAATCTAATCATAGCCAGAAATTAAAGACACAAACATAAACCCCCAACCTTGTGTTTGACCTCAGCTTTCACAGTAGCACTGATACTTCAGGGTAACTTACAAGGGGATTTGAGTGCCGGTTTTTTCTTGTTTTACTTTTCCTGATGTGCAGGAGTAATGTGAGAGAGCTAGACTTGTGATTTTTTTTCTAGCCAAGATGCCTGCTTCTTATAAAGATGAGATGTCAAGCTCATTTTGGTGAGCAATATATGTATGAGATATTAACTGGGGGCACTACTTGTCACACATGGCTTGATTTCTGTTCTCTGGTTAGACATCAATTTGTTGCAATCATGTCCAACCTCAATCTCCCACGTTTTTAAGACTGGCTGACTCAGGTGGACCCAGTGTTCCTAACTCTGGATTTCTCTAGCAAATTGCCAGGTACAGATTCCATGTTTAACCCTGTTCTTACCACCATGAGTCTCTTATCTTACCCCCAAAGCGACCCTCCTAATTACTTGGATAAATCCCTCTGAGTCTATCTTGCCGTTTCCTAATAACATGGTTTCCTACCAATAGTTTTCAGAAGTAACTGTAGTGTTAAAGCAATGGGCACAGGCTTGGTACAGGAATTTCTTACCCATGAACATGTGAGAGTTACAGGTTTGTTTGTTTTCAAACAAACTTTTGAACACAGTCCTTGTGGTCTGCTCGAACTATTCACCACCAGCAAATCCTGGGCTTCCTTTGAAACATGAGGCCAGACAGCATCTCCAGACTTCTGCTTCTACTGGCTTGTTTCTGGTGGTATAACCTCTCTCTTACTGTCTTTTTCGATGAGGTGGCTTCTAACTTAGTGTTTCACAGAGCACTGGCCACTAACAACAGAAACACAAGGGCGGGCATTGCACACTTCTGGTCCCTTTGCAGTAGCTCAGGAAAGGACCTTGAGTTAAAAACTGGTGATCGCACTTTCAATCTAGGAGTTCATTCTCTCATTAAAGTTTGATTGTATCAGTATGACTGGAAAGTAAAAACGTAGTTTTTCAGTCTGCCTGAAATAGTGAGGATTTAAAAGCAAACCAGCCTTTTAGGCAGAACCTCAAACTCCTCTTCCCACTATTTTTCCTTCTTTGCTCCCTTCAGCCCTCAGTCTCACATCAGGGCAACTAAACTTTGAGCCACACAAAGCTAGATAAAGCTTGCTTCGTATCCTATTTATACTTCTCGAGGTAAAAGGGTCACCAAAGAATGTTTTAAGAAATGTTTTCCCCCAGACTTACTGAAAACTTCTGTACTCCTTTCTGGCTCAGTCAGGATGATAGCTAGGAACCAAACTGTAATGCCAGCCTGGACCTCCTTCTTAACCCTTCCTCTTCCCCACAATGGGAGTTACCACTCCTGAGCTGTAAAATCTCACTGCATTCTCTAAGCACCACATTGTAATTAGCTCTATGGAGCCATTTCACTGTGAAAATGAAGGAGAAATTCAGGGTAATGTCAATATATTCATCCATTAACCATAGTTCCAACTTACTCAAATCTTTCTGGCTTTTTACATCATCCCTGAAACATTCTCCTTACTCAACAAAGAACCTAAATTGAGTTTACATTATTTTCCTGAAGCAGCCTTCTCTGCTAACCTGTTCCAGGAGTTTATCATTTATTACATATATTATCTGTACCTGCCTGCTGTGCTTTTTTTCCTTCTGAGATTAAACAGCTCATTTCCCCATCATCTGTAACAGTAGAAACACACACATATCTTAAGTTTTTCTGTAATTTCAGCTCTCCATGTAATGCACATCAAGACCCTTTGATGTGGGAGGAAGCGTCCCAGAAACAAGGCAGATTTTACAATACCTTTTGAAAGGGACCAGGAGTTCCTGCATTGCACGTTACAACACTATGTAGCAAAGAGTTAAGCGCCAAGTGAACAACTCAGAAAGAATGTGAAGTGCTTTTCCCCTTTATGTACAACACCACTTACTTCACAGGCTGAGAAGCTCTGATATCTGATCTGTTAGTAGCTCACAGGAAAGCTGAACTCAATTTCCAGAAGTGTTTTTACACTCGATAAAGTATTACTGAGACTCCTCTACTGCAAACTCATTTCTGTAAGCTTTAAAGGCAACCTAAGGATCTCTTAGAGAGCAGTAATTGCCATCTGCCGGCCAAGCCGGGAATGGTCTACTTGTCCACAATTTATTTCATCGTCTATCTGGCTAAATTTGGAAACGGATTTGAGCAAAGGAGATAGTGCTGCACGGGAGCGGGACAACGCAGCCGGCAGCTGAGCCTGCACACTGGGACAGAAGCGTGCCCGTACTTCCCTGTCACACGCTGGAAAGGGAGAAGAAAAACTGCAGAGGGGAAGGTGGGTTCAGGGGATCCATGGCTGCTAGGATTTGCTGAGATGTTGATTTTAAAACAGAGAGACAGCAAAACTGTTATCTTCTCATCTGGAAATTAAACTTGAAATTTTATAATTTTGAGTGACAAAAAGAGAATACAGGGGAGGCAAAACCCTGTGTTGCTGGGACAGGAAGGCTAGGTCTCTGCAAATTTCTGTATCCAGATCAGAGGTGGTTAGAGGCAGCAGGGAGGCACCACAGTAATCCCTGACCATTCTCACCCAAAATCCTGTCTAACACATCATGCTCATCCCCCAATCTCACCCAAAATCCTGTATTACACATCATGCTCATCCCCCAACTCTCCCATCTCATCCACTTTTTTTCCCAGCTGTGACTTATCTCCCAAGCCCTTCTGTTTCCAAACTCATTTCACAATCCACCCCAAAGAGTCAAACCATTTCTTCTCATCATTTCAATCCAGAACCCCCAACATTTCCATCTTCTTTTCCATCCTTCCCTAAATTCTCTTTCCTCCCAAAACTTCCTTCTTTTCTCCTACTCTCAAACTCCTCCACATCTCCAACCTTCCTACTCCAAGAAACCTCAGCCCGTCAGGCATACCTCTTGCCCCTAGAGGTTAGTGCAGGCCCCGTGTGGGCCCCATCTGCTTGACTTCTCCTGCTCAAAACAACTCTATCTCTCTAAAGTCATCCTTGGTAAGACACAGGAGGCAGAAAAGCATGACAAGCCTTGGGAAGCACAGATGCAAGGTAGCTTTACTTGAATACTTCTTCTTTGATAACTACCCATTAGGTGGTAGAAGGCAGAAATTAGATCACCCCCCTTAGTCTTGTCATCTGCACTCTGAACAAACCCACCCCTCTCAGCCTCTACTTATGCTGTATGTGTTCCAGCATCTTGGTGACCCTCCCTGAATCCTCTCCAGTTTGTAAATATTCCTTCTGCTGTGGGGTCGCCAAAACCAAGCACAGTGCTCCAGACATGGCCCCATAAGTGTCAAGTATGGATTATTCCCATAAGTGGAATAATCACTTCCCTCCACCTGCTGGTGATGCTCTCACGGACCATTATGTGGTTAGGCCTCACTGCTGCAGATGCCCAGTCAGCAGGTTGCTCACTAGCACATTTCTGCAAAGGTATTTTTTATCCTGTCTATCCCCAGCCTGCACTGGTGCATGGGGTTACGGCATCCAAGGTTCATGATTTTGCTTTATTCAACTCCATGAGGTTTTTGCTGGCCATTCAGAAGGAACTTGCTAAGCTGGAAGAATGATTCATCCCACTCTCCTGCAGACTGACTGCCTTCTGCAATTTAGTGTCATCCATGAGCTTCATGAAGGTGCAGACCATCGCACTGCACAGGTGGCTGGTGAAGAAGAAAAGCAGTAGCTTCCTCTTACTGTTCTCTGGCCCCAGTGGAATTATGATAAATGGATGTGCCCCATCACTCATAATATTTTCTGTTAGGATCTTTTGATCGTGTTCACCCTCCTCTGACTGAGTTCTGTTGCAGCCCTTTTCGAGGTGGAGGACTGGGAAAGCTGAACTGCACACAGCAGTCGGAGATGGACATGCTCTGAATTTATACAGTAGCAGATTTTTCTACTCTATTTAATTTTTCTGATACTAATTCTTATTTCCCCAGACTAATACTTAACATTTCCTTTGCTTTTTGACTGGATCAGAGTGACTTTTTCATTCTTTAATATAATCTGAAAGTCTCATTTACAAATAGCCATTGGTTAGGTCAGAACACTGAGCTATTAAGCTCATGTCATGTTTGTTCATCATTTGCACATACTGACTTTGAGTGGCATTAAAAAAGCACCCTCAGAAGAGTCTTCTGGATATCTCTGCAGGTGACACTCACTTTTACAACACCAACTTATCCAACATCATCAGCAAACTTCATCTTATCATCAAACTACAAACTATAGAAGAATTTGAATATAGCCAGTAACTGGGAAGCAGGTTAAATTTAATACTGAGAAACAGAACTGTGGAAAAAACCCTTCTCTAGTTACATAAAATAATGGTTTCTAGTATGTTATTATCATTAGAAAAGAGAGATTTAGGACATATTTTGGCTCCTTCTCTGTCAGCAATAGCTAGCTAAACAATAATTTCTAACCAGCACATAGAACATTACCATTATTAAGAAGAGAAATTGTTGCACATGTCAGAATTAGTCATACCTTTGATACTACACTCAAGTCTGTTCTCAGGAAGAACAGCACTAGAAAAAAAAGAACAGCACTAGAAAAAAAAGAACAGCACTAGAAAAAGTATGAAGAGGACAAATCAGCAATATGATACAGTTTCTGCATGAAAAACATTTCAGTTAGCTTGGTAAAGAAATCTGTAAGAAAACCAAGGCCCATAAAATCATGACTGTCACGAAACAGGTGAAGGGAAATGTTTATCTGCTAACTTTCAAAGAACCGAAAGGAGATCTAAGAACATGATCACACCTCAAGTTTAACCCAATGATTACTATTTCATCAAAACAAAATTAGGGAACTAATCAAATGATACATTTAACAAACAAAATGATATACTTAACAAACCAATAGGAAAAGCTATAAAAGAAAGGCACAATGACAACAAAATACAACAAACTGGAGATTAGTTCC
Organism: Todiramphus chloris collaris; assembly: GCA_025345505.1. Taxonomy (NCBI): domain Eukaryota; kingdom Metazoa; phylum Chordata; class Aves; order Coraciiformes; family Alcedinidae; genus Todiramphus; species Todiramphus chloris. The sequence goes on along the minus strand of JANVCC010000018.1, from coordinate 49,346,579 downwards.
AGCTCAAGAACTTTATAATCCACAGGTGTCATTGTACTTGGAAACAATGAGAGAAGTATTGAAATAAAGCTCTGTTGAGCTTCTCCCTGTTCTCATACTCTATTCCAAAGCATCTGAAACTGGACACTTATGTTCATCTTAAACTTTCAGGTTTAAGCACAAATACAGTTCCCTGCTACCACAAACACTGCAGTTTATTTTCCCATGTTTGGGGAAATCACACAGACAACCCATCCAGCCTGTAAGGCATGAGTCTTGCCTTTGGAAAAGTCACTTTCTATATCACGTCCTCTCAAATGAAAAGAACTCTTGATGTGAATTGAGCACGGTTGTTCTTCTGGCTTTGTGACATGGGTGAAAACTTGAAATGGATAGAAATAAAAATGTCATAAAACACTGTGCTTCCACTTAACTGTATTTCTTTTACTTCAACTTATGAAACATTAGCATTGATAATTGCATTATCAGCATGTTATCCTGAATATAAAGGTGTGAAATGTTCACAACATCACAAATTGCCTTTCTCCTATCCCCAGAACTTTCATTCAGTGGGAAGCTTTGGCTTTTCATTCTAATTGGAACACCACAAGGTTTACAAATGTTGCAATTCCCAGAAATTCCATTTTCCTAACAGCTCGTTCCTCATCACAGACCGACTACGAAATGCCCGTTTGTTTGTCTGGAAAGGAGAGGTTTGTAGCACTTACAAGCATTCACCTCATAGATATCTTTATTCATACAGCTGCTAATCCTTAGTGATCCCGCTGAGATCTCCCCCTCAGCAGGAAATTAGAGTGGCAGTGAGCTCACTTAGAATTTCTGGTCCGTGGAAACTGGATCCAGCAATTCTTATATCCCACACCCAAACTATCGATCTAAAATAACAAATGACTTTAATCACACAAGTACTTCTTGGCAAGCGCAAAATACAAAAAGGGAATAATGATTCTCCAAACAAAGAAACAGGAATGCTTGTTCTCATTAAGGGTTTCCCTTGCGTTTTGCTCAGCACCAATAAGAAACAGGGTTCTCCAGGGAAGACTGTGTTCAACACTCTTCTGCAAGTAAACAGGAGTCCTTGAAAGATAAGATCATAAGGCACCTTTGTTTTTGTTTTTAAGGAGAAGCTACTGCAATACAGGAAAGTCACGTTCAGTCTCTGAAGAGCCACGTTCTACTTCAGCATCTTGGTGAGGACATTTTCTTTACGGTGTTTTTCACTATGCCTAGCACAACAGGGTCCAGGGATCTTTCTCCAAGGAACGTGGGTATTACTGTCCTACAATAAATAAATAATTTTAAGCCTTCAAAGCTTGTTCTTCTTGAAGATTGGGCTGTAATTTGGTTAAGAATAGAATAAGATGCAAGACAAACCTCTCAGTAAGTCTGCTATAAAAGAGAGTGTGTGAAGTAAATATAAAGTTTGGAAGTTGTGGTTGGGTTTCTTTTAAGTAAGTCTCAGTGGGACCTAAGACCTTTTACAAATGGAACATGGTCCATGATCCTCAGATAGGAATGATATGTCACTTTATACTGCAGGGCACTTACGGAGACCCACACAGCTATGTGTATGTGGGAAGGGGAGAGCTTTCTCTGAGAGACATACAGGAAAAGGTCTTAAAAATCTTGTTCCAACTTTCATAATTGATGATACTTTCTCCCCTGCAAAAAAACACTTTTCATACAGGTTTCAAAATTGGTTTTGCAGATATGGATGAGTATCATAGAAGTTTTTACCTCTCCTTTTCCTATATTCTGAGTCAGATGTCTAGTTCAATGTCCAAGAGGGGACTTAGAAGATCAGAGAGTTTCTGGCTTCAGTCATCCGGTTTTGGCTGTGAAAAAACACCTCAGCTAGTGTCCTGTCTTAATAGTTTGCCCATTCTTTCTTAACGCTCATTTGTTTTGCTGACAAGAGTTAGGCCCATGGAAACTTGGTCTTTACCTACTAGGTTGAAAAGTTCATCCTGTTCTACTTTTTAATAGAACAAAACTTTCCTGTAAACTCAGCTCCCAGAACTGATTTCAAGTCTAGTGTAGCTGGCTCTGACCAAATGCTGGCATCATTTTTAAAAACCACAAATTTTGACAAGTTTTTTCCTTCTTCTCTGGTAGCACTTAATACATCTTTTCCTCCAGGCATACCAGTCAAGTAGCATAAATCTCCTGCCACAAACATGAGTCTCTGAAGGACCAAGATTTACCTTTAGCAGAATCTCGTGCATAAGATCCTCTTTAGGGTAGCTTTATCATGTCCTGTGCAGCACACATGCTGAAAAAGCATTTCACCTTTCACATTTTTGTAATACAGCTTTAACTATACTTTCTTTCTTAGCAGGGACAGCTTTGCCTATATGCAGTTAAACTCTTCAGCCACTTCACCACGTAATCCACAGAACAGATTTCCTTCCAGGAATTGAAAGAAAAGTAACTGAGAACCTAATCAACTATTACCTCCTGAAAACAGCAACACAGGTCGAATGGAATGTAAATGAAATTTTAATTATTTTTCATAACTGGAGAAAATAACTAAATCTGTCTTCAGAAGATTTGAGGCTTGTGCTAAGATGCAGTGTTAGCTTTCCAAACATAACATACCACCATGCAGTATTTCTGATCATGCTCAGACTAGAATAAGCACACAACTTAATCTTTGATTCAAGTTCATTAAACAAAAGCATTCAATGCAGCTCAAAAAAAAAAAAAAAAAAAATCTTTTTCATCACCATAGCATCAGGTATGTTGAAAAATCTTCACAGTGAAGAAAATCCTTCCAGCTAAAATAGAAGCCATATAAGGAGCTTTGTCTGAAGGTTACTCCTAATGGAAAGGAGAAGTTTCCTGAATATTATTTTGAAGGTTGCCTTAAAACCAATCTGAACAGATTTCTTCATGTTTTGCTAAATGGCACACAGACGAACTAGTGTTAGTTACTCTTACTACTGACTAGGGCTGGGGGCTGTTGGTCTTTGTTGATAAACCTCCAAATTTGAGAGGTTTTTTTTTTGCAGAGAAAAATCACAAATTGTGAATGGTTCCACTTAAGTCAACTTCTTTCTGGCCAAGCACCATTGACAGCTGCTCCAGCTCCACCACAGCTCAAATGGCACAGACTGAGGCCACAGAAAGGTATGTGAAAGCCACCAAGAGGGACCACACCAGCAGGGAACTCACAACTTTCACATTCTACCTTTGTTTCCAAAGCAAATCATATCTGAAAAAGTCAGTTAACCTCTGCTGTCACATTGTGAAATGGCTTTAAAAGTGATATTCTTCACAGGGAGAGTTGCGTTGAAGCTTACTGGCAAATGTAGGTCCCAAAACCCACTGTGTTCCTTAAGAACAGACTCAGAACCATAGCAATTCTAAAACTTGAGCATCATCTTATAGATATTACCGTAAGTAGCAATACAAGCAGCAGGAGTTCCCTCACATCTCCCCTCCCACCCCAGTATGGCAGTGCACCACTCATCTGTGTTGTGACGGGCAACCAGATCAGGGGACTGATCTAGCTTCAAAACAAAGAACCCCTGCTTCTGTCCCCCCACCCTCCTGCCTTTGAAAGCCAGTTCAATTCCCTGATCTGGTTGCCCGTCCCACAAATGGCTGCACCTTCCTAACTCCTTACGTCAGGAAACTGCTGAACTCCCCACGTGGTGTTATCTATAAAGTGTTTTGTTTGTGTTGGGGATTTTTTTAAAAGAAATATCATTATGTGTGACCTGCTGCTTTTGAGAAACTGGAGGAGGCTAATGGCAGGAAGGGTGGGTATCCCTCTCTCTCTCTCTGGAAGGAAGGAAAGCAAGAAGGAAATGTTCAGCAGTTACCAGGTCTCTGAATCTTTCTTCAAGTGAGCCTTTCTGCTCATCCCTGAAGAGATGAGCATCAGGCACACAAACAGAAATGCCTCACTCATCAACTACAGAGTGCATTTGAGTTGAACAGCTGTTTGCCTGCACTATCCTAGAAGCCCTTAGGACTCTCAGGTATATTCAGAGAAGAAGGGAGAAGAAAACAAAGAAAACAAAGCAGTACCTACAAACTTCATGACATAAAAAATAAAGACTGCCTAATATTTCTTTCAAATAATGCTAATGAGCAAGGAATTATTCCTGTGTGCAAAGTAAGCCAACGAGAGATGAAATCTATCACCTCTTACAAATTAAAAGCTAATTACTGTTTATTGGCATGCTGCGTGTGCACTTTGGAGGGTCTCATTAATTCTTCATAATAATCTGTATTAAATTTTAAAAAATTAAATGGCTGTGTTGAGAGAAGAAAGCAAGTTCTGCATCACACTTTGTGCAGCAAACCATTCCTGTACAAGCTTCTTGGTACAGCAGGTGTGATTGCCTGTCTTCTGGCAGCGACACGTTCCAGACAGCTCTTCACTCACAAGAGCTCAACTTCGCTTAGAGATGTTCGGTGTGAATTTACACTGCTAGATACCTTATATTTCATTGTTGCACTGGGACTAGTTTCTGTCACGTACAAGAGCGTGACATGTGAGGAGACAGAGGAAATATTTTGCCTGAATCTTTTCTTCCACCTCACTTCTGCATTCCCTTTCTCACCTTCCCCCAGAGGAGAGTAACTTCTGAGCCAAGGAACTCCATTTCTACTAGAGAAAAATGTTAGCAACTTGCAATCAAAACTGGAAAAAAAAATAAAAAAATCGAACTACGCATGGGCTTTTTTTTGGATTAGGAAACCAGAAACCCCAGCTTAGTAGAAGGAATATGCCTTTATCTGAAAAGCAGGCAGGGAGGGAAGAGGCTTTTAAACTATCTTTTGGCAGCAGCTGATGTTAGGCCCCAGCGTGCCAACCTACAGGTAACGCAGATAATTACTGTTGCAGCAGTAGTTCCAAAACATAAAGCAGCATTAGTAATTCTCCTGCCCAGAAGCCAGCAGCAGCAACCAACGGCTTAGTTTTGCAGATTTCAAAAGGGGAGAAATAACACCAGCACCTAAAACAGACTTAGAATTGCTCATACAGCTCTCAATCTTACTTTCACTGCACACATGCTGAGCGCTGCCACGGAGTACACATTAATTTTAGGAAAGAGGGAGATAGATTTTTGTTTTAATTCATCTTACCTTGCATTGCAGCACTGTATATGTAAAATCCAGTTTATTGTGCATCGCTCAGATCTTTTACAGGCCGTATAGCACAAGGCAAATGTACACAACCTTCTGTCAGGGGATAATCAACCCAGGATCACCTTCAGGGTGTGCCGAGCAAAGCCCAGCATCCCTTCCACTGGCACCAACAGGTCAGTGCTCTTGCTCACATTCTCCCACTTGGGTAACAACCGGAGAAATGGGCCTGGCTAGACCTTTCCTACAGATTTCCCTCCCCGAGCAACAAGCCTAATACTGTGGTTGACAGGACAGCTCTTCATTCCGTCCCCTCTTTTGATTCTGGCTCCTAACCTCTGGCTTTGGAGTTTGACTCCTGATGCTGAACACGGCCCTTGATTCCTTGTTTCAGTTTGCACAGACACTCTCAGTAAGTGCCTTGATCGTTACATGATCAACTGAACAGGGAATTGAGCAAATAGCCCTCAGTGCAGAGGACAGAAGATAACAGAGAAAGATGAGGGAGAGACATACCGTAACCATTACTAGGGTAGAAAGAAGAGATTCATGTAGCAATCACAATGAGCAATGAAGGACAAGAAAGTAAACTTCTTGCCAGCACGGAGAGATAGTCTGGACAAACAGCAGGAAAGGGTCACTGCACTTGTGTCTGGTTTCATTTGGAGGCTGTGAGACTGAAGGAAGTCGAGAAAATTGCAGCAATTGAGACAGAAGGCAATCAGGGCCTCTATGGGTATACATCTGTATCACGGACAGAGGGAGAAATCCAGATTTTATAGGTATTGTGTTGCATCACAGGAAGTTCTATGGGATTATCAAGGGGAAAAGAGGGAATATAATGAGAATCTGGGGAAATGTCATTAACCACAGATGCTTTCTGTTAAGTTCTGCTCAAAACTTACCTCCACTTACCCTGAATTACTCTTGTGCTTATTTTAGAGAAGCTGGAAAAACAAAACAAAAAGCAAGGAGACAGAATATGTGTGAAAGTCAAAGAAAACAGGAATGAAGACAAGATGCCTTAGAACCTTATCAATCAGTGCACATCTACTGTGTTCACTGATTGCTCCAAGTAGATGATTCCCAAGTTATTTAGGATAGGATTTAATCCCAGATTACGCATACATTTTTCCTCTTCCAATACCTATCATCATTTCTTTGCCCACATAGCACTTAGGTCCCTCCTGCCTGCCCTGATCTCCGAAATAATCTGTTCCCAGCCTCATTAGGTAGGTGCCTCAGAAACCCTACATCCTCCCAAAATGTCTTTGCCAGCTCCTATCTTCTGCACAGATGCACAGGAGCGAAGCTGTTCTTCTTGTACAGTGTTAGACATGTTGTTGACTTGGAACACCCATCCATTTAGGAAGGCAATCCTACATTGGCTTCCCATTCAGGAGCCTTGTGTCTCTTTTCCTTGTATATTTTTAGGAAACCCAACTTCTGATACAACCGACCTATTTCTTAGCTGTGTCTCTGGATTGCATCTGGGATGTGGCAGCACTGCTAGAGGCACTTTAGCAAAGTCCAAAAGGAGGAAATAAACGGCACTTGGGGAAGGGAAAAAGTATCTGCACCACATGCAATACACGTGTTAGTATGTATTATGTATGGCTGTGTTATATTTATTATGCACAGCGAACATTTTCCCCTGTCTGCTCTTTAATAATGGAAATGTCTCTAACACAGTTCTGCTCCGGTCTCCTTATCGCCCTCCCTCTGCTCCGCTTGTATTTGATAGCATCTGGAAGTGCTATCAAAGCAGGGGTCGAGCCTTTTTTCCCCTGGCTGGGGGGTGCAGCAGTCAGTGCAACACCCGCTCTCTGCAACCTCCTCCCTTCACGCTCTTTTCTAACCCTCCCCAGCTACAACCAAGGCAGCAGGGGAGGAAAACCCTCACAGTCAAACCCAGAAAGCACTCAGTGAAAACAAATCAGGTTGCTAAGGAACCATAAGGACAAACTCAAACACACAAAATCCAGGAAATAGAAAGGAGTTCATACGGTCTTTTCAAACATTGCTCTCCGTGCTCAGTGTCACTTTATACCAGTACAGAGCTAAGCCTGTGATTATATGTGCCCAGGTCTGACTCCCAAAAATGTGGGAACCCCAAGAACCTAGCACAACGCACCGCTCAACAATATCTACCTCTCTTCCTACTTTTTTTTGATTACACCACACGTAAGAAGAGCCAAGTAAACTTATGGTGCAGGTAGACTATAAACTCTGTGCATATCATTAGTTCTCTATAGCCACAGCAGCCTAGTTACCAGTAGCAATGGAGATGCCAGCAGCACAGCTGGGCAACATTAGCATACAAACCAAGGGGCTACGGAAAGCACAAATCCTACTCTTCCTCCTGTTGCCATCCTGCCAGCTAGACTAAAACCAACACAAGCTTGACTGCCAACTTGCAACTCCACCTCCACTTTACTGCACGGGTACAGACTCAGCAGCCATGCTTTGACCACGGGGATTTTCCTGAAGCCAAACTTACTATTACACTCAACCTGTAAATAAAGCTATCTCTAGTGTGTTGGGAGGTAAGAAGATGAAAGCCAGAGGAATGGGGCGAACATATCAGTTATGCTTTTCCCTGACACACAGACCCTGGGGCCATGTTTATGTGTTTTCAGAGACTAGTGAACTCTGGAAGCCAGAGGCAATGGAGGCAAGGCAAACCCCTTTCATCAGATGCCCTTTGAACGCCGCATGTTCTCTTCCCCATGCACACAGCTACGCTGCAGCACCTGACAAATTTCCTCACATTTTAGAAACCTCTGGGGAAAAAAAAAACATGCCATAGAATGGTTATATTTAGCCCTCCTATCTCCATTCACCTTGAGTTAAATCAGATACTTGGGAGTGTAGCAATTACCTACCAGGCAGAGGTGCAGTTGTACATGCCATATGCCCAAAATCGCATCAGCCACCAGCCTTGTGGCTTAATCATTGCTTTACAGCAAGGCTGAAACTTACCTGAAAGGATGAGGTGAACACGGTTGCTAATTTGGCTTCATCCCATCTCATCATGCAGAGATCAGAGAGGTTCATTTCCGCCAAGAAAAACAAGAGAGCATTTCCACTTCCCACTTGGAGTTTGCACCAAAATGTCAGCACTTTGAATAGTAAAAAATACTACTTAAAAATGGAGCAAATTTTAATCCTTGTTAACAACTTAACTTGAAAGTGATTAGTGTGAAAAAGCATAGTCTAAATATCCTTACACTATATCCAGAAGAACTTCTTGCCTCACACACGTAACGCGTTTTGTCTACCACGTGGCTGTATTTCACCAGTACAAAAACTAATAAAAGGGTATTCACACCAACAGCCAAGGGCGTGAGACACTGTGGACTTCAGGTTCCACCTCTAGTCAGCTGAGACAAAAGACCCTGCAAAGGGTGACTAAATGCTCCTGGCATTGGTCACCCCATTGACCAATTTTCTCTGCTCAAGGACTTTGCATCTCTCTGAAGCCACACAGTGGTTTGTACCTCAGAAAGATACAGCGGGGAAAAATAAAATTGAAATAGCTTACAGAATTAGCAATTTCTCAAACACATGGTTATAGATTGGAGAACAGGATTTAGAGATAGCCATGCACTTTATTTTGTGCAGTAGTACTAAAAACCCAGGTTAATATATTGAAAATAAATATGTTTGGGATCCTTAAGGGCACAAACTTTTAAAGCCCTTTTTTGCGCTACAAGTTTCATCAAACCAGCATAGCAAGATCGTGTGTTGCACTGGCACAGCCAGTTACAGCTCAGCTCTCACATAAGGAGAGCAAAGCTGCCCGACAGCTTCCATCAGGATGCAGAGAAGTGAAAATAACAAACCGCCGAGTTCTAACGTGACACTTCAGCTGAATACACTGAGAAAACTAACAGAAAAAGTATGAAAAACGTAATTAGATGAGCAAGCTTGCTGCACTCATGATAACGTCTGTACGCTTTGATCACAATTATGCTAAAGGGCAGAGTAGTAGTGTCCAAAGAGACAAGCAGAAGGAAAAAAGCAAGTTTTTTCATTATGTTCCAAAACACAGAACACCACAGTGAAGTCTCACTGAGCTCTCAGACTCTAATCCCCATTACCCAAGCTTTTAACCGAGTCTTCACTAGCTCATGAACACAAACTTAGGAGGAAAGCAGGGAAAGAAGAAAAGCCTTGTACCTTTCATGGTTGCTTCACATACTTCCATTCTGGGCACAAATCAAGCATCAAAGATTGAAATTCAAACTCTTAAGGGTTCCATTTATGCCTAAAGCAAACATCAGGTACTTTGCTACCATGGTGATGAACACAGTAAAAACACCTTAATCACTCGCAATTCCGCAAGTGTAAAGCAGGGCTTGGTGCAATAGCTAAACACAGAGTCTGGCATCAGGTGCATACTATGAGTTCACACTTTAGAAAATGGTTTATAGTTTATGGAGTGCTGCAGCTGTGCAAAGCCTGAAATACATAAACGAACGGAGAAGTTGTGTTGTGGATGTTACAGACACTGCTCTGGTCCTGCACAGAATTTGTAAGATGAGGCGACTAATCAAGGGCTCCCAATGCAAGAGCCATAAAATCGTTCGGGAAATGAGTCACCTGCTTGACTAATATGTGTTTGCCAACACCAAGAAAATAAATACTCTGCTTTGGAAAACTACGTGAGTTGTATCACATTTTTTATTTTAAATAACCAAGTTCCATCTTAAAGCTCAATAACCCCGTGTTCCCCTTAAAATGACAAACCATTAAAAAGATACCTATTTTTTTTTTATAAAACTAAAACTAACAGTGGCTGTATCTTTTAGGTCCGTCATAGTTATATGACTATATATATATATAGTAAATTAGAAGGTATAAAGAGTTTTCAAATCTGTTCCAGACTATCAAGCTGATTTTGACTTTTTGGGACCAACTCCATCATCTTCAGCTAATTTCTCTGCTGGCCTCTTTTTCAACCCTTTCATTTTCCGCGTCTGCAGTTTACCAAGATCTTGCTTCTGCATGTGGATTCGACCGTAAGTTGTACCGAACACATCATGGGAGATATTCTTTTTCTTTTTAGGCTGTAAGGGAAAAGCAACATTAGTATTTCTGAGTAGAGAGTGCTAGGAGCTCTGGTGAGAACAAAGGGCCTAAAAGCAAGGCTGCATACATTGTTTGAAGCTTAGAGATTAAAATTTGCTCTGTATGCTCTGTACCCTTCCAGGGGAGAGTTTGTAAGCCAGACGATCACCACAAAAATGCTGTGGCACCAGAAATCTCAGATGGACTATAAAAAAGTAAGCTCTGGTCAAATTATACAGTAATTGATACTTCAGCTTTTGCCCTTCTTCACAGATAGATGTGGATGTAATACATTTTCCAAGGTATGTACCTTCAGGGCTTTTGGTTGTTTTAATGACAGCTTATAAAGGTCATCTGAAGCTAAATGTGTCCTCCTCATAACCAGATCTAATGAAGGTCCCATCTCTTCCAGTTCAATTCTTGGTATTTTACAGCCAGATTTCTTCAGAAGCACCCTAGGAGGCAAAACCAACCAAAATCAATATCGTCCTCTGCGATAAAAGATTCATCTGTCTTCCTAAAGGGCAAGTTCAATCCTGTCATTCAGAATACTATTAAAACCTACTGCTAACTCTACTATTGAAAAAGATCTATCAATAATAATTTATTAAATTTATTATATTAAATCTGTCCCATCATAATTTGAACACAACAAAAATACAACCTGGCTAATAAAACTTTTTTTTACACATGAGACCAATATTATCAGCATTATTGCTACAACTCAGTCCCAGTACCCTGAAAGCCATATCACACCTCAAGTTCAAAACAGTGCCCCAGGTATTAATAGACATGAAAAATATTTACTGTTGTCTGCAGCAAAACAACCCGAGTGCTAACCAAGGAAGTGTTTTGTTTGCTTTGAAGAATGAGACTGACAGAAGCGATTTTGTTTTAGGAGAAATCAAAATCTCAGGGAACACGAGGTATGAATTCACATGGCCTCCTAAGGCAAGGCCATGAACTGTGAGGGTGAACACCAGCACAGCAAGAGAGATTGCCTCGTCCTGCCTCTTCCTGGTTTTCCTTGTGTATCGCTGGCCGCAGCCTACCTACCACCTGTCATTTGTTCTCTGACAAACACCAGAGTGAGGAGGGTCCTAGAAACCAGCCCGAGAACAGGCTAAGTCCATGGAGTCTAAGACAGCACTCTGAATTTACCAAGGTAATTCACACAACCTTACTGATCCAGCCATAGGAAAGAGAAATTCTCCTTGCTAGACGGGGGAGACCAGCAAGGGAGCAAACAGCAGGTTTAGTGCTTAGGGTGCTTTCCTCCTGATGTACAAGTTACTCCGTGTTACCCCTACAAATTACACGTTTTAAATGCAGCAAACTATTGCTCAAGCCAGTTCAATTACACAACTATGGGCTAAAGTTGTGGAAAAGTTAACAAGCATACCAAAACCCAAGCAAACAGATAAAACACATACTCACTTATAGCTTCGCATGTAAATTTTCCCATCTACAGCTGTGAAATGCAGAACATACTCTAAACCAGCCAGACGAATATTGGTCACATTAGGACCTCTGAAGAAATCTGAAAGAATATTTAGAGAATACACATCACTTTTCTTGGCTGAAAAACCAAACCAACAGGTGACTGTAACAAATCTGTTCATTTCATAATGGACCCACACCACTGATGTGAACTCTTTGCCTATAGAGATATTTTTACTACATCTAACTAGTCAAAAAGTTATGCACAGGATGGCTCTAGAGAAGCTGAATCTGTATGTTTAATGAGAATCTCATGAAACAGCTGCTACTTAAAACTGCAGCCCTGCCAAAACAGGGGAGAGCAACTTAACACTACACACGTTGGCTCCTGCACTGGTGAAACCTAACGTGTGTAGAAGTTCTGACAGGAACACAGTCACTGCCCAGAGATAACCTGGTAGCAATATACACGCCATCTAAAAATAAGTCCATGGAGAAGAGCAATTTTACTTTCAGAGCAGTAACTTAGCTTCGTTAAGCTAACTGGGATAATGGCATTATCCTTTCTTCTAAACAATCAACTCTAAAGTCAGAAAAAAATGTCTCGTATTTTGTGGTTAAGCCAGTTCATGCCCAGCTAAGCACAGATCAATACAGAGAAGCCGTTAGTTCAGCTATCTGTTTCACGACTTCATTGAAAAAAGGGATGCTTACAATTCTTTATCAGAGCCACATTTGGAAGAATACAAAGAAGGATCAAACCCAGTATGAAACAAATCAAAACTGTATCTTCTTTACTCTTACTGACATTTTATCTCTCTGACTTGGGGAAGAAGTTTAGATAGGCCACTTCTTTCACACCTCCCCCACACCAAAGTACTTTTGTCCTTTACTACAATTAATATTTTCTTTACTTAATAAGCAACACATATCTATAAAAATAAGACACTTGAAATACTTGCTTAGTTTGCAAAGAGAACACTGGAATACATGTTAAATACAAAATGAACTGACTCTAGAGAGGTTCTTTTATCAGCCTATGAAAAAAATATTGGGCCATTAGAGAGCTTGCAATAAGCACAGAAACTTGTTCAACATATGCAGAGGGTGGAGAAAGAATGTGACCTTGACTGAAGGAACAAGGTGTGCTAATAAAAATGACAGGGCATGCTGAAACATAGGAGAACTGCTAACAGATGCAAAACACAACAGTCTTTTCTGTTCTGTCCCATTTTCAGATCCCTTGGCTAGTTGTCTTTTTTCCTCCACTACCTTTTTTAAGAGTATCAGCACTGGAGTGACATCCAAAACAAAGTCTTTCTGGCAGATATCAGCTGGAGTCTAGCCAGGAAATTTCCTTAGTCAATTAAATTCTCTCCTCCTCCTGTGAGCTGAGTTTGTAGTTAGAGGAAAAGTTGCAAATAAAGTATTTTGTTCGCTTCAGGCATATATTTTCCTTTCAATTAGTTCTCTGTGGGTACACAAGCTTATATTTGCAGTGGTTTTATTGGTGACAGCTCCCTTTTGTATTTCCCTGTGGCATCACACATCTTTTTACTCATGGGCTGATCTCTTCCAACAAATGCAGGTGGTCAGGAATTTCTGTTTCCTGGCAATGCTGAACATCTGCTGAAACCTTACATTTCAGTATACCCAGAGTTGAAGTTTTTTTAATGTACTTTTAATTTACAACTCTTGCTTTGGTTGGACGAGAGACTTGCTTTCTCCTGTCTTTCCATTCCTGGTTCTTTTGCCTCCTTGTCCTCAACGTGTTTCCAGGACTTCTAATTTACTTTTTTCTGCAAAGAGCTTCACAGGACCTCTCCACTTCGAGACTGAATTCCTAAATTATTTTTGAACATGAGACTGTATGCTTATTTTTGTATCAATGTGTATCTAAAAGCTGGTAAGATTGTAGCCTATGATGTAGCTATGGTTAGCATTAGTGAAGTTCAAACTTTATCCCTGACATTTCAAAGCCATCCCCTTTCTTGGCCAGAAGGAACCCACAAATCTTCTGAGAGACACAAAAGAATCTGTGTGAGGAAGACTGTATGAAGAACAAGCTGATGGTTAGTCTAGAATTGCAGAGATCTCCTGGAAACCAACATTTTGGAAAGTGTATGAGCAAGTCACATAATGCCTAGCCATTTTTAGGATGAAATGGGTGCGCAGTAACAGAACTAGCCAGCAGGAAGTGTTGTAAGAGATGAAACATTTTATAAATACAACCATAAAAAGTTATTAGAATTTCATGAACTGCATTCCAAGGACTTGCACCATAAATGAATTCCTACACTACCACATCCATAGGCAACAAAAACCAAAAGAGAAAGACTGGGATGTCTTTATCTTCCAGGTCTCTAAAGGAAAATGCAGCTGCCATTTACTTCTCCTAAATAACTTCTTCCACTTCACAATTTAAGCAGACCATAGGGTTTGGTTACCATGAATAAAATAATTCACCCTTGCCTTTAATTTTACAAAGAATCTGCCGTGAGATGATATTCCAAACATGCATAAACCATTTTGATACCACAAAAGCCAATGAAAGCTTGGTTGTTCACAGCATCGCTGGCATCACATTGCTTTGGCAACAAGAAGCTGCTAGCTATCTAATATTCCCTCTGGGGTCCCCACAATACTGCTACAGTTACAAAATATTTGTTGTTGTTCTTATGAAGACATTTTTCTGTCTTTCTTAGTAATAGAGTGGCAGCTATGAATGCACCATGAAGGCACCACCTTTTGCAGGAACAGAAAGAATTCTGTTCTTCCGTATCAGTTAAGGGCAGTTTTGAAGTAGCTCAAATTATCACCCAAAACAATTTTAATTGGTTAGCGATACCTTCCAGCCTTTACACTCCTTAACCTTTTCCTTTGTCTGTTGTTTTGCATCTAGGTATTTCACAGAAGTCAGCAGAACATTAAGACCTGGTGTACTTGGAGTATGTTCAAGAAGAAGGATCGGATGTCTATGAGTACATTTGACTGCTGAGTCATTAAAGGCAAGTAAATTACTGATGAGGAGGACAGGTGAATATGGAAAGAAACAGGACTGGAACTGTTCAGTTGTTTGCATGCTTTCCATTTAAGGTACCAAGCTGTTTGATCATGGGGTGTGTGAGCACATCTGGATGCCAATCACCAATGTTGTGCAGATGCCTGAACAAGATGCAGTTCAGAAAATAACGCACCTTCTTCCTGCAGTGTAAATACTCATTTAGAGTGACAAAAACATACAGTACTCAAACTCTCTTATCTTCACATTCAGTAATCACCCACCTTCAAAGGTTTATAAGCACAAGTTACTAGCCTTTCATCTATCCCCAAGAACCAGTCAGCTGTATTGAGAGAGTGCAAATTTTCACTTCTGCGCCCTTTTCAGTCTCATTCCATCTTGATTTAAGGAATTATAATACTACAGGGAAAAAATTAAATCTTCTTTTTAAGGTCTGTTTCTAAAGAGCAACCACTTACCTGATTGCCTAGGAAAAGAAAAAAAGAGCCCAACCAATATTTATTTTATATGAAAGGAACAACTTGCCAAGCCGTAAGATTATCAATGGTTACAACTTGGGAATGGAACTCAAAGAACAAGACTGTCCCTATTGGGACAGTTTCAGTATTTTATCAGAGCTTAAGGAAAAAAAAAAAATCTACTTAGGAAACCTATTAAAAACAACACCACCCTACTTACTAGATCTAGTTCTACCCAAGCAAGTCTCATTTTTCAAAGGGTCCAAGGGATACAGTACTATGCTTTATGTCCCAAAAAGATACCTTAAAAAAAAAAGTAAAATAATTATTTTTGTAATTCCCCAGGGGGAAAAAAACCCACAATGTGCTTTATCTTACAAAGTGTCCCATCTTGAGATAGTAAAAAACTTTATGTCAGTTTGTTTACTAAGCTTCACGCCTGCCCTAAAGCTATGACACAGCTGCTATCTACAGCTGATTTTTACCGCATCTGTTCTTTCCAAGTACTCTACCCAAAGGCACTTTTGTTAGAATTGGTCAATTTTCCAACAGAAAATGCTTTCATTCTAAAAACAAAAGCTCAATTATACTGATCTGACTTTTATGTAAGTAAAAATATCCCGGTTTCTGAACTTAATCAACTGATTTCAAATTAGATACTTCCAAAATATTATTTGGTTAGAAAAGTGATGGTCCAGTACAATTACAAGATAAAGACCTGGCATTCTTCAGAAGAGTTTTCCCCCGAAGTCATGACTTTTAGTCAACACAGTTTCAGCTTCAGAGTCTTTTGATTACTTACATTTCACATGACAAGAAGCTTACAAGTATCTGTTCTTGGGGTTTTTTCTGTGCTAAAGATAAGCAAACATTTCTTGACAAACCAGCATTTCCCAGCAGATCATATTACCACAGATTTATGCAATTCTACTGTTCAAATAATCAAAATACTGACCAATAAGAAGGCTCTTCAGTCTTCTGTATTCCTCGTTTACATCAAACATATCACCAGCAAATATTAACATCGGTTTTGTTCCTTCAGGACATTTACTGTTCTGTAAAATAACTATTTTAGATCAGAACAATGACAACAAAAATGCATCATACTGTGTAAGGGAATATGTTATTGACTTGATATGTGGTTAGCTATTCAACACGATGAAAAATTGTTGTGGCCTGTGATCGATAGCGACAGAATAGACAGTTTTTATTTTCACTGAACAACACTGTATGTGTATGGACAAACTTTGTTTTTAAAAGGGTGAACTGTATTATTTTTCCTCCTGGATTGAAAACGAGATTCTTTAAAATATGTAAGATAATGCCCTCTGGTGAACACGAATGAATCTGGCTGCAACTAACAAGAAAATTAAATGTAGAGTCAAACAAGTCTACTTGACTTCTGAGACTACAGAGTACTGATGAAAAAGGCTGAAAGAATAGTTTGCTCAATCACCTAATTTAAATTCTGGCAAACAAATACATTTACTTATCTATAACTCCCCTGCTATAAAGTGTTATTAAGATATAGAGAAGGGAATCTTACCCCTTTATAAACTGTAATTTCTTCTTCCAGACCATTCTGCTACTTTATACACTGTGGTAAGTACCATAAAAATTCTTTACTTTTGCAGTGTGTGAACTCTGATACAAAACCACACGCATATGAAACATGTTTTAGTCTTGCCAAAATAAGCCTAACATGGCCATAAAAGGTGAATTTTCCTTGTTTAAATAATCAAGATATTATCTCCCTGACTGAATTAAATATAGTTCCCTGAAAACTGGCATTTATATGCTATTTGAAAGCTAAAGAAATTCCAGACTAATCTTAAGTCAGCAGAGTGACCCTCTTTGGTTAGAATTTGAGAGATGGATTTCAATTTTCAAAGCCTACACCAGTTTATTTAGGAACCTACTAAGGAATTTTGCAAATGTAACTCTTTAATTAAAAAGGGAAATATTAGGAATAAACCAAGTCTAAAGAAAGAATTTGCAAAGAAAGTTGCAAGCTTGCTCAAACAACCAAAGTAAAATAAAAAGCAGATCACAACAACAACATTCTGGGGTACACAGATTAGCAATCCTTATATATTGCATGAAACGCTTTTTTAAAGAGCTGTCCTTACTCCAAAGCACAGAAAAAGCCAATGCACCAAAAAAATCCACCAGTAGATGTCACTAAAATACTGAATTTGCAATTCCTTACCTTGACATCTTTTAAGGATACAAACTTCTCAATACCTAGTTCAATCATATCTAGGACATGATAGTCAAACATGCGACCTGAGAAAGTGGGGGGGGGAAGGAAGAAAAATAAGCTATTTAAATATTAATTGAAAAATAGACCTTTCCTCCAAATGAAAACCCAAGTGAGATATATTACCTATTACCAGGTTGTTAGGTCGCTTCTTGTTGTGAGAGCCAAACAGAAACAAAGAACAATCTGATTTCTTGGAAAAAAACTCCTACAATTGAGGAAAAGAACAAAACTCATGAGTTCCAGTTTGTAGTGGTTCAAATACTTGGTGAAGGTATATATCACTAACACTGAGTTTAGCAGCTGCTTCATGACAAGAGCAAGTGGCCTTACCAGAGGAGTTTTGAGAACGTACAGGTCCACATAAATTAAAATTGACATCTGGATTCAAGGTTCAAATAACAATTAATTTTTTTTATTTCCCATTGCAGTCTTAAAGATCAAGCCAGGCAACTTTTTTCCTGCCCTTTGATTTGTAATGTCCTTTTTTATAATTTCTCATTATTTGATTTTACGTAAGATATCTTCACCCACTTGTCCCTGCCTGAAGAGTAAGTATTTGCAAGGTAGTTGCAGTTGTAAAGCCTCATTTTAATTACCCAGCTACACCTTATGCAGCATATTAGCCTTGCCTAACAGCTTCTGAACAACCAGTTAAATCCCTTAACAGCAAGCTTAGGAACATCTGCCAATGCCTAATGTTCTCACACTTGGGCACAAGAGTCCTACTACAGAGCAACTTCACATCCATTTATTAGTTAAGACTACAAGATTACTTCAAGCCAGTAATGACTACCATAGAGAAGATCTTTTCTCCTGGTGGAGCAGATAGAGCACCTATTATGGTATTATGTCCAGAGCCAACATTAAAGCAATTCTTTCTGAGGATGTCCAACTCCAAAGCCTTTTTATGCACTGTTGCTTCTCAAGGCAGCCCCTCATTTTGAGTATCAACCACAGTTCCTAGATCTACACGCACACTATTTATCCAGTACTTCCTAGAAGGACCAGAGCTTCTATACCTGCACAGTTTCTATACCTGCACATCACAACAGTGAGGCAGATAAAAGCCACTGCATCTCCTCCTCCCATCCCTGCAACAGCAGCAGCTTGGAGAGGCCACTGCAGCTCTACCCCTCTGTGAGGTCAGGAGAGACACCCCAAGAGCAATCAGTCCTAGGCTGGATTAATTGCATGTACAAATCACGCAGCTCAGCACTGAGCTCTGCCACCAGGTCCCTCAAAAACACCAACTGTAGACAGATCGAGAACAGACCAGAGGAGACTCCCCTTGAAACACTTGCTCATGCAGCTCTGTTAATCACTGTGTGTTGATAGATGTAAATTCTCTAACAGCTGTATGATATTTTGTTTAAAAGATACAACAAATTCAAATGTGTCCTGCATGTACTGCCACATCACATACAGCGCAAAACTGCCCTTTAAAAAAAGGGCCTGTAATTAACTTAAAAAAAACCCGAAACCCCTCACCTGATTTAACTTTCCATACCTTTCTAGCCTCTGATTATTTGCTGACTCTAGTCTCTATTACCCAACCCCATTGTTTTGACATTTCAAGAATTAAAGCTCCCTGGAGGAAAACCTTTCAAAGTGTCAGAATGATTTTAGCTGCCGTGTTTTCACAGAAAGTTTAAACCCGTGGTCAGCTGATAATCATAGAATAATAGAAAGGTAGGGGTTGGAAGGGACCTCTGGAGATCACAGAGTCCAAGCCCCCTGCCAGTGCAGGAACACCTCGGGCAGGCCACACAGGAACAGATCCAGGCAGGTCTTGAAATTCTCCAGAGAAGCAGACTCCACAACCTCTCTGGGCAGCCTGTTCCAGGGCTCTGTCACTCTCACAGTGAAGAAGTTTTTCCTTATGTTTCTGCAGAACCTCTTATGCTCCAGCTTGCACCCATTGTCCCTTGTCCTATCACTGGACGTCACTGAGAAGAGCCTGGTTCCATCCTCCTGACACTCACCCTTTACGTATTTATAAACATTAATGAGGTCACCCCTCAGTCTCTTCTTCTCCAAGCTAAAGACACCCAGCTCCCTCAGCCTTTCCTCATAAGGGAGATGCTCCACTCCCTTAATCATCTTTGTGGCTCTGCACTGGACTCTTTTGAGCAGCTCCCTGGCCTTCTTGAACTGAGGGGCCCAGAACTGAACACAACATTCCAGGTGCAGAATATTTTGATACTGTCTCATAACATCTTTTAGTATATTTATGCTGCAACCACAGTGACTTTTTGTTCCTAACGTGTTAAAAGTACTTTAACTCAGCTGTCCAGCACAACTTCAGCAACTCCTCTAGTACACACTATTGGCTGCCTTCACTTCTTAACAAATTCTTAATGATCATTAAGGATCCTTTGCTCTTTCTCCCCTCCTCTCCCTTTTTATTTACAGAGAATTCCTTAGATATGCTTCCCCTTTTTTTTCAGACAGGAAAGTACATTTGTGCCCAGTGTGTATACATGATTTTTTTTTTTTCCCCTTCACATACAGATTTACTTAACACCCCAGAATTCCCAACTTCCATCTGCATTTTCAGCAAGTTATTTCAGCAACTGCCTCACGCATTGGAAAGCTGAGCCTTATTTCCCTATGCAAGTCAGCAGTGGCACAGAGCAAATGTGACAAAAATCAGGATCACTGGGAACCACACACCTTCTTTTGGAGTAATTCATTTTAGTATTTATTGTAAAGCCACAGCTGTACACCACTATCTTCTTCCTCTCATTTTGTCGAGAGGACCATGTACACTGCTTTTATGACAGGCATATTACAGCGTTAGTGCTTCAAGTGAAGTGCAAATGCACAAGATAGAATCTCATCATTAACCCCTCTACGTGATGCCTTCCTGCTCTTAAATTATCTTGACCTTAAAATATTGAATCAACACCAAATCCAGACAGCGGCATATCACCAAATGTATTCCCAAGCGCGCACACCCTTCAAGCCTCTCAAGAGACACTTCTACAACTTCTTTGCAGGCCAAATGCACCCATTTAACTGAAATTGCACATTTTTCTGACAGTTTTTGACTGAAATTGGAACAGAACTCTCAATAACCATCTCACACTTGCATGCGTCTGCACGTGGTACTCTGCTGGGCTTTTCTTCCTGTGTTCAAACACAAGGAAGTCACAGTAAAGCTACGAGCTCTCCATTTAACTACTTTAACCTATGAATTCACCAAATCTGAAAATAAGTTGTTCATAAGCTGTGGCACTTCAGAGGACTGACTTTTAGAAAACCAAAAGAAACCACTTTATTCTTCCTCTCATATCACATCAAACACTGTTACTTGTAACAGCGTTACAGGGCGTCACATATGAGGGCATTACAGACCCCTCCCTACATTTGCTGGTCTGTTTACAGAAACAGGCATTTAATGTAAAGATAAAAGTCCTCACAACATGAGAATTCTGTCTTGCAGAGAGAGGAAAAATACGCCTCCTGATGCCATAAATCTAGCCATAGCCCTACCTCCAACTTACCCAAACTCCCTATAAACTCTGGTTTTAATCTAGATCCTCAAGGAACAGAGCAAATTATCCTCCAGTAAAGTTCTTCATGACTTTAAGGCTGTAAAATGTGACAAGAGAAGACACGGTTCATGCTTACCAATGATGTTTGATCCTCAAAAGGCCTCGTAATATTTTTCCTGAGAGAAGGGGGAGGGGAAAAAAAAAAAGAAAAAGATTTTAAAAACCCAAACAAACAAAAGAAGAGTCCCAGATAAGCATTTGTAATTAGTTCTCTGGTAACATTCAATTCTACATTCTGCTGAAAACTCCAGCTCAGTTTCAGTTCAAACCATAAGCCATGTTAATACTGACGGGAGTTCCTTTTGGGCCTCCATTGCCACTTGAAGTACTTTCCTCCACGCTTCCTGTCTCCTGGGGCATCACTTCCAGACCACCACCAGTGACACTTCATAAACTGCCTTTGCCTGTTTATCCAAGGTTAAATTCAGCTATTACAGTTAATGTTTCTGCCACGTTCCATTCTGAGCAAGATGTACTATAACCTGCAATTCACCTTTATAAGAATTCAGTTGGAAGAACCCCAGCCCACCCACCTGGCACAGAACGGCACTCGCCAGATGATCACTCAGAGAAGCCAATTCTTCAAGTTTGCTGAATCCTGCTGCTTCACACCTGGCACAGAACTGGGTCAGCACCAGCACTGATCACTGGTAGCTTCTTTCTAGTCTACTGAAATTTAGGATGAGCCCCTGTCACCCACAGCCCTTTCCGTTTTCCACACCCCCACTCCAGCCAGTATCTCTGTTCATGCTTTAAAACTACCAAATGCCATCCTGCCAGAAAACTCAAAGATGTCAAAGTGAGACCACTTACTTTTTATACAGTATAGCAAAAGGCTTCTTCACAGCATACTGCAAAAGACAAAAACGTTAAACGCGTTACTTCTAATACACTGAAGTGCACAGCACTGCTTCTTCTACAACCCTACAGCTTAGGTGATCACAGGAAATAAAGTAATTACTCATGCCAATCAGTCTAGAAGGTGATGCCTCAAAAGGCCTGCTCACAGTATTACCCTTCAAGTTGGTAGCAATCTTGGTTCACAACTAATTGCAGAAGGAATTCTTTCTACAAACTAAGAAATAACAAAATAATTGAGAAACGGGTGAAATCAAAGCCATTTAATTAAATCTCTCTGCTTCCGGGGGCATTAGGAAAACCAGAGCGAACAATAACCTGATGAACAACAACCTGGCATAAGATGTCAAGAAAGGGCAAAGCATGTAGAGAAAAGAGCGTAGGCACAGCTGTAATATTTTGGGGCATGGAGTCAGGAGATGGGATTAGTAAATGTAAGTTCTGGGAGAGGCTGAAAGCTCCATATCTCTCTCACACACACACAGAGGCAGTTTTCAGGATTCTGGGATATGACTTCAGCTGCATGATCCAGTCACAATTCTGTACCTAATTATCTTGTTTTCAAATGGACTTGCAAAACTTTATGTACTGGACAATCAGGGGAAAAATAATAATTAAGAGAATAAGGTAAAAACTTCCAGCAAAGAAGAAACAGGAAGAAAATAATCTCCCTCAAGTGGCAGGCAATGACACCTTTGCAATACCAGTCAAGATGAATTTTGGGAAACAGAAAGGGCATGATCTTGGAGCAGGCAACAAGCAAGCTGTAAGAAAAAGAGAAATGAAGATACCCTTGGTGTAGCACAACAGGTTGTACAATTAAAGGCTGTCCGCACGTGTCCAACAACTTACAATGTCTTTAAGCACTTCAGTCACTGTTAAGTTTGCATTTCCTCCTTTTATGAGCATAGCATTTTTTGTGTTTTCTTTAAGCTTGGGTTCTCTCTTCTCAAGAAATCTTTTTGCTCTCTTCGTTTTAGGCTTTCTGTAACAATAAATTAGCAGTTAAAAATAAAATAATATTAGTAACAGCACCCAGCACTGCAGAAAAACAAAAACCAAATAGTAAAGCAAGAATTGGAACAAGCTGTATTCAACAAACATGGTTCAAACTAATCCAAGTGTGCAGAATTACAATCAAAGCTGAAAGCCCACTCTCAGATTAACGTGTTTCACTGCCAGTCCTCTTCCTCTCTGTCTCCACAAACTAGCCAAGGCGATTTTACAGTCTCAGGCTTTTCAGTTTTTGCTACTTTAAAGCTTAAGCTATACCAGAATTCCCTCATACTACTGACAGGATGAAAACTTCCCCTCGCACCAGCTCTCTCTCTGAGTCAGACTCCCGTACAAGAAGAAAGCAAAGTTCTTCAAAGACGATCAATGGCATCAGAAGGAAAAGCTCAAGTACGGCTCGTCTGTTGGTGCAGACCAGAGCCTGGCACTGTGCAGTATTTAGGTGACAGACGCCAGCCTTAGCAGAGGCACGCACCTTACGCAAATTACTAACGACACAGCTAAAGAGCTGCATTTCTCCACTAGATGAACGTAAAGGGTTTCGCATCTTCTCTGCAAAGCGTACAAAAACAAACCAACCAAAACTCGCACGGGCACTTCCGACTACAGCCGAAGAGGGTTCTTTCAAGCGTGCAGAAACACGCGAAGTCACCGCGGGTCCTTTGTTATCAACGTGCCACCAACGCAGGGACAGCTGCGCTCCGTGCTGCTCCTTCCCCCACCTTTTCCACAGACCTCTTACCCCCCACACACCGGCACGGCCCCCTGACGTTTCCCAAGAGCTGGGGGAAGCCGCGCCGCACAGCACAGCACAGCACGCCCCGTCCCGTCCCGCCCGCTGCCACTCCCGCCGCGGGCTCGGAGCCCCCCACACACTCGGAAGGAACGAGCGGCCCGGCCCCTTCTAACAACCTCCCCCCCCCCGCCACACTCACACCACCCGGTCCAGCGCGTCCATCGCTGCCGAGCCCCCTCACGTGCGCGCCCCGCCGCCCTCACGCAACACCATCCGGTACGTCACATCCGCCCGGGGAGCGGGGAGGAGGGGCAGACACAGGGCCAGCCTCGCCCCGCCCCCCGGGGGTTTCATTCCCTTTCCCGCTCCGAGAGGAACGCGCTCCGGCGAAGGGAAGACATAATTGATGCCCAGCTAAACAGCTTCAGTACCCTGCTGACGGAAAAGGCTGAAAGAGGCCAGAAACCTCCACTGCCAGAATAGCGTAACAATAAAGAGAAACTATAACAATAGATGCTGAGGAGATCCCCAGAGCGATGTCTTTACACATGAAGATGCTTCAACGTAACCTGGAGATAACCTTGCTGGCCTGAGTGGCAGTATATCATTTAGACTAGACACTAGGAAAAAATTCTTCACAGAAAGAGTGGTGAGATATTGGAATGGGCTGCCCAGGGAGGTGGCTGAGTCTCCATCCCTGGATGTGTTTAAACATCGCTTGGATGTGGCGTTGGGGGACATGGTCTAGGGGTGAACTTGTAGAGTAGGGCTAATGGTTGGACACGATGATCCCAAGGGTCTTTTCCAACCTGAGTGATTCTGTGGTCATCAAAGAACACCAATTAAGACAGGGAATGTCAGTGAGGGCTGTCTGAAACCAGCTGAGACCCCAGAGTTTAGAGGATTCATGAACTTTTGAACTTTAAGAAAGAGTGGGCAGGCTGAATAGACTTCTACATATGAACTTCTCCTCCTAGGGGAGGCCTAAAGCTGAGTTAATGAGACATACGATGCAGGACGGAGGGGGGTGTATATGTTAAGGGGGAGATACTTCTAACACGCGTCAAGGGGACAAAGAACACCAGAGAAAATCTAAAGTACGTAATTTGATGATTAATCAAACAAGTAATAGAAGCCACTGTCACTTGAATTTTTCTTTCAGTAACTACAGTACAAGAACAGACATAGTATGTGATTGATTGACACACTAGGTGAAGCTACCCTTGAAAAATGTAGGACTTTATTTTAAACAATGATGTCTTTTCTTTCTACAAAATGTTCCAGACTGTACAATACATTAACATTTTTCCAAGGTATGGGGGTTTTAAAATTACGTTACCATCTTCTCTTTTTCAGTTCTGAGGTAGATACACACGCTCTTCCATTTTTAAAGAACACTGAATCCAAACGTGCCAGCAACACACAAGAACACAATGTCCATTTGCCACTATCAGTTGTTCAGACTGGAAGTCATGCCATGGCCTATAAAAGCTGGCATTCAAACATTGGCCCATGAACTCCATGACCAAATCCTGAAAATACCAGAGCTGGTATCATGGAGGGGCATCGTCCAAGGCAACACTGCCACAAGGAGAATCCTCTGCCCCAGAAGCAGGGCTGTCAGGCAGAGGAACAGAGGTATCTATTTCCAAGCTGTGCCTCTTCTCCAGATCACAATTCATGTCAGAATTTCCTCCGCCACTCACCTCTCCCTCTGACTCTTCAGTCAGTTTGTCTTGGGCCTGGGCTGCCTCCTCAGTATCTTCTTTTTCACGCAGAAAGCTGCAAATCGTATTAGGCCTGCTGTAGGAAAAATCTCTGTCCTTGATCTGCAACCACTCCACTCGACCTGATGCAAAGAAGGAAAACTGGTATCGGTGACAAAAGAATTTAAGAGTTAACAGCAGTTTTTTCTTAGTTTAAGTTCACTGTTTCTAAGACGGAGCCTGACCAACACTTAAGTAAAAGAATCACTTAGGATAGAATGATGCCTTTCAAGAATTTGGACCAACACTAATTTTTGCAGCAAGTTTCACCATGGGGCTTAAACTTTAAACCATCAACTTTTCTTGAAAAATAAGACTATGAATAACAGAAAGGCATTTAGGAAAGAAAGACCATCTTATAATGAAGAGAAACGTAACTGTTGATAAATTAACAACAACATGTGGAGGCTAAACCAAGTTATCCAAGATATACAGCTACAGGTTTTTATCCAGATACTGGAGACATTGTGTAAGGTCCATTGATGTCACCAACTCAGTCTCTATTATAAACCAGTCACAAGGGAAATAAAAAATTATTAGGAAAGTAATGAAAAGCAGGAATGGCGAGATACAAAACTATGCTATATCCATGTCACGAGTGCTGTGTCCTGCTCAACCTGTACCATATAAAACCAGAAAAGAGAAACAAGAATTGGTGAGAGTAAAATTAGTTCCACATGGGAAAAGGCTTTAAAAGTAAATCCAAACAACCCACACAAACAACAGCTACCAAAAAAAACACCCAAAACACACACACACAAAAGGTAGCAACAACAGGAAAAAAAAAAAAAAAAAAGACAGACTATAATTCTACTTGGAGGAGACAGCTCAGAGGGAGCAGATGCACTAGGAAATCAAGCAGGAATTGAGTTCTCTCAAAAGTAAAAACTTCTGTAACAAAGTAACTCACACTCACTGGAAGCACCAGATGATACATTTGTAACCACCAGGAAGGCAAACACATCAAGAATACCCACAGTCAAGTTGTACTTTTTCCATACAACAGAAATGTGATTTGAAAACTGTTACAAGAAGTGGTAGAAGCCAAAAGCAAGTGAAGATGACAGAGCCTTTATGGACTAAAGATACAGTAGTCTACTCCTGTCAGAATATTCATGAACTGCTGAACACCAGACTGACAGGTAAAAGAAAGGATTGCTCATGTTTATGTCCCCCTCCTCCTACTTTCCACATACCTGTTTACTACTGTCCATAGTCAGAAATACAATACAGCACTAAAATCTCTTTGGTCTGATTAGTATGGCTGTTCCTGTTGTATTTAGGTGTCAGACACCATCCCTAGACTCTTAAAATAACTTAATTAGAATTCAAAATGCAGAGAAAATATTTTACAAATGCAATAAAGTGAATAAAATGTTTGTTCACCTAAATCTTAGAACACCTGGTGATACGATAGGGCATACATCGGAGATAGTGTAAGAATTTCTGTCACCTCCAGAACTCAAGTTTATGAAGTTCTTACAACACCTACTGAACAGATTCCACACAGAACTGGGGTTCCCATCCTACTTAAGATTTTTAGGCAGTACATGTTGCCAATTCACTAGATGTTGTAGTTACTTTGTGTGCACAACATGAAACTTCCATCAGAGTACAGAACCAAAATGTTCTTCGTCGGTTATCA
This sequence comes from Todiramphus chloris collaris, assembly GCA_025345505.1. Lineage (NCBI taxonomy): Eukaryota > Metazoa > Chordata > Aves > Coraciiformes > Alcedinidae > Todiramphus > Todiramphus chloris. The sequence continues at coordinate 49,319,647 of JANVCC010000018.1, read as the reverse complement.
TCATTATTGTTCCTTCAGAACATATTAGGCCTTTTTATTAAGCAACATATTCTCTAATCTATTGTACTTTAAAAATACTAGCTTTTGTTTAATCTTACACACTCAATTATATGGAGAGAGGAAGTGGTACATGGTGTTGATAAGAATGTTGATGTCTTGTTAGATTCTAGATGACATTTCATGTTATACGTCCTACACCAACCTCCAGCTGACTGCCCATATTTAATGTAAAATGGCTACATGTTCTTAACATATGAAGCAGAAACACTGACTTGAGTGGGAAAAAAAAAGGAACAGGATACAAATACTGAATACTACTATACATGGTAGAATGACCATGTAAAAGCACTGACTTAATACAAAATAACCAGCACTGAAATAAAGCAAACATACAAGCATTGAGTTCTGCCTACAGAATGAAAATCCATATGAATGGTCTGCCAGGTGTGTCTCCACAAGTTAAAATCCTTGGCAGTTAACTGCAAATTCAGCAAGAACAATTCAGTTGTAGTACATACGACATGGAACTTCTTACAAGAATATTATAGATTTTCAACAATTGCAGAGACTCAAAAAGTCATTAGAAAAAAATGAAGTTAAAGAAACCACAAAAAAAACCCCACCCAAAACAAACAAACTAATCAAACTACTAAACACCACCTCTGATTTCAGAACTAGAGCCAAGACCTTTACATGACAAACATAGCAAGGATCAGCATGTTTGCCCTGCTCTTACACTCTTCTCTAGGAATTTCGGGCTAGCCACTTCTGGAGGCAGCACTGGTCGGAAGGAATCTTCCTCTCTTTTATTTTTGGTGTGTTTTACTTTGTATTTATATATATATACACATTTGGTAACTAAAGAAGAAAGTTCCTCTAACTTCCTGCATGCTCTAGAATCGAACATTTGATCAAGGCTGACACTCCTAAGCGTAACCCATTCATGTCCCCATGCGTAAGAGCAGAGGCACTAACCAACATTCTCTTCTCCTTCCTTCTTTTCCGTCAGAAGTGTCCGTGTCATGTTCAACTTCTTCATCGTGTGGCACTTGTATTTCAGTTGTACTTTTTGGTTGCCTTCTGAATCTACTATGAAGAGAGGAAACAAACCAATACCCAAACCCCAATCATTACAGTGAATTCCAGTACCAACTGAAACAAGACAAACAGGACAGCAAATCACAACAATTACCGTGCTCGGTGTTTTCTTCAAAAACCACACAGGTGCCCAAGGTATCTACGGAAAACAAAGTAAAAAAGTCTTTAGAGGCAAATTTCTATCAGCTATAGATACTGCAACCACTGGCACAGCTCTGGGAATGTTCTGACTTCCAGTCCCTCACAAAGACCCAGCACTGGTAACCAGCTCAGGAACATACAGGAGCATCATGGTCATTGAAAAGTCACTATAAGGTAGGACTCCAGATCATTTTCTTCCAGACCAATGTTGTCATCGCAAGGCAAATGGGAGGAATACAGGTTGCACAACACATCAATGCTGTTTATACAGGAGACAACAACCACTCACTTTAAGGCATTTTATGTCCCACATTTTTCCCCTGCAGAAACAGCAGCTGGTGCACCCTGGAGTCTGCTCTCAGGCCTACTTTCCACTATTTTACTCAGCACTGGTGAGGCCTCACCTCGAGTGCTGTGTCCAGTTTTGGGCACCTCAGTACAAGAGATACCGAGGGGCTGGAGCGGGTGCAGAGAAGGGCAACGAAGCTGGTCAAGGGATTGGAGAAGAGATCATATGAGGATCATCTGAAGGAGCTGGGCCTGTTTAGTTTGAGGAAGAGGAGGCTGAGGGGAGACCTCATCACTCTCTACAACTACCTGAAAGGACAGTGTAGAGAGGCTGGTGCTGGTCTCTTCTCTCAGGTAATTAGGGATAGAACCAGAGGGAATGGCCTAAAGCTGAAACAAAGTAGGTTTAGACTAGACACTAGGAAAAAATTCTTCACAGAAAGAGTGGTGAGATATTGGAATGGGCTGCCCAGGGAGGTGGTTGAGTCTCCATCCCTGGATGTGTTTAAACATCACTTGGACGTGGTGCTGGGGGACATGGTCTAGAGGTGAACTGGTAGAGTAGGGCTAATGGTTGGACACGATGATCCCAAGGGTCTTTTCCAACCTAAATGATTCTGTAAGTAACACACATGTGTGGCTAATTCAGCAGTGAACTCAGACTGGTGCTGATCAATGTGGTGTTATACAAACACCACCCAGAACTTCAGCACCTCAGAGGACCACGTTCTCCATTCGCAGTGCAATGTTAAGAAAGTTCACTTGGTCGCAAGAAAAAGGAGAGATTGTGTCCACATCATTTTTCCTACCTTCATATTCTCCTGCAAATACGTATCTGTCCACTTGTAAAATGGGCCTCTCGGTCTCTATTCCCTGCAAAAAGAGGGACACCATTGCACAGCTGTCAGGTCTCTATTAGTTCAGGCAAATTTCTTGCTGTAAGACCAGAGAAGACAGACATAGCAGAATCCAGACTCCATCAATTCCTTGAAAAAAATAAAGAGTTTAAAAACCCACAACATATGCTTATAACAGTACAATGAGTATTCCATAACATGGAAAATGTGAAAATAAAAGCTTCTTTTGGTATTTAGAGAAAAGGAATGGAAACTGTAAAGTTTTCTCAAACTGCCAGCTTCCTATGAAGAAAAGCACATCTTTATAACTGGATTGATGGGCATGAGTAGGAGAGTTCTGCAGAGAATATGACTTTACAGAAGCCAGCAGACTCCCGAAAGAATGGAAAAAGTGCAATTAAATTAATATTTATTAGTTTTCAAAAAAATGCAATAAAAGTAGCTCTAGTCATTACAACTGACCCTGAGGTCTTCTACAGTGTTAAGCATCAGAGGCAAGGGGAGAAGTTGTCTTTCTGGTTTTGTAGGAGGCTTAGTTAAGCAGTGATAACAACTGGTACAAAGAAGTTAGACCATCTTACTGAAGAATGAGTGTACTGTTAAAAAAATATAAACATAGTGACAATTTTTCAGTCTACGTGCTACTGAAGTATATTAAATACAAAGAATATACTAGATAATAATGTTCTAGTAATCACAACAAAACCAACACTGCTGAAATGGTATAGAAAATGCTCTAGTACCTTAAAAAGGATCAAAAACATTTAGCTCAAACTGCAGGCACTGCTCTATTTAGGTTAGAGTAAATAAATTTAAAGTGCTGTTATTTCCTCTAGGAAATTACTTTAGCCTCTCTTTCAAATAAACACAAAAATACACATATTTGCACGGGAAAGATGTTCTTTTCTAAGCTCCAATTGAGTTCTATAAAGCAGAACAACTTTCACAAGTCTCTGGAAAGCACATGAAGCGAAGAAGTTCAGCCTAAAGCGTGACACCAGCACCAGAAGCACAACTGCAGGGCCACAGAGGTCTCTGTGATTACTGTGTGTCTACACTGTGAAGTAGTTTGAAATTGTAGTTGGGTTCTTGGGTTTGTTTTGGTTTTTTTGTTTTAAACAAGGAGTGAGACAGTAAAGCAGCAGCTCTATCAGCTCATTCCCTTCCTCTACAGCAGAGTGTTTTCAAAACCACAGGCCCAGATCCCATTAGTCTTAATATAAGATATACCTATCAACTGTATTTTTGATGAAAATTAATGCCTGCTTGGAATACACTAATTAAGGTAAAATGGCTTTTAATAGCGCATCATGAACATTAACATAATTCAGGGCATAAACAGATGCTGCAAGTTTTGAAGAGAAGGCACTGTGGCCAATTGTGTACAACGCAGCACATCACACAGGTTAAGAGGAATTTGTGCAATTTTTCCCCTGTACTTTTAAAAATGAGAAGTATCTAAGATCAGCAAGATTTAAGCTTTGTGATCCTCTTTCTGCTGCACAAGTTGACAACGTCGGTAGCATTAAGCTATCATGGAGAATCTATTTTTGATTGTTTGTTTGCTTTTTACTATAGGAAAATAAATTTCAAATTAACACATCACTACCAGGCAACAGCATTAAAGTTTTTAATGTTCAAAACTTTATTTCTTAGGCTGATTTGCATTCCTTTTTGGACGATGCAAAAAGAGAGGCCATCCTCCTCTTGTGTGACGAGCATCACAGAAAAGTTGCTGAACAGGGTAACACAAAGCCGCATCTTTTACTGGAGTTTTAACAAATTGTCCATTATGAAAACCCCCAGGGAATGCTTACTCTGTGGGTTGAGCACAGGTAAATTTGAGTATGAGCAGGATGGAGTATAAATACTTGAAAGTTTTTCTAGTAACATTACGAGAGACTCTGAAAGCAGAAAATGAGAAAGAATCCTGTTAACACTACGGAAGAACACGTGGCCATTCAGACACCAGCAACGAATCACCTGTCTAATGCATTTCAGGTGACTCAGGTCAGCTCCAGGAAGCAAATCTGCTTATAAAAGCACATCCATCAGTGAGGGGTAATTTATGACTTTTGATTGTATTCCTACATGGGAGGCTTTCAGAATTTACTTTACCATCTCACATCTGTTCTGACCAGTGGCATACTCTGAGGTGGCCTCTTTCGTCTTCTTGGTCTGTAATAAAGGTCTAGTTCCAGAAAGCATAAGCAAATCAACAGTACTTGTGGTATCTACACAGATCTCATAGTCCATGTAGGTTTTGAAGGGCAAATAAAACTTGTCCCACACAGAGGAAGTGATTAAACAATTCCAAAGGAAAAGGACAGATTCACCTCATAGCGAAGCAAACATCATCCAAAACTGTTTACTAAATGCTTAAAACCCAGTTATCCTTTACATTTAAAACACTTGCACTTGCCTGTCAGCATCTGAGATAAAACCAAAACAAAACCAAAACAAACAAAAAGCCAAACCAACAAACAAAAACAAAACACAAAACCAAACCAAACCAAACACCAAACCCACTCCATTGGAAATACAATGGAATTTGGAAAGATTTTGTCTTTACCTATCATCTGCATTAAAGTTATTTGAAGTGTGCTTAACAGTATTTTTTTTTAATGTGTAAAATGCATCACTAAAAGAAGAAAAGGAAAGAAAAGTTTGAAATCAGAGGGGATAATGATGCTAGCTTATAAATACTTCTGAAAATAGCTGCTGATATTTACATAATACTCTATTCAGAAAGGGAGCCCACAGCACGTGGCCAAACACAGCCAAGGCAGCGAACATGAATTCTGTGTCCAAGGTTTGATCTAAATGTCATTTACTTCAAAGAATTCAGAAACAGCCTCAGTCCCTTGTTCACATGCGTACTGACTTACCCCTTGCCTATTGTGCTGTAATCACTCACCAAAATCTTGCATTTGTTTTCACATTTTTCTAAGAAGTCTGAATCAATAATTCCCGATAGTTCCACCATGACCAGCTGCTCCTATAAGAGAGGTTTATAATGTACATCAGTAATTGATACATCAGAACTTGGGGGGTCAACTTTCTTGACCCAAAAAAAAACAGCACACAAAGACCTAGACCTTCTGAATAAGCAACCCCAAAATCTGACTCATTCTGCATTTTGCCCAGAGAAAATGGCAGGGAGATAGGGCAACACCCAGGGAAATCAGTGACCCACCACTCCATCAGACACCTCTTTCACACGTGAATTTCCCAGTCTTTTCTTCCTAGCTAAGGAGGGAGCTCTACCCACACTCACCACCCCCCCCAAAAACTGAGGATCAATATGGGTAAATAATATATGAATCTTAACAATATGACCAGCTACATATTCCAAGAAACATTTTTCCATGGGTTTAGTACCTACCTAAATAAGACACCACAGCAAGAGAGTAAGTTAAGCAACGCATTGCTTGAATTGGCTACTTTTAACTCTTTATAATACATTGCTTTGAAATCAATCCATGGTTGCAGTTCCAATTTGGGGTGAGGAAAATGCAAGAGTAAAGCAAAACAATAGTCTCCTTGAAAATAATCTTTCATTCAAGAAGGAGTTTTCAAGAACCACGGTCTACTTAAGAATCTGTGAATATACATAACAATAGAAAAGTGACAGTTTGTATTTTTTGGGTATGGGAGTAAGAAGCAACCGGAACTGGAAGAATGCTTTCTGACAATGCCATTTCCTGAAAACCTAAAGTAGAACAGCCAAAATGGTACAGATTTCAGGACATATGTGCAGCCCAGAAAGCCAACTGTATGTATCCTGGGCTGCATCAAGAGCTGTGTGGCCAGCAGGTCAAGGGAGGCAACTCTCCCCTTCTGCTCCAGTCTCGAGAGACCTCACCCAGGGTAGTGTGTTCAGCTCTGAAGCTTCCAACATAAAACATGGACTTGTTAGAGGGAGTCCAGAGGAGGGACAGGAGGATCATCAGAAGCTGGAGCACCTGTCCTACAAAGACAGGCTGAAAGAGATGAGGTTGTTCAACCTGGAGAAGGCTTCAAAGAGACCACTATAATAGCGGCCACCCAGCACCTAGTGGGGATCTCCAGGAAAGATGGGGAGGGACTCTTTATCAGGGAGTGTAGTGATAGGACAATGGGCAATAGCTTTAAACTGAAAGAGGGTAGATTTATGTTAGCTATTATGAAGAAATTCTTCCCAGGGAGGGTGGTGAGGCATTGGAACGGGTTGTCAGAGAAGCTGTTGGATGCTCCATCTTCGGAAGCATTCAAGGCCGGGCTGGATGGGGCTTTGAGCACCCCGGTCTAGCGGGAGGTGCCCCAGCCATGGCAGGGGGGATAGAACTAAATGATCTTTAAGGTCCCTTCCGACCCAAACCATTCTCTGATTCTATGCCAGTACCGCTGCGAGGGCTGGGAAACCTGACGGGCTGAGGGACACGCACTCGCTCCGTGCCCGGCTCGGCTCTCCCGCCGGCGCGGGGGACGCAGCCACGGCAGCCCCAGTGCCCGGCTCTCCGCACGGCGTCCGGCCTGCCCCGCGGGCATCGGCTCCCGGGGGCGGCCCTGCAGCGAGACGGGGAGAGGAGAAAGGCCAGCCGCCTTCCACTGGGGCTCCGCAGCCGCTGCCCGGCCCTGGCCCTCAGGGAGGCCGGCACACGACCCTTCGCCGCAACCCGGCACAGCCCGCTCAGCGCCGGCGGGGGAAGAGGAGGGCGAGCCGCGGCCACGGGCGGGACACGCCCCGAGGGGGGCCGGCAGGGCCGGGCCGCATCCCTGCCCCTAACGCTGTTCCGAGGAACGGAAACGTCCGGGGAGCGCGTCCCGACGCCAAGCATCCGCCAAGCATCCACCGACCTCCACCTCGTCTTCCTCCGCTTCATCTTTCCTCTCGCCCTCCTCCGCTCTCTCTGCTGCCGCCGCCATCTCGCCAGACAACGGCCCCCTTCCTCTCCTCGCCTCAGCGCGCACCACGTGGGGCCGGCGCCGCCATCTTAGAAGGCGGCCGCTCGCGCCCGGCCGCTCGCGCGCTAACGGCAGCGGCGGCCCCGGCCCCGCCCCCTCCCCCCCCCGCTCTCCCCAGCCGGCCCCAGCAGGGGGCGGGCGCGACGCGCGCGCCTCCGCCACCGTGAAGGCAGCGGGGGCCGGTGAGGGTGGGGGGTCGGGTCGGGCCGGGCCGGGCCGGGCCGGTGAGGCCGGAGTTTGTGGCTGTGCCTGTGGCCGCGGCGGCACGCAGGGCCCTGGGGAAGAAGGTGAAGCTCGGCTGGGGAGAAGGCCGAGGCCGGGGGGAGGGACGGGCAGCCCAAGGGGAAGAGACCCCCCCGGAGGTGGCTGGGGGGAGGTGGCTGCATGGGAAGCGGCCTCTAGGGCCTGGGCTGCGCAGCTTCAAACGGGCTTCGTGTTCTTCCCCCTGCTCGCCCGTTGCCTCGCGGGTTAAATCCTGCCGGACCCTTCTTCAGTCGGGGAAAAGGAAGTGTTTGCTTTGTGCATGGTTAAATTGCAGTTGCTATTTTCATGTCCTTTACCTCCTGCTTTCTGCCTCAGGGTCGAACCCACTCCGGTTTCCACCTGATAAGGGCTTCCGAGATAACGTGTTGTTTTGTTGTGTTGGGTTTTTTTCTTTATAAATTCAGGGCATTGCCCTCCATAATCCTCAGTCTCACACTGGTTTTTATAATGTAATTTTCCCTTATTTTCATTCTGCATGCTGTGTTTCCGATTTTGTACCAAAAGTGCCTTTCTACTTGAGTCAAAGTCATTAATTAAAGTGTTAAATAAAAACTGATCCCACGGGAGTTCACTGTGGATTTTCTTCGAGTCTCTACTCAACCTCCATCAGATTGACATCAATGTCAGCGTAGTGCCATACCAAGTGTTTAATAATGTCCAGATGTGTGTTATCTAATGCACTTCTTTCCTAGAAAACTCATCAAATCTTAAACATACCTAGTAACTTTAGCAGCATTTTTTTCTTTGGGAAGCCAGCATTAGACTTCATCTCATTTTCTGTTAAGCTTCACGTTTTTACTTACTCTTTTCTTAGGGCTTGTTTAGAATATTGCATAGCGCTGTGGTAAGAACAGATTATAAATTTGGATTCGTTCTAAATCCAGGAAAAGATGCTGGAGCCTGTTACCTTTTCAGCAGACAAATTGCAAAGGCTTGAATTTTGACTGCAGGGAGTAATAACCGTGGAACAGATGATTGCTGTATTACAAGTGTAAATTATAAGATATTTTAAAATAATAATTTGTGTCATTCGCTTAACGTGGGCTGCTGTATTTAAGGGTTTCAGAGGAGAACAGTAAGTTTTAGAGTATCTGAAACTAGATATTTTTAGAGTATCCTACTAGAAGGAGAGAAATAAAGCTCTGCTTAGCTTGTTCAGCATTTCTGAGGAAGGTTTTTAATGAGGTTCTAACTTTTAAAACTATGTAAATTCTGTTAACTTTAGGTAGCTGATCTTATGCTGTATGAATACATGTGTAGTAAAACTTGTTTTTTAGTAGTTCTTAACTACTGGTTTCTATGTATGAAATTGCTGTATTGGGCAATTACACTTTTGTATCAGGGCTTCCCATCTTTAGATAAAATGTTGGTGCTTTAAAAAAGTTCTGCCTGGAAAAGGAAGAATATGCTCTATATTCTGAATATATATTTTAAACTTCTCTGAACTGACAGTGCCTCTGTAATGTTACATTCATACCATCAGTCTCCTCTCATAGACGAGAGGAGGTTAAGTGACAGCAGAACATAAATGTGTAAATCACGGGCTGATGTGAACTGCTGATGAAGGAGCAAGTATGTTTGCTTGCCTTTATTCTGGCCTAAGCATCAAGGGTAGTATCCGACTGAGTGTTGGGGGTCATTTCAGTCTCCCAGTTCTCATGAGTCAGTGTGTGCAGTCGGGTGATGGGGGATTTTTTTGTACATTAGTGCCAAATGTGTTTTAAAAGAGACTACCTCCTCGCCAGGCTAAGCTTGCCGTGGGCATTAGCGGTTTGCCTCGGTCTTTCATATCCTGGCAAGAGTATTTCAACAACGTGCCTCTTAAAAGAGACTCTCCTCAGAGTCTGCCAGGGAGATTGAACTGCTTGATGAGATAAATATGGAAATACATGTTACGGGGATCTGGGTTTTGGGTTTCTGAGGCCTCAGCTAACAATCCTGTCAGTGCTTGAACAGATTTATGTGTGTCTGCTGCCAGAGGCAAGTACCTAGGTGGCACTTAGGGCAGTTTGAGTCGGTGATGACCAACTGGTTAATTTAAAATAAATGATCACGTTTGACATGTGTACATGTAATATGTACACACTAGTTTCAATGCTTTCACTTGCAATATAAGCGTGTTAATACCTATTTTATCTGAGGCCCTGTAGTTTGTAAATTTTAATCGTGCGAGTTGGGAGACCGGACACTTGGACTGTCTGTTTAGAAAATGTTGCAGTTTGGGTCCATTACAGGAAATTCAGAGAAAGTTCACTAAAACACATAATGGGCTCTGGCTTTCTACTTTGTCTCCTTTTTTTCTATTTTCTTTTGTTTTTTATCTTCATGCTTGGAATTTCTTCTCAATCCTTTTGGAAAAGGCAGTCACCCTTTCTCCATTTCCTCCCAAACACTTACTTTTTTTTTGTGAGGCTCTGGCACTGGACTACCTAACTAAAAGGTTAAATGTTTTATAAAAACACAGGGTGAGATAGAGTCTTGACGTGTTTTAGTTTTTCAGTCTGTTTAGACTCTGCCTCCGGTTGAAAACTTTTTGTATTGCGTAGTGAAAAACCACAGAATTTAGTACGTAAAAAATTATAATAGATCATGGTTGAGTGGGGTTTGCTATGGCTAGGAATAAAGTCGGACTTGATGATCTTGAAGGTCCCTTCCAGCCAAAATCATTCCATGATTCTATGATGTGTGTGTGTATACTCACACCTACTGAATGTAGTCTTTGTGTCCGTACTATTTGCTGAATTAACTGCCTCGGGAGAAGGGTGTTGTAGTTTCTAGGCTTACTTTAAATTGGAGATGTAACTGAAACTGATGGTGTGACAAAAGGTGAGTGCCTGTGAACGTCAGAAGAGACTCCTCGGTGAAATGGTGCCATGTGAAATGGCTCAGTGCAGTAGTGCAGCGCAGGAGGATGCAGAAGGAAGCTTCTAAGAGCCTAGTGTGTATTTCTGGCTCTAGCCAGGGTTACAAAAGGTAAATCAGCCCCAGGACAAAGGTAATTTGCTGACAGTATTCTACAGGATGATTTCCATTTCCCTGCAGCTACATTGCCGAGCTTCCTCGGTAAGGAATTTGCAACACAAATCAGCTCATAGTGTCTCACAAAAAAAAAAAAAAAAAAAAAAAAAAGAGACCTGCTGGATTCCTTTGTATCTGTGCCTTTGTCTTTTCAAAAAGCTCTTTAAAGGTTATGTAAGGAAATCCTAGCAACGCTATTAGACAACGAGCAGCCAGAGAAGAGTAGGGTAAAGTAAGGGGTGCTTTTACTTATTTCCACAGTGCTTCTTCTCTTTACTATGTCTAGTCTAAGAGTGCGGAGTGAGATGCAGTACAAGGGAAGGGAAGGGAAGGGAAGGGAAGGGACATTTCTATTACACCAGTTCTTAATCTAGATGATCTCACTCCAGTTGTCTTGGAATGAGCATAGTAAGAGCACAGCAAGAAGAGGGGCTGGGAGGGAGGCTCAGAGAAGAGTTGAATCTACAGGAATATGCTGGGCTTCTGCTTTACTTTCAGCAGCTGGAATCAGTTGCCAGCATAGTAGGAGATAAAAGAAGGTGTTAGATGTTCCCTGAGTTCTGTCCTCAGGAGTCTGGAGGCTTGATGCCCGTCTAGATGTCACAGACCCAGTTGTTATACAAGGCAGTTAGTCTGCCCAGCTGCTTGTTACTGGCCTCCGCTTTCCTAGACTCTTCCATTTCATTTCTAGAGGTGCTCAGAGCGAGGTCTGTCATGGTAGAAACCAGGAAAGCTGAGAAGCAGCATGTGAGAGCATCCTGCCACCCACTGCATCTTCCCCAGAAAGGGGAATTGAGCTGGGAGGGGCTGGGGAATCAGAGGTAAGGAACAGGCAGGCAAGGGTGTGTGATCTTACTGAGTAGCCTCTTCTACCTGCCTTATATGTGCATACAGGGCAAACAGCATCACTTCTGCCATTCTCCCAGAGCGTGCTCTCCTGTATGGGAGAAGCTGCACAGGGGAATGTTCTTTCATGTCTCCTGCTTCCAGGGCTGAGCTAGTAGATAAGATGAGTTAAGAGCAGGAGAAACTTAAGAGGAAATTGTTTTACTCTTCTTAAAAAAAAAAAATAACCAAGAAACCTTGCATATCTTACCCTCCCAGGTTCTGCTTCTGGACAGGTATTCATAACTTGTTCCCTATGTAGCCTTTTAAAAACTTTCTTTGAAGATCTGTGCTATATAACTGTTCAGCAGCTGAGATAGTAGGTTTCACTGAGCTGTTCTTTGTCTTACTGGACTAGGTAACTTTGAGCTAAAGCTGGTGTGCTCAGAACTGGAAAGGGCCCTCTTCTGGGCCCAGCTGTTTCGTGCTTCCCCATGAAGAAGCTCATTTTGTCATCTTGTCTTTTCCTCAGGGAAAAAGAGCTTAGCTGTTAAAAGTACACAGCAGGCTGAGGGCTTGCGACTCCCTCCTTCCAGTGAGGAGTTGTCTCCTGCCAGTATTATGTCCTGGAGCACATAAGGGGAAGAGTAATGGGAACATGCTGGGGGAACTTGCTGCTATATCCACATGGGAGGAATTCATCTCCATGTCTGTGAGTGATGGGGCAGGAGGAGAGCGGCGTGGCAGAGCTGAGAACTGCTGCAGTGTCCTGCATGGAGTTCTAAAACTGGGATCCCTCCCAGGAGGACTTGGCAGGTGACAATCTTCTGAAGCAGGTGGTAACAAATAGGGAGTAAATTATGTTACTTGTTTTCCAGTTGGATCAGAAGGGGACATCTATCTATAGAATTGACTTGCTATTTTATAAAATGTTAATGCTTGGAATCTTTTACATAACCTCAGATAATTTGGCATCAGCTATTTGAGATACTGAGCTGTAAATTCTTACTTCTGTTGGGCTGAAAGCACCTTCAAAGGTCACTGGGAATACTCATTATTTTTCAGGGCCTCTCTCTTATTTAATATCAGCTAGCCTGTCCATATTTGTTTAAAATATGTTTAAAACAAACTTATAAAAGGCACTTGCATTTTGTTTCCCACACAGTCGTGTAAAACCAGAAGGTTATTTCTGTTCCATATTTATTGATTGATTTTGATCAATGCTCCTAGGGCTTACTTTTTAATAAAGTGAAACGTTTTTATTGAATTGTGTTTTGTTTTCCTTGTACCCGAACACCACTTTGCTCATTAGCGAAGTGCTGTTAAAAGCATTTTTTACACACCTCAACAGCTGCCAAAGTGGTTTGCAGTGCAGGAAATAAAAAATGCTTGTTGGTTAATCTGCATGAGAAACATTGGAGTCTTATTTCAGTAGGCTTTTCTTGAGGTGTAACTTCACAGCATTGCTTTTGTAGCCTGCTGATATTTCTCACCCAGTACCAGAAGTAGGAATCATATTGCTGAAGCCTGAGATTAAATGCTATGTTTGGTCTTCTTACTGTGATATTACTACAAGGTCTTAGAATGTTTCCTTTTCAATGTTTGTTCATAATATATGGGTGAAATCAGAAATGCATTAGGTATCTTCACAGAACAGGAAGAACTGACAAAAGTGAGGTAGGAAATAGCGAAGAGTAGTCGAACAAGTAAGGCCAGTTGTATGACCAACAGAAGGATGAACTCACTTAACTACATGTGCATGAAAAATCTGTTGCTCCATGAACACCAAAACTACCAAATCCAGAAGAGGAGAATAATAATAGCTAGTTGAAATTGGGGTAGTGCCATACTGTGTACATTTGAGGGAAGGAGAACGAACACTAACACCAGCTATAAATTATGCAGGAAAAGTGAAACCAGCTTTTTGTACTGCTAGGGGATGTTCAGTCAAATCAAGAGTTAAAATATATCTTTAAAACCAAGTAATACACAGCTTATATTCATTCTAAATGGGAAGTGCATCTTGTTAGGACTGTAGTATCTAGATGGTGGCAATCATTTTCCGATAAGGAAAATCAGTCACTGTAAAAGCAGAAAACAAGAGAGATTGTCTAAGTACTCTTAAGCTGTCTAGATAAATGTCATAGTGATTGGAGTCATGAGACTCAAATTCTCGGTGCCATGAATTTTAGGCTTCTTGGAGTGACCAGTGAAAGAAGCTACAAGATAGAAACTAACTCTGGGCTTGATCCTTGATCACCGTTGTGCGTGATCCACTTCAAACTGCTTTTGTGGAAGAGACATTCTGAAATAATAATCATCTTAATGTATTTGCAGTTGATGCTTTTGCACCAAAGATCTGTTCGCATTACAGAATGCTGCGGACTATGGCTCTTGGAACTAAGCTGCCAAGGAATACAAAGTTGCGTGGTTAAAAAGTGGAAAACAAAGGGTAGGAGAAAATGTTCCGTTTTCAAAATGAAGGGAGATCATTAGTGGGTTTCTATGGGAATTTGTAGTGTTAAACATGCCTAAACTTTAATTCATTATAAAAAAAAAAAGACAATGCTGGTGGAAAGTGAAGTACTGAAGTTGGATGATAATACTGTGTTTTCAGGGTTGTAAGAATAAAAGCCTGATGAGAAGATTGGCTCATGAACATGGCAGGTGAACTGCAACCGTTCTCTGGCTAAGGAACTCGTGAGGCAAAGGTTGCTGAAGCCTGAGGAGATTTAGAAGGTGAGATACCTTTGCATGCTGGCCCTGCCTTTCTGCTCTTTCAGGCATTCACTATGGGCTCATTTAGGCAACAAGGATATGGAGCTGGGGGGATCTTTGATCTAGCTCAGTGTGTGGCTGTTTTGGGCTCTTAAATTTGCCTCAGAGTGACAAACTAAACAGGTAGTAAACCTGATAGATTCCTTTCCAAAGCTTGTAAAAGTAAAAAATCACATTAATTTCATGGGAGACTGGACAAGTACTCGAAGGAGGGATCCACTGGGGATAATAAAATGGGCAGATCATTTCAGGCTGTGGACATCTACTCAGCTGCCAAGAGTTTGCAGCACACCATATATACTTGTGTTCTTCACCAGGTGGTCACTGCTGCAGACAGCATACTGAGCTAGCTAGACCCAAAAGATGAGCCCTTGTATGAACCCTACATTTTCTTTTAGTAGATTAATTTTTCACTGCAGTAATTTAACTCAACCGTCTTTTGTACGTAAGCAGAGGAATAGAACACAGTAGATAAATGACAGCAGGTGACAGTCCAAGAGGAGGAAATCCCTGTGAAGATCCTATTGTCAGTTAACATCCTATGACATTTGGTTTGCTTACAGTTACAGCTTTTACTGAAGAAGGCATCAGTACCTGAAAAAGGCTGTTATTGAGCTCTTCAGTCTGTGTAAAATGCGGTAAGTACTGTTGGGAAGGACTATTAAGCCTTTAAAGCTATTGGAAAAGTGATTTTGAGTTGTGTTGGCTTGGTCTGATGCAGAGCCAGTGCACTGGCTCACCGACAGCGTGTCTTGCCTGTTTTCAAGAGGAAGAGAGGGTAATGAACGGGGCAGAAGGACCTAAATCTACAACAAAGCACACTTACCATTTCCACTGCTTGAGGAACACTGTTCAGAAATGCCAAGCAAAAAGCAGACAGAGGGAAACTGTCATGGTTGACCACATTCTTTTGGTAGTTCTTACCTGCCCTGATTTGCTTCATTGTTTGATAGAGAATGTCTTTGGAAAGTGATGTAACCAATGCCACATGATAATCCTTCCCATGACAGTTGGATCTTTTTGAATGTTTTACATATATTCCTGTTTTAAGACAAGAGTAATACTTCAGATGTGACAATGGAAATGACATGGTCACGAATATTAGATGGCAATATAGAATCATAGAATCATTCTAGTTGGAAGAGACTTTCAAGATCATCAAGTCCAAGTATTAACCCAGCACTGCCAGGTCACCAGTAAACCATGACCCTAAAAAACACATCTACCAGTCTTTTAAATACCTCCAGGGATGACTCCACCACTTCCCTGGGCAGCTTGTTCCAGCGCTTGACAATCCTTTCTGTGAAGGTATTTTTTCTTATGCCCAACCTAAACATCCCCTGGCACAACCTGAGGCTGTTTCCTCTTGCCCTACCACTTGCTACATGGGAGAGCAACTTTCAGGTAGTTGTAGAGAGCAATAAGGTCTCCCCTGAGCCTCCTCTTCTCCAGGCTAAACCACCCCAGTTGCCTCAGCTGCTCTTCCTAAGACTTGTTCTCCAGACCCTTCACCAGCTTCATTGCCTTTGTTTGGACATGCTCCAGCACCTCAATGTCCTTCTTGTAGTGAGGGGCCCAAAACTGAACACAGCATTTGAGGTGTGGCCTCACCAGTGCCGAGTACAGGGGGACAGTCACTGCCCTAGTCCTGCTGGCCTAGCCCTTGCTGATCCAGGCCAGGATGCTGTTGGCCTTCTTGGCCACCTGGGCACACTGTTGGCTCATGTTCACCCAGCTGTCGACTAGAACCCCCCAGGTTCTTTTCTGCCAGGCAGTTCTCCAGCCACTCTTCCCCAAGCCTACAGTGTTGCAGAGGGTTGTGTATAGAAGTATTCTATAGACTATCGATTTTCTGCTACAGGACAAGATGTACATTGTTTTTGTATGCATTTTCAATAACAATGAAGAAATAAAATAGAATAAAGCAAGCTAAGGGATCTATTCAGTTTTTTTAAGTTGCTCCATAGGCATGCTTAGGTGCCACACTGGCCTGGCTATGTTGACACAAACTCACACTGCCATATCCCCTAAGATTTTGTTGCTTTGTTTCCAATATGGTTTGGACTATGTAACAAATGTGCAATTATTTAGAGACCTGGTTCTTAAAAATGGCTTTTGTTACAGCACAGAATGTGGAAGGTCTTTGGAGGGTGTGTTGGCATGGGTGGGTGCAGACAGTGCCACCTTCCCTCTGCCTGTGCCCCGAATCAGCCAGCTGGGAGCCAGCTCCAGTGCAGCAGCAGCGTAGCTGCGATCCGTGCGGTGCTGAGCCTCAGTTAATAAGGCTGGCTGTGAAGCAGGATATATTATCTTGGGCTCAGAACTGTGCTAATGTGGCCACATGATTTCTGGAAAGAAGCTGGTCTTATGTCCAGCTGGCTCGAGGAATGAATAGAGGAAAGACATGACTGTGTCTGTTTGTAAGCTAGTCAGAAATGTAGGTCAGGAGATGAAGTCTGAGAGAGTTTCTCTGAATTTCTACAGCTGCTGTCAATAAGATTCTTGCCTTCATTAAAAAAATAAAAAGTCAATGCTGACAATTGCCTCATTTAGTTTACAGGAAGTTCATGGTATTTTCAGTATTTAGGAATGTAGTCTTTTGATTTCTAAACTGTAGCAGAGCAGATTTCTTTTTTAAAAACTTATATTTTGTTTCCCCTTAGAAAAACAGATGAAGAATGTTTTCAAAAACCGAAGGTCTATTAGCCTTTAGTTTTAAAAACCTTACCATCCTTTATTACCTACCTTTGCAGAGAAACATAGCAGGTTTGGGTTTTTTTCTTTTTTGCAGGTTGTTTTTTTTGTGTATTTTTTCCCCAGCAATCATTTGAGGGAAGAAGATCCAACCTAGGCAGCTCTGGAGGGAGTTATTAGCTGTTTGAAAATGCCTTAGGGGTACCTTACTGCCGAATCTTGTGGGGTTTTTTTTGTTTGCTTTTTTGTTTGTTTGTTTGTTTGTTTTTTCTGTAGTGATCTGCTATGAGAAGAGAAGAATTTGTCCTTTCTTTTGTGGATTTTGAATGGTAGGTTGACTTGAGCCACTCTACACAAGTCAATCATGAAAATGGAGAATATTGAATTCTTGGCCTTCTTAGCTCTCTTTATTCACCCTCTTGGAGATTCTGAAGGCATGTTGTTTACACTTAGGATCATCTTTTACAGTCAGCAGCAACACACGTATTATACCCTCTACACATAATTAACGCAGGACTTTCTGTTCCTACTTCTGTTCTTACAGGCATGTGTTGTATTTGTACTGGGTCCCCAGTGGGTGAGCTTCCAATACCTTCTTTTGTAACTAGTAACTTTTTATTGCAGTTCTTGCATTCTGAGCAGTTTGTATGGAATAGAATATCATTCGCTGAATGGTGACTCATGCCAAAGGACATACATCTGAACATGTGTTACATGAGTTTTAAAACAAAGATTGCTACTAAGTACTGCTTTATCTGCCAGAGCCTGCACACCCTAACTGAGCAACTGAATTACAGGAGATGAGAGAAGATGCCTGTAAGTTTATACTGCTGTATCTGCGTTTTGATCCGATATTATTGTTCAATCCTTCTTAAAGGATTGAACATGACATTACAAATGGCAGACTTGAACATCTTAGACATCTTATGTCCATCATTATTATCTATCGTGGACTCAGGATTCCCCTACAAAGAAGAAAGATATTTCTGTTTTAACAAACAGAAGTTTATGTTGGCAGTTACATACATATGTTCTTATAAACGACAGAAACAAACCACCCAACCAAACAAGAACAACCAAACAAAACCAAATCAAAACAAAACAAACAAAACCCAATAATAGGTACCAATTTTAAGATGCCAAAATGATTAATTTTTGAAGAGGACAATTTAAAAAAAAGGTATTATGGCAAAACTCAAGATGTCCTGTCTTTAATTAATGTTACATAGTATAGTATACTTTCACTGTGCATGAAAGCATACCCAGTCACTTGGAAGCAGAGAAGTTTTTCCACTGTAGAAGCTATGGAGCAGCACCTTAGACTTGCTCTGCCTTACACTTGGTGTGTTAAATCACGTCATGATGTGTAACTGACACCATCTCCATCTCTTTAAGCTCGTTCAGCCATCACCGTTCTGGAAAGCAGAAAAGGTAAGGCAAGCATTACAAAGGCATTACAAGCATTACAAACACCCCGCTGTCATCTTCCTTTTGGGAGCAATCCAGAGGGAAAGATTCTGCTGATGCCAATCCAGCTTTGGACCGGTCTGGGCAAGGGATTGTGTGTTTGGCAAGAGCTACAGAATGGCCAGATCTGGCATTGCTAGCACGAACGGTGCTCACTGCCAGCATCCCTCTTATACTTCAGTTTCTCTAATCAGCTCAGAATTAGCAGGCAACAGCCCTGAATTTGTGACTAGAAGCAACAGTTTTCTCTCCTGCTGCTTTCTGTGCTGTTTTAATTAGCTCTTCCTCCTGTATTAGCAAATAGACACAGTGACCAACAGTAAATGATTCATTTAGTTGGCTTTGCTGCTTCTTTGGAATTCCCCAACTGCATCCTTTTCTTCAGGAAGTGTTCTGAAGAATTTCAGAAACTATAAAACTAATCCTAGTACAGCACTGAAACAAGAGATACTACGATGAGTATTTTTGCTGCTGGAGACAACAAAAAAAAAGCTTCAAAAAAGATGCAACCTCTGTATCTTTAGGCTGGTGACTTTATTCAGTGTCATTTTGGTTACTCAGAGGAGGGTGAGTAGTTCAGATCTCTTGACTTAATTTAGGATACAAATATTTATTCTGATGTAGCCTTAAGACTGTCGTATCGTAAGAATCCTCGTTATATTGGGGAGTCAGGGTAACTACAAATGAAGGATCACTCCATTCAGTCTCTGCATGTTGCCACATTTTCTAACATTCTAGTTGCCACTGGTGCTTTTGCCCCGTGAAGTAGAATATCTGTATTTCCATACCATGTAACTGGTTTCCAAAATCATGAAAAGATGAAGGACTTCCATTCCTGCAGGCAGTCCTACAGGCTCACTGGAAGTCCCAGTTTCAAGATGAAGGCCTGTAGGTATTGTCTCATTCCCATTTGATCATTAAAGAATTTAAACAGTTGTCTGTCTTTCTGGATGGTTTCAGGCGATGTCAGATTTAAGTGTATTCCAGGATGCTTATCAGTACAGTAAAATCCTGCGTGTCTCTTTTGGATTGTATGGCAGTTTGTACTTATGCTTTGTGCTCTGATATTCCTTGGGAGCTTGGCTGCACTAAATGTTTTCTTTAAGGCAGAAATGCATGTGATATTTGTAGTCTCATCATCATACAAGCAACATTTCTTCAGATTCCTATAGGGTTCCTGTGGTGGTGGACAAAGTGATACAGCATCTGCAAAAAGGCCTAAATTCAAATATTCCCATTCCATCAGAGGACACATAAACCCATATATTTCTGCAGAGGTCAGTTAAGAAATTGTATGGGACATACGGTTCCTGGAATAACAGAAACTTCACATCACATCGTCTCAGAGCTCAGGCTCCATTGTGAGAGGGCAGTTTGGTTAGTTTTGCAGAGTGATCAAAATACCTTCAGAGTCTTGCACAATCTTGAAAATTAAGACTGCAAAAATAATTAATAAAAAAAAAAGAGTAACTGTTACAAAAAAGGTATTCTAGAAATGTTCATATATTATGCGTTTCTTTGTAGTTTGCATATTTATAAATATATACATGTGTATATTTTGTATCTAAAATATATGTTACTTGTATTAATTTCTTGAGTCACAATCACATAAACTGAAAAAACCAGAATATTTTGAGACATTCAGTATGGACTGACGGTGTGTTTCTGTAACCACCTATTTTTTGAGATCTGATTCTCCTCTTCCCCAAATCTTTTCAGTTTCCCAGGGATCTGTATACAATACTGCAAAAAAACTCCCCACCAGGATATGGAGTCCTGCTTCTCTGAACTCAGAAGGAATGGAGACTTACCTTGCTCCGAGCTTCCACTCTTTTTCAATTAACACTCACCCTGCTTAGTTTTATCAATATGTTCTTCTTTTAAGAGTCATATTCTTAGCTCTCTGTTCCTTCTGTATATATTCCCGTGTTGTTTCTTGTTTAACACCTGCACACAGAATCATACCAAGCAGTACCCTCCACTTACACCCATTCTTTTTACTGAACAGATTCATATATGTATTTATTTTAGACAATGACATATTTTGAGAACTCTTGACCCGGACAAGCAGCAGTTGTAATTATACATAGGTTGCAACAAATTTTAACCAAATGTATAATAACATGCTTTGCCTAGCGTGTTTCTTTAGCATATAAAGAAGTATTTTTATGTTATATAAGATGAAGTCCTCTCCTGCCTTTGCTTGAGTTCTGTAAAATCAGGAAACAAATGTAATCTGTAAGTCAGCTTTTACACTAAAATCCTATAGTCAAGCTTTATTATTGTAAGAACCTAAGAAGCAGCTCAATGAGATGGCAGTTGTCCAAATTCAGTAAGAATAACTAGGATTACAAGTCTTTAAAATGAAGTTTGAGCAGTTTTATGAAAGGTGGCTTAAACATGTGTCTCTCTAGTATTTTCTTTGTGAAAAATCAATATTGCCAAGGTTTAGAGCTGGGCTGGCCACTTGAATGCTTCATTTCTTACCTATTGCTTGACATAATAACATGAGGAATTGAAGAGAAAATCACTGGTTTGTAACTTCTTGTCTGCTGAGTCCTTCTGGGTGGTCTGCATAGTTGAAATATTTCAGGAATGAAGTATTTAAGAGATTACAAGAGAGCAGGTAATCAGAAAACATATCTTCCTGTTATGTAGCAGCACAATAAATGGAAGAGTTGAAAGGCAAAGATATAAATTGTTCAGCTTTCCACGTCATGGAACTTAAAGTACAGCTGCAAATAAACTTTCTACAAAGCTTAAGACCAGAATATTAAAAACTATGAGTTTACAGTTGATTATCTGTCTAAAACCAGTGAGAGCACAGATGAACAACTTAAATACTAACATTGAAACCAATATTAGTCATAGAAGAGTACAGACAATTACAGCGATGGCTGTTTGCTTTGCTCTCTTCACTAGTCCTGAGAGCTTCATGCTCAGTATCCTTCAGTTGTAGGTAATGTAGCTTCAGAAATTACACACTGAAGCCTTTGTAGCTTTGGCTTGTTCTTATATACGCCAGCTTTCAGTGCAGCACACTAGGTAAAATATACCTTTTGTAACAGCAATGAGTCACTATCTTATTTTCCTGGTGTTCCCCCTTCTCCCCCAAGTATTATATTTTACAATAGTATGGGGGAATAATCAAATCAGGTCTTTATTTAACTCAGCAACTCTATAGCGTTTATATCAGATTTTTGCTCTAAAATAAATTTGAGAATTAGAAACCACAAAATGTTAGATCTTCAAATAAGGAAAACCCAAGAGCTTCACTATCTGAACGTGTCTGTAAAATACATGTCTTTAAGAACCCTTAAACCTGGCAGATTTGAGTTACGAGACGGTTTGGACAGAGCATCCCATCTGTAACTTAGGCAATAATGTGGTTTTAGGCAATATGCAGCATATAAAGAACAAGAAGTCTAGTCAAATGAACATACAACGAGTTCCCTTATGATAGGTGCCTTGTAGGATAGTGTAACAGCATCGGGAATGCTTTAATAACTGAATATAAACACGTTTTTCCCTCTCCTCTCAGGTAACACTGCAGCACTGTTCTTGCTTTAGAATGGCATCATGGAACAAAACCAGGAGAGAGGCAACTTTAACAAAGAGAAGAGTTTGGAGGGGGTCACCATTAGAAGACAGCCTTCAAGGGCTTGGGCCCTCTGGTTATGTCCTGGGTTCGGCTGGGACAGAGTTCATTTTCACCAGAAGCTGGGAGGAGGCACAGCCAGGAGAGCCAAACTGAACTAGCCTAGGGGATATTCGCTACCGTATGGCATCATGCTCAGTATATAAACGGGAGGGGGGAGAAGCTGGCCAGAGCGGGGCCGAGGGGGATACTGGGTGAGGATTGGGTTCCTCATTTGAGCAATTGCATTGTGCATCACTTGCTTCATATATTGTTTTATTAGTATTATTGTTATCATTCTTTCTTCTTGTGTTGTCCTCTTAAAACTCTTCTTATCTCAACCCATGAGGTTTTACCTGGTCCTCCTGATTCTCCTCCCCATCCTACCCCGGGTGGGTGGAGTGAGCAGCCATGGCATGCTTTGTGACAGCTGGGCTTAAACCACAACAGGTTAGTTTTAAGTTTAATCCTGAACTAGCGTTCATGGAAAATGCGTGTCACTGCTCTCTCAGGGATTCTGACTGCAAGATGCCAGAGCAGCTAAGAAAGGATTGTGTAGTTACATATAGTCTAGTTTTATCCGCCTTTTTTATAGCCTGGATTCCAACTTTGTAATTGGAAATCTGACCTTGTATTTGGTTAAACGTTTTCTAACCCTTAAGATCATGTGCTGTTAAAGATGAGTGTAGTGAAGCTGACAGACGCGGTAAGTTCATCTTTGAAAGAAACAAGTCCAAATGTAGGGACTGGAGATGGTCATACAGATAGAGTGGCTGCTGTGTTGATGGAGCTGTCACATGGTGTGTTTTAAAGAATAACCTCTGTCAGGCACAGAGGCCAATGCCTCTTCTGCATGGTGAAGGGGCATCATACTGCTCTTTTGAGAGAGAAAAATGGACTTGCAACGGTTCGTCTTGCTCTGTTGTATCTGTGTAACTCCTGTCCACAGCAGACAGCACACAGAAAAAGGGGCTGGAATTTAGCCTTGGAGCTGCAACTAACAACTCTGTTCAATCCTGTGATGGTTTTCGCACCTTTTCGTAGCTTTGTTGGTACAGAATTTTTAACAGTGTAAAACAAGCACCCTATACTTACTTTTACCCATATAGTAAGATAATGAAATTTCACAGATGAGAATTAGACCAGCGGAGTCAGAACTTACATTCATGTGGCTGCTTTGCAAACTCAAACCAGAACCTGGTACCTTCCGAATGCAGAAGTACTGTAGCAATGTATCTGGAGTTATCAAGCAGCAATTCTATGGTGAGCCACTTGCAGAATGGTTTCAATTTTGAAATAAAAGAACTTAATCACATAATAAATGAACACAAAGAACACTCTCAGAAAGATGAGATACAATGTGCAATTGCATGACAGCTACGCAGTCTGCGTAACTGCAGCTTAGTTGGGTTAGTGGCCCAATAGTTGGGAGCTGGACTTGATCCTGATTGGTCCCAACTTGATATGAGCTATTCTGGGATCCAGCAGACGATTAAGTGGCCAAATAGATTCAACAGCAATGCTGTCAGTTTAGTCTCAAAGTCAAAAAGCTGTGTTTATTTTTAGGGAAGTTTGTTTTAAAGTCTGAATTACAGGTGCTAAGGATCATCTCACTCAAAACACACCATTGCTTTTGACACCAATGTAAATTTGAAAGAGGTTCTTGAAGGCTGTAGCACCGAGTTACAATTCCACTACCTAAGTCATTTCACTGAGTTCCCTGGGATTAAATTTACAAGAGTAAACATTCCTTACGGTTCACTGCTCAGTGTCCCATCCCTTCCACTTCAATCGATAGCATTATAAGCCATGAGTTAGGTAGGTGCAAGATTTTACATAGAGCGTTCTGAGCTACTTAAGATTCTAAGTTCAACTGTTTAACAAAGGTTTTACAAACTACACTTTTTGTTGTTGTTGTTTTTGGTTTAATATTCAGGAATGTGTTTGTTTAAAAGTGAGAGCAGGGCTCGGCTTCCCAAAGCTTACAGATAGGTGTCAGCAAGCACTGGTCATGGAACCAACTAATACCGAGTTAACCCTTATAAAAGTAGCTTGGAAGCAGCAAGTATCACATTGTTTTCTACTTCCACATGCTTGTTCTCAGAAGTGTAGGGAACAGAATAGCAAATTGACAGAAGCAGAATTTTCCTGTTCAGATACTGTGTGTTGTTTTAATTAATGTAACATTTTATAAGCAGGCTACCAGCAACTCAGGTAACCTGCAGTTTTTAACTGACAGTGTCTAAGCTGAATATTGTAAACCAGGTCACTGAGATCAAGCACCACATCCCTAGTGAAAGCTTTACTTTGGAGTGAAACATTTAAGCTATAAACAGGAGGTAGCTGCTTTTGAAACTCACCTTCAGGAATGGATCCATTTTTGGCCAGTATGGCCTTCAAAAGAAGGTCCAGCACCACAGAGCTCAAGTAGCCTGCTCAATAAGCTTTTCCTTCTGCTCGGATGCAGAAAATCAGAGTATAGGCACATACACGTGTCTGTGGGTGTGGTTTGTCTGTTGCCTTACAACTTTGCTTCAGAGCAATGTTCTCACTCCCCTCGTAAGATTATCTTAACCTAAGACCTGCTGCTGGTTATGAGTTTACAGGGACTGATGTGCCAGAAACTGCATATTTACACAAGGTGTATTTAACAGGTGGTACTTGAGTCCATTACACTGTACATGACAGTTAATTGAGCAAAAGGGGTAGTGCAGGAATATTCTGAAAATCAAGATGGATTTCTAGTTTAGGCTGAGCTCAAATAATGTGCATGTAATAAATCAAAGATTTATTTGGTTTTCTAAGTATATAAATCTTCAAATGTTGCTAAAACAATGAAAAACTAAGTATCATTACAGATCAGCCAATAGTAGGTTACATGTTACAATCTGATCATTGTAACTGAACTCCTGTTAATTGCAATTAGATTTTCTGTAACTCTTTAAGCAAAACACAATTCTGTGGAGCATGGAAGGAAGGAGGTGCAGATTTTTCTATCTAGGGTTGCATTTAAGGCTGTAGGAGCCTATGAGTCACTAAATGAATAGCTATCAGCCACAGAACACAGTTGCTCTCTGCTTAGCATGCAGGTGGAAAGGTCACTAAAGACCCAGTTTGACTTTTCAGGGCTAACTGGATTTTTACTGGTTTCGCATCGAGCACCAGGACCCTCGCTGTGGCATTCCAGACTTAAAGCAGTAGTTCCAGTGCATGTCTTCAGAGAGGCAGATGCCTTGCAAGCTATTTTGCAATCTCAGCATTTTAAGACAGATGTAGAGTAATGGACTGAGAGCATCAATAAAATACAGGGATAAGTATGTGGGGAAAAAAATAACAAGAATGCTAGAAGTTAAAGTTGAAGATTAGCTAAAGCATGCACATTAGGAACTATGTAATAGCAAAAACATGGCTTCATGTTCTGGCTAATTCAGGAATTAAAAATGCTGAGATTATGGTGTTCCCACGTCTGAATTTGCTTCTAAGTGTGACTACACATTGTACTTGTATACACGTATTTGACATTAATAGCAGTTGCCACAGGCAGATCTGTGCATGTTACAATGCACAATTTGTATTGAGATAGAGCACTCGGGCAGCTG
This sequence comes from Todiramphus chloris collaris, assembly GCA_025345505.1. Taxonomy (NCBI): domain Eukaryota; kingdom Metazoa; phylum Chordata; class Aves; order Coraciiformes; family Alcedinidae; genus Todiramphus; species Todiramphus chloris. The sequence goes on along the minus strand of JANVCC010000018.1, from coordinate 49,294,034 downwards.
CAGAAGCAAGACTAAGGTCTGGTTATTTATTTTTACATTAAAACAGCAGCTCTGTTATTGCAAGTACAGCATTTAACAAGAGAGAGATGAAAACTGAACAGTTAACTGGCAATTTGCCTAAACGTTGTTTCCAGCTGTGCTTCCTTGTAGGCAAGTTTTCACCTTAATCCAATTCCCCCCCAAAGAGCAGAGGTCTGCCTGAACTGTAAGCAGAACACCCCATGGACTACACCCCCCATAATTACAGTATGAAACGAAGCATGGTGAAAGTGAAAGCATAACTTAACCTTAAGTTAAACACGTAATTCGAAGTCAATGGAAGAAACTGTCAGGAAATGTCTGTCTCAGCAGCTTTCTAATGACAGCGTTCTCCTCCCAGTGCTTGGCTGTAGGTACACAGTGTGGCCATGCAAGCTTTGGGAATTGGAGTGTTTTTCAACAAAAACATGCAGGTGATTCTCTGCATTCCTCTACATGTGAATCCTGTTTGCTTCGCTCCATGTGGCCAAACTAGAGCAGTTCCTCTGTCATTCATTAACTTTCCTACTTAATTATCATTACTGTGGTCACCTGGCAGTTTATGAGGCCAGCAGTGAATTATCCTGTCCTTTCTAGCCTTTGGCCACAGGCTCCACTTTGAACACCAACAGGCTCCAGGTTATACTTAATGTTTGGCAGCAGCTTTTTCCACCTCTAATGCAGTTTTGGCTCTATAGTTTGGGAGAGCTTCACACTGCCAGAGCACATCCTCACCACCGTTTCCAAGCCCTCTACCTTTAGGTGCAAGTGGCATTGTGTTTAAGACCATCGCTAGGGAAACCTGGGCTTACCCCACTCCAGGCAGGATGTTTCAACATTTTTCTGCCAACATGTACTCCTGCTCCACCAAAGCATCAGACTGACAGACAGTACCTGTTCACACTCCAAGATGAGATCCTCCAGCTTTGAGTATTATGTATTCTTCGGACTTTCAATTGCTTCCATTAGTGCTTAAGTTCATCTCTTCATTTTCTTTGGACACTGACTCTAGTACTTGTTACTCCAGACTAGGCTTAAATGCAGGAAGTCCACCAAAAATGGAGGCAAGAGGCTAGGCTAAAGGGAAATACAAAGCACTTCCTAGACACATAAAACTCCAGCTAAGTTCACTGTAAAAACTGCTGAATCTACCTGGTGACCTAGTAAGAAAATAGACCTACCAGAAAAAACCTAATATACTGAGTGCCTTCTCACAGGCCCCAGTCTTCCCTGACATGGTCTTTCCAACCACAAAGGCTTTTGTCCATACTAGAAGTTTGCAGAATGAGATGTGCTCCCTCTAGTAGAGGTGGTGTTAAGTTAGAGACTATTAAAGCTAACCCATGAGACTGGATGGGATTCACCTGACAGAAAGACCTTTTAGTGGTTTTTCCATTTACTTACAGAAATTAAATCAACATAAAGACTTGCAGACAGTTCCACTTACTCAAGTGGCTTCTGAGAAATAAAAACACTGAACAGCTCATGACTAGGAGGCTTTGCATTTGTGCTGCTATAATGGATAGAACTATGCAGATACCATGTTCTCATATCAGTTGTCAGCACCATGCACGTAAAGGAGTATTATTGAAGAAACTGCTGAGGTTAAAAGTGAAGATGACATTTTACAGGAAACCTGCGCATGAGGCAGTGACTTAAACTTTAGGAAAACATTACAATGAACCTTCAGTTGTGTGGTCATCTGTCTAGAAAACAGTTCTTCAGAAGTAGGTTACTGCTGACAGAGCTGAGACTGTTAGGAATTTCTTCTTTTCCCAGAAGACTTAGTTGGGCATTTTCAGTGTGTAGTACTTGAAATAAGAAGTTACTATTTCATATGCAAAGCACAACTAGAGAGGTCTGGCATCACAGCCTAGGTTCTGGGTGACTACTGAAACATCTATTCAGACATGAATGATTTAAAGGCCTTCACTATTTATAACAAGTTTTCCATACTTAGATGACTTCAGTGTGTATCAGCATTGTTACAGCTTTGTGGGTACAGTTAAATTGCAGCTGCTATTCCTGATCATATGGAATCAAAAAACTTTGTTGGTTGCATCTACTTAGCACTGACATTCCTAGCCACTAGCTTCTGTCTAGTTTCTAGAGGAGGTATATGCCTCCTTTATCTTGAGACAAACTTCACCTTGAACTCTCAGTCAGCCTAAGTCCCATAAATGTAGGTCAGTTTGTTATTTAAGACCAGCAGCAGATCAGCTCTGTTAATTCAGTGGAATTTTAAATATTCCATGGTAAATAAAGAATACAGAAAACAGCATATCTCTAATCCTTGTGTGTTCATTTAGACAAACATTTTTAGCCTCAAGAGCAGGGTAACATTTTCACATGGCTTCCTCTGACATGCTGTCTCATTTTTAAACTACCAACATGGGTAACAGTTTGGATGGATGCCCTACAAAAATCTACTTCAAGTAATTTAGGACAAGAAACAAATCAGCATTTCAGAATTAAACAACTTGGTACCAAAAGCATGAGGCAAAAGAACATTAAGGGCAGACTTACTGGATAATCACTACAAACAATTTAAGCGAACTTTTATTGAAGCATTAAGTTGTGGTACAGATATTTTTAAATGATCAAAGTCTAACACCACAGAAATTATAAACACCATACTCCCCCCCATCCTGATCACCCTAGATAGTTCAATAATCCATTCAACAGCTTACATTTTTATAGCTGAGGCTTATGCTTCTATTTTTAAAATGTGTATTTCAGTATTACTTGAAAAGGGATCTTCAGTCTACTTCAAGGACCTCAAGCCAACAAATGTCAGGTCAGTTGGGACAATAAGAAAAAAAAAGAAAAAATATTGGTCCTCAATATTAACAAAAAGCATTAGTGCCATTTACAGCATGTAATTGATAACATTGGTAAAGAACATCAGTATGCTTAAAATTAGAAAAAAATCAAAATGTTCCAACCACTTGATTTCTAACCAAGCAGACTTTAGTTTATAAGCACTGAAAAAGCGCTTCATTTATAAATACGGAAGGAACAAAAAAACCATTGCGTCAAACCAGAAAGAGTCACCACACTGCAAGGACAAGGGGGGGAAATAATCTCAATTTTGTGGTTAATGTGCTGGTCTCACAGCTGTTAAAATCACAGTATTTGCAAACAGCTGAAAGTGTGCCAGCACTTTAAAGCCTGCATTTTAGTCAATACCCACTAAAGTGACTTTGAATTACACACTTATTCATGCTCTTCGAATAGCATTCTACTTCACTTCTGTCCAGGTGTTCCTGACAGTTCTTATTCTATGCCTTCACTTAATGCCCTCAAGTCACAGTAAGAGGAACCACCTTAGTAATTAGGAGGAAAAAACAGATGAAGTCACAACACTCAAATACAACATAAGTCACATGCACAACAATGTCACAGGACTGTCACAAGATAGAGGCATTAGCTTTGTTTGGAACAACAAAATGAAGTGACACCGGACCAGATTAGAAGCACTCTTTACAGTCAGAAGTGGTAGGTCACAGGTTTTACCAAGAATAACCCAAACCAATCAACACACCCAGACCAAACTCCACTCCTTCACTAGATCTAGCTGCCAGTGCTAGAGCACCGGCTTCTTAGTCTGACATAATTGGTGAATAGGAAAGAAAACATCTGGTGACAATAAGAACTTGCACTTTGCAAAGCTGTCGCACAGCTATACCAAAGCACTTGCATCCTGACTCGGCTCTTCCCAAGTCTTGGACCTTCAAATTCAGCCACTGTGTAGCAGAGTGACAGCTTGGGGATGTGGACAGCTAAATAAGCGTTACTGTAAGATGAAGTTTAAGCTGCATTAGTACCGATACCCAAGTTTCTAAAGGTGAAAGAGCAATACATTAGCCCAGGGCTACCATATAGCTGAGCAAATTCCTATAAGCTTTATTAGAGCATGAAAAGTCAGTCTGATTTAAAAAAATAAATCAACCACCACCTGTAGTAGCAAAACAATTTTTAACTGTTTTAAGAACTTTTTCCAAACATGAAAGTGTTAATTAGGAATCAAGTTTCATTAGAAATCATAAGAGTCTGTCAAAAACTTTTTAGACTGAAATCACAACATAGATGAAAAAAAGTGACAATTTAGCAGAGAACTGTCCCCAGTGAGTAGGCTGAGGCTAAAGTCTAATGAGGACGAAAGCCTTGTCTGTGGGGAATTTTTGGTGATACCTGGAGAAAAACTATACTGTGTGTAATTCTACCTGGATCATTTTTACACGTGTTGTAAAGTTTCATACAGTAAGATTTTTCTACATGCACTTCAATTTCACAGCAAGAGTGGCATAGAGTACCTAAACACAGAAGAGAGCATTCATGCAAGATATCTAACTCCTTGATATAATAATGCATACAATTCAAAATGGTTATACTATGATTACACCTAGGGCTTTCCACAACTACAAGGTGGTGGGAGTGGAAAGCATGGCCCCCTGAATCATTAACTAGAAAGCAACCACCACCTTCTCTATGGGATTTCTTTTTGCGCTTTTTCTTCATTATTAATCAACTGTGCTGTTGCTGGCGATTTTTCATAAAACTGGTGAAAACAAAATTATAATCACTGAATTGGGCAATCTGGTGATCAAGACGTTTAAACCCTTCAATCTTCTGGGCAGAAGAAAACACCGTACGACATTTAGAGCTCTAGAAAACAAAAATGTGAAAGTTAATTTTTAAACACAGCATTTAGAGCTAGACTAGCGCAGTGTGTATTCTGTGTGGGATTCCTGTGATACTGGTACCAGCATGCTCTAAACCTGGGCTTGACAGTGCTACATAAAGTTTCAATCCCAAACAGCAATTCTGCTTCCTGTGTACAGTACTGCTTTCCTACGAACCATTATGGGGTATAGAGCACCTCTCCTATGAGGAAAGGCTGAGACTTGGGGTTTGTTCAGCCTGGAGAAGAAAAGGCTCCAGGGAGACCTCGCTGCAGCATTTAGGTTCTTAAAGGGAGCCTATGAGGAAAAAAATGGGGACAAACTTTTTGGCAAGGCCAGCTATGATACGACATGGGGTTATACAGTAAAAGGTGGATTTTGACTAGATGAGGAATAAATTTTTTTGCAATGAGGGTGGGGAAACACCGACACAGGTTGTCCAGAGAGGTAGTGGAAAGCCTATCCCTGGAAACATTGAAGGTCAGGTTGGACAGGGCTCTGAGCAACCTCATCTAGTTGAGGATGTCCCCACTCATTGCGGAGAAGTGGGATTAGGTGATCTTTAGAGGTCCCTTCCAATCCAAACTATCCTATGGTAAGCTGGCAGCATCAACATTAACAGCAGTGCTTCTGTGACAGCTGCAGCCAAATCCAGAAAAAAAGCCAAGGCAAGAAGTTACGCCTATACAGAACTGCATGGGAAGTAGTCACAATACAGAGATTGGGCTGCCTTATCTTGGTGTTTTCTGCAGATCATATTTAGTACATGCTAAAACAATACCCAAGAGTATTTTCAATTTTCAAAGGAACTACCATGACAATATAGAGGCAATCTGGAAACTACTAATGCTCCAGTAAAAAACCTCTAGCCTTCATTTATTTGTGTCGATATGCATTTTACGAGCTGACAAACTAATGCAAGAAAACTCACCTGATTAACAAAGAGGGTTGTCACAAATTTTCCTGGCTTGAAAACCTCTACAACTTTTCTGATCAGGTCATCATAAGAGGTCTGACTTATGTTTGTTTCAAAACTAACGTAAGAAAACTCTGGTTCTGGAGTGATGTGAATAGTCCAGTAAGTTCCCTGGAAAAAAAGAATATTATTACCACCAAATAATTACTATTTACTTTAAAATCAGTTACTGATAAGTGTAGAACTTACATCCGATTTCATCCCATTCATTGAATACCCACAAGGATTGAACATTGTAGCATCAATAACAGAACCTGGTATCAGGTCACGAATTCCACTCATCTGAAATAGAAGTTAAAATGACACCACTCAGCTTATCAAGCATCTTTACACTTGCTTAGATTGAACTCAAAGCAGAATGAACGCTCATTTAGGGGACAGAGCACCGGAATTCTCCCCATAACAAGTCAGTTGGATTATTTTTACTCCTGTAGATGAACTTCCTTTGCATCCTGTCATTTACCAAGTGACCAAGTGCCAGATCCTTTGCCTCTTACAGAACCAAGCTGAATATCTCCAAGACAAGGGAGCATCTCAAAATTCTAAACCACAATTGCTTCTACAAATAAAATGGGAAAGAGCCCCTCTTTAACCAGTATCGACAAAGTAAAGCCTGCTGACATTTACTCTGGAGTGAGAATATACTACTTTATACTCTAGAATAAAGTGCAATCCCAAGCACTTTGATTTCCCACACAGCACTTAAGCTACAGCCCAATGTCAATAGCAAACACAGTATGACAATCAAAGTCTAAGATGAAAAACCAGACCAAGACCATGTACTTGTCAGAAACTTGTTCTGTGTCACAGGACTCTTCCATTGGCAAAAAAAGAGGGAGAGAAAGTGATGCGAAACCATTGAATTATGCTTAGACCTTAAATCCACACCCAGCCATCCTAATGTCTCCACAATTTAACCTTAATATTGCAACTTGGATTCCCTTGGCATTTGTCATCTTCAGTCTAAGTCTTACACCTCAATCTCCATCCTTCAGTCAGTTACTCAACTGTGGGTTTTATTTCTTCACCCATTTTTCAAAGGATAAGCTTCCAATCACCCAAGGCACTGCAAATTGCTCCTTTCAATAGATTAAAGCAGGGACATAGAAAATTTGAAGCCATATTCCCTGAAACATTCTGAAGTTAAATCCCTTTGACCCCCAGATTTTTAACCTGACATTTTCTGTGAGACCTTTCCTACCACAAAATAAACCTCGTATTAAATACTAAGTGAAGCATTTTGTTGACCAATTTCCACCATTCCAAAACATGCTTAGTTTTCAAGCAAACATACACGAGTGACATCATTTGCAGTAACACCATCTTTCATGTAGAACTGGTCCATAACTACTGGGTCAAGCTCACTCATCAGAATTTCCAGTGTCTGATCAGGCTGATTTGATATCCGACTCTCTGGGAAATCCAGGGTGTACAGGTACCTATATAAAATAAAAATCACATATATGATAAATATTAGCAAGACCAAGCTAAGTTCTACTGTAAGCTCCAAAGATTTCAAAGTCTTCACATACATACCAGCAATCAGAATTCATACGTCCCATGCAATAAGCTGCTCCATCTAGACAAGACAAGAATTCTCCAGTTAATGTACCACAGATGATGCTTTATGTAAAAGATTAGCTTTCTTTCCTATTTAAAGACAAAAGTCTTTCACAGAACACTAAGATTCACTGACAGTCAGCATCTGTGCCAAATAACCAGGCATTTAACACCAGAAAGCCAGGCTCCTTCAGAAGGAGGTCTGAACACCCCAGTTCAAACCTGACAGCAGGAAATTCAAGTTACAGCTTTAGTTATGCACAGAAAGAAAACCTTTGATTAGCATTTGTTTCCAAGTAACTCAGATAAATACTACAGCTTACATGTTCCTTTAAAAAAACCTTCTGACAGTAAAACTTTGAGGTTATTCTTGCAGGTTTTTAGTAAATGTTTAAATACAATCTTTAATGCAGTGACTTTTCTCCAAAAAAGATGATATTTTTCTTCAGTGTATTAGATTAAATTACTATCCTACCTTTTTAGCAAAGCTTTTAGAGTTAGTGAGAGCTGGATTATACAGACTAACTTACTACATTTGATAGTCTGAACATGACCTCAGTTACGAGAAGGTGTTAAGTAACGTTAGTATGATCTGGATTTTCATCTTGGCAAGTTAGTATCAAAATAAGCATGTACAGCTTTTGATTTTTATACAGCAAAAGCTTGTGTTGGCTGCAGAACTGCAAAGACTGATGAATGAATGGCCTGGAAGCCTGTCACTTCACATCAACAATTCAAATGAGCTGGGCAACTTTGCTGAAGCTTCATGAACTTACTTGGGAAAATTTCATTAAGAAATTCTACTTCTTCCTGGAAATTCCTGTGTGGGTACTCCTGGTGGGAAGGCTTCATGAAATTCTTACGTGAATAAAAGAAGCTCTGAAAAATTAAAGGTGCATATCTTAGATATGGAGTATATCTGTCCACCTCGATTCTGAAAACATGCAAGCATTTGTTATAGGCTTTCACAGGACCCAAGTTTGCCTTGTCCAAACACTGCTGCCTGTATTGCCATTTCAGAGGCACACAGTAATTCCCAGCTACCAGAGACAGCTGACCTCCAAATTTGTTTTCCAGAAGAAAACAGTGACTTCAGCACTGAAAACACGGGCATGGAAGTTTTTCACCCTTAAGTCTCCTTAACTCAGCACAATAGCATTTTTAAGTTAGCATCCTTTAAGAGACAACTAGAAGGTTAAATCCTTATAGAGCAAGCAATCTTGTATTACCATCTTCCCATTACAGGAAGCATACATAAATGACAACGGAATTTCAGAGTATTTAATAAAATCAGTGAATTTGAAATATTACTATAAAGGTTTTGTTCATTCTAAGGACAAAGCAACATATTTGGCACCTTACCTGAATTGAGTCAAACCCACTGTACTCCCTAGCAAGCTCCAACAGGGGAACCAGTGCTTGCAGTAAGAGGGTGGTACCACACGTCTTCAAAATGAAACGTCTCTTGGAGACAAACATGCTACTCTCACTGTAAGAAAAAAGATGCATTAAAAATATATTAACTGTTCTATGTAAAGCAAGCCAGCAGAGAATGGTGGATCTTGGTTCTTATCCCAACCAAACACATTACTGTAAGCGAACATTCAGCATATGGTACATAAATATGCTTGGCTCAAAACAATAGATTTCAGCTAACAGTTGAGAGCTGTTATTATTTGCACAGCTACCACACTACAGGAAAAGAGGCTCTACGTTCATTACAGACCCCCAAGCTATTCAATACAGTCATGTGAAATGGGTACACAACAGACATGCAATTTAATTTCTTAGCCCAGACACAGAACATGGTCAAACTTGAAATGTTATTTTCTCCGCTGAAATAAAGCCTGTGAGAAACTGGAACTCAAAATAAAGGAAAAGACCTTAACATAATTTCATAAATTGTCTTGCATCTTCTAGGAAAGCCCACTACAGAACAGTTAAAGATGTAACAAGTATCTGCTCACCAAGTAACTGAACTACAGGAATAAAAGTCTAGCTTAAATCCCTAACTGAGTTTGGAATGCTGTTTAAGAGTTCAAAGTCAAGGTTCTATTTCATCCAGGACAGAGTTCTAACTAGTTACATTTTTCTCAGGATTTTACTTTAAATATATGAACCTTGTGGGAACAAGACTTGAGCACAGTTTTTTTGACTAGCTTGTTCTTAGCCCAGCTTTGCCCTCAAGGCAGTCTTTCAGAGTACAAAGGCTTCAGTTTTTTCAATCTGAAGTAAAACAGAATGTCAATGTGTCTGTAAAGTTGATGTAGAAGAAGCATGAAAGCATTTTGCAAGATGAAAAACACATGGTAAAAGTAGTGTCCTTACAACTAACTGCCACAGAACACACAAATTCCAAGTTTTCAGGAAAGCTACATTTCTACAGATGTCCTTAGTACAGCTGCAAGAGTTGTTCCATTTGACTGCATTATCTTGAGTTAAAGCCCATCTACTGAAACAGGTTTTTGTTAATCTAAAAGTGACACCTATACATGCTACTCTGCTGAAGTAATCCTGAACCTCTTCACTAGGGAGGCTTTTACCCCTGGACAAAACTCAGTGACCTGCTGCAGCAACACCATAGCTCTGTCCTTAATATTTTTAAAGAAAAAGACAAACACTGCTAACTATGAAGGTATCCCTGCTACTGAACAGAAGCATGATAGCACTATGATTAAGAGACCCTGCCAAGATGCTGCCATGAACAGCACAATCTTGACTGAGAATCCAATCTTGAGTTAAGTGGATCCCATATGACAGCCTTTTTTTTTAAACTTTTGGAGACTAAAAGAATAAACTTGTGGCTTACCTGAGTACATAAGCTTCCTGCTTGTCAGTTTTTGTCACACTTATGATCAAACAATGCACATTCTCCAGAAGTTTGTCCCACTCAATCCTGTGAAGAAATTACAGAAAAGCACAAACAGGTTAAACAAACTGAAGCTTTCTGGAAACCTGGGTAAGAAGTAGAGCCCAAACAAGACTATAGCTCCTCTCTACTTGCTGGATCTCAGTGTGAAAAGCAAAGACCTTGTAATTAATATCCAATTCTTAGCTCCCAATGGACAAATATTTATGAAGATCTGTTACTGTAATCTGCTGCATGAGGACAATTGTTAGACAGCAACTCCAAGCTTCTAACCAGGCAAGCTGGGATAGCCTTAAGTCCTGAATCCCACATGTATCAAGATAAAGTTCACTGTTCGAACTTTAAGCATGCTTTAGGTTGCATCTCCATGTCCTTCAACCACAGTAGTCATTGCAACTACTACAGTAATAAGACAGCAAGCTAATATTAACATGGTTTATTTGTCCAGCTTAGAAGCCAGTTGATAATTTAATTGAAATAGCCCTGAAAACCAATACATCTCAATGACCTCTGATCAATCAGGATCACTGAATTCCTTCTACCTCTAGAAGATATAGAAAACTTATAGCAAATAGTTTAGAATATTAGCCTTACAAGAACATAAATGGAACTACTGTCATATAATGCATCACAAGCTACAGTGTTACATTTCAGTGTAGCTAAGTTTCATATTAGAATTCTTTACTGTCAATACTCATTCTACACAGAATTTTATTAAGAAACTTAAATCAAAGAGCTCAAATTAAGACCAAAAAATTCCAAGTACTCACGGTAAGTGACAAACTTGCAAAAAACTACTTTGTATTTGATTCCACTACTGTGGTGTACACACAAGACTGAAGTGACAACCAAATTTCCTATGAAGCAGACAGGAACTGCTACAGCTTCCCAAAGTTGCAGAACTACAAGACTGCCAGCTGTCCTACTTTGCCCATCCCTCCCTTCCAACAGCATACACCATTCCACCTGCAGATTTATGCTGGCACTTGTGCTCAGACCCATCAACCAAGAAATTTACTAATCCAGCATAAAATTAAGATGAGACAGAACAACTACAGGACCCTTTGCAGCTGCAAATGTCTAAGAATCACATTTTTTCCAAGCAAGCTATTAGATTGGCTCAGCTGCCTATATAACTGTCAGCCTAATCCTTCCTCAGGAGTCACATCTCCATCCCTTTACTGACACTACAAAAGCTCTGTAGTTGTGCTTCAGGATGGAGCACTTCCTTGTAGTTCTATCAGCAGGGTCTCTCCAGCAGCCACGCATCTTTCCCCTAGAAAACTGATCAGTCTGCGAAGTTTTGGATTCTGCTGTGTGTGTAACTAAAACATCCAGAAGTTCTTTGCTTCTCTAAACACCCCAGCAAATGCCTTAATTTTTCTTACACTTTGGAATGCCTCTTGCAAATGAATTCTGTACCTTTAAAGGGGAAAATATTCAAGTATTAGTAGTAAATTATATATATTAACACCAAATCAGTATATTTATACAGGAGTTAACCAGAACAACATACTTAGGCTCATGCTATAGCCTCCTTTGAGATGACAAAGCTATTAAAACCAAGTTTGTAAGAATCCTATGCATCTTAAAATCCCTCAAGTGCACATGTGAACAATTTTATTAACTCAGTGATATAACTGGATACTTCAAATCGAAGTGAGGTTTTCCTTACCATCCCAGTTAGTGAGCCTTGATGAAATACTCTTCTCTAACGAGATATAACAGCACAGACCACTAGAATCTGCACGTCAAGTAAAAAAATGAGCTTGTTTAATGCTCAGATAGTCTCCCACATTTATTCAGCTCTGCAGTTCTGTCACTGAGTGGGTTTAGTTCTGTTCCTCAAGTTTATATGAAAATGGGAGGTATCCACTCATCATTGACAAAAAAGGCAAATCAAGGAGTGAAATAGCTTCTATTACACCTATTTTTAAGTGCTCCTAGACAATCACAGTATTTTGCCGAGAAGAAGAGTGGCAGATTGAGCTTTCTCTGGAAGCTACAGCATACATTTGCCAGATTTTGTATTTTCCCTCTAACATCCTATTATACTGTTCCTGTAAATTGAGCTAACGTATTAATTTGTTCAAGTCATTCCAGTCCCACTACTGACAATATTTTATCTGCCCTTTAAGAAATACCCAGTGTCTGACATAGCATTGATGAAAGCTGAGACAGAGTTCCTTTCCACTGCCTGATGCTGAGCTGCAGTAACCCCATTTGTACATTACCACAAATCTGATTTTGTACTTGCCTAAGTATTAATGGGTACATACCTATCTTAGGCTTGGCAAGAGCATACATCTCAGCCTTCACAAGCTTCTTACCTTGTCAGGCAAACCTTAGCTTTATGTAGACAAGTGATAAGTGAAGGATCAGTACAGCACACTACTGACAACAGAATATTGCAGGTTAAGTCCAAAGCCTACCATGCAAAGAAAGTCCCTAGTTACCATGTTGGTACTTAGATCCTATGGTTGAAATCTACAGTTGCACAAGACCCTTGCATATTAAAGTTTTGCTCCTTCTTCACTATTCCACTACAAAAACCATAGCTAAGCATAAGGGTAAATTGATAATTTGATCTGATTAGAGCTGCATTAAGGAAAAAAGCCTGCAAGTTGAGAAACAGACAGTGTCAGGCTTGATCCTGACTAATGAAAGGCTGCAGCACCCAGGATGAGACTCAGCCATATTAGGGAAAAGTTTTTCAGAGATACTGACCTATACCTATATGCATTTTAGAAGTTAAACACAGAAAACTACAGAAGGACCACAAACATGCTGGATTTGTTCTAAATATTTCAACAAAATCACCTTAGATTTGACATTTTTCACTGTTTAAAGCACAGCTAAGGAAAAATATCTGGGATTACTTTGTACCAAGTAGACTGAGTTCACTAGAAGCTTAACTCACACATTTCTTCCTTTTCTTTAATCTGTATAATTATTTGTCACTAGGCACAAGCTATGTCCACCTCCACTTAACAGAAATAATAAATCCACCTTAAAACTAGCATTTCAATAGCTATCAGTAGCATTGCAGTTAAACCCATTTCAGTTTGTCAAGTAAAAATCCTCATAGTAACTGAAAAAAGTGAAAACAAAGACTAATTCTCAAAGTAATGCTATCACAGTCTTCTGCTCTTCAAAAGTCTCCTTTCCATGCCTAAATTATTTCCTATAGCCAGACATCACAGTCCCAAACTGCTCCCCTATACTCAAGCTAGGCATAGCAGAGTATGATGCATGCAAATCATTGGTAGCTAAATTCTGTAGCAGACCCACATCCATTGGAACTCCAAACTTAAATGTGTATGAGACCAACTCCTCACTGTTATGCAGGCTTATTACCCACCTCATTCCAAAGCTGCGAGATCCTGTTTCTGAAATCTCAAGTAAGTGCCGCCTACTGAAAGTCAAAATAGTTTCTTTAATAGGCAAGCACCATGCATCTTAAATGGTTACACATGCTCAGAGAATAGCAAATGAAAACTGAATACATCTACTCAAGTGTGAAACATTGTCCATGCTTGAATAGGAAAGCTACTTCAATACCTGACTAGCAGAACATGACAAAAAAAGAGCAAACTCAAGTTTAGCAACCTACTATACCTGTGTTGCAATGTTTACTGCCTTATAAGCACAGACTTGTTACCACAGTGCAAATAACTGCCATTCCAAGCGTCACCCAGGTATGTCAGTATGGAAAACCTATCAGAACTGAGAAGTATTTGGTTTCTTTTTAGGAAGAATGCTTGAAGTGTGTAATGAAATAGTCAACAGTCCCTTCTCAACCAAGTTCAAAACCATCATGTCTGTTCCTGTATTTCATATTTCTGAAAAAAAAAAGAATGAGCTACAAATGAAGTTTTCCTTGACAGATAAAACCATACTTCTGAATGAAAATTATTAGCCCATTCTGCACCTTTACCTCCAGGGATAAAACATTCTTAATGCAGGAACCAAGCATAGGAGGCAGTAGCAAATACTGCTGTTTCAGGCCAACTGGGAAGGGGATAACAGCAGTTTGAAGAGATAGGAACAAGTTGTAGTTCTTTACCAGCAATTAACAGCCTCCATAAGCATCCCATCCCACCACCCCAGTAACAGTACCTTGCTAACACAGCACTGAGCGGACTGGGAAAACTTGTTTTGCAATAGCACAATAACTTCTTGGGAAGTTAAGTCCTATGAAATTCTTAAAGACAGCTTAAGCTGTATCCATACTCTTGCATAGCTTTTCTCAGAACAGCTGACAGGTCTGCAGTAATCAAAGTAATAAGCATTTTAATATTGTACTTTACTGTAAGACCTTGTTTTAAAATCAAGCATCCAACACCAGAGCAGCTTTATTCCCTCACCTGTTACCTACCAAGTATTTTTAGACTCCAACAGATACAGTTACCTCATTAGCTGTCTACAGTTAAGTAGGCAAATTCCTACCAATACGATGATCCAGAACAGTCAAACTTAATGCCTTCTCTAAATGGCCTATGCAGAGCTGTAGCTCAGGCACATGAAAACTGTCTAAACAGTGTCGGTGGAGTTGCACCATTCATTTCAAGTGTCCTAAAACAGGTGGGTATAGTGATTGTGTAGTTTTGTACAAGCTTTTTAAAGCGCCTCCCAACAGATGGTGTTACTTGTTTGCAGTCAGCTGCATGTGAATTATTTCCTGTTAAAATTGTAACTTAGCTTATAAATTGCTGTTTAAGATAATCTTGAACTATGTCCACACCCTGAGTTTAGACACAAGGCACTGGCAACTTGATAATTACTTCAGCCGTATCTGTGGAGCACACAAAACCCACACACCCTCTACATGCTCTGAACATAGATACAGAGAAAGACTGACTGCATCTCCCTCATCTTAAACTTAAAACTCTCCAAGGACATGCATTAAATAATCTTGCACTAAAGACAGTCACCTGAATGGAAAACTGCATCCACATCCAAAGTGATTCCAAGCAGTAATCTTCACAAGATACTTCTTACCTTAAAGGTCTTGAGCCAACTACTGAAGCAAATCATCCCCAAGATATTTCAGCAATGGCACAGAAATGGCCACAGACAGCACTTTAAAGGCTGTGTATTTCTTCTGCTGCTGGCCTTTTACCATTACTGCAGCTACAGCAGTAAACATGGAACAGTGACTCCATCCTTTATAGCCAAAGATCCTCAATGAGTATTCCCAAGTCTCTTGTATCAAAGGACATAACATACTGACACCCAAGAAGTTTAAGGATACATGAGCCCCAATAGGCATATCAGGGCTTCAATGAGATTTACAGGCAACATTCAGGACAAATCCGAGTGTAACCTCCAAAAGGAGCATGATGGAAGGCAGCATGATCTTCCATAAGCCTCAGAACTTCCTGCTCTCCTGGCTGAGTAAGCAGCCATTAGGAAAGCTCTTTTAGGAATACACCAGTAGCTACATATTTTAATATGATGCTTTATGGCGCTTCACTAAGGGACCAGATCTTTGACAGGAAGTGACTAACCAAGTTCTTTAGAAGCTTCAGTAGGCAAGTAGGAAAATAGCAAAAAGCCTTCAATGTAAGTCCCAACTTCCCACAAGAAGTGTTACAATCGGTAGTAGTGAGTGTAAAAGCGCTTGTTACCTTTGTGCGACACCATTCTTTAATTACAATTGAGTTACAAGCACACATTTTACCTGTAATTTTGAACTTGTTCCCATGAACATCAATTTTCATGAGAGAAGACCAAATTCTTACATAAAGTTCTCCAAATTACCTTTCATCTCCATGTAATAAAAAGCTCAGAAAGTACACAGTGAGAGAAGCCCTCATCCTGGCACAATCCTCCCTACCTTGCCTGTTTCCTCATTTCCACACAGTAGCTCTGCGCTGCTTTGCTCCAAAGCACTGCACAAGGAAGAGTAGAACAGGGCTCATGGCCCAGTCTCCTTGTACCTTCCGTTTTGAGGGAACATGTAGATAACACTGCTAAGGACTGAGGGAAAGGGCAGAGGTGCAGCAGCACCGCAGCAGCGAAGCTGACTCAGGCTATAGTGTGTAACACAAACCAAGCATTTACACAACTCATATCAGATGCTTGACTGTATTGGTGCTTAAAAGTTTTTATGTAGCACATGATGAGAATCTCCTCCCATCACTCCATACTGCTCATTAAGGCATTTTCTCTGGTTTGTGTACCCACATAATACAGAGAAATAGGAAGCACACTTGAAGGGTCACAAACAAGCTTAATTTCAGAGTATTCCTCAGGACTGAATGCTTGAAATGAGGACTCAATACTTGCATCATTAACATATGGCTTCAAACTTCTGTACATTCAAGACCACAATAAACTCTGAGATGGGAAACACATAGCTGCACATCATCTGAAGGAACAAACAGCTTATTTTACTGTGAGGATAGCCAACACACTACAGAATGTCACCACAGAACTCCAGGGCTTGCAGCATGTTCACCATGTTTTCCAAGCCTCCTTTTTTTTATACAGAGTTTAAGGCCATTTTAAAAGAACATGCTTTACAAAGCATAGTGAGAACAAGTATTAGAGGTAAAGCAAATTATTTCAGGACAACAAAAACATTAACTTCATTCCATTCTTGAGCATGACTAGAGTACACATCTTCAGATGCTTGCCACCATTTCAACCACAAGACCTTTTTGCAGAACTGATCAGCAAATTAACCAACCCCTGACAAATCTTAAGTATTGAACACAGACTTGGAAGTTTTTAGTTGAGTCTTTTACTGAATTTACTAAAACACTAAGTATATATAATTTTCTGAAGTACTTTACACCTATGCAAGCTCTCTAGAAACCAACCTCACCCATTAAGAGGAAAAAAATGTGAAAAATTTCTTAATTTCATCAGTTCTTGAACAGTTTTCGCTGGTGATATCCAGCAAAGACTTTAAAATACCTAATCCCTAGCAAGCACACACAACATGGAAATTTAGCTTTGAACACCAGCTTAGTCATTCAGTAGATGAATGGCTCACATTTCACTACTAAGCAGGTATTACAATACAAAAGGCAAGCTCAACTGGTTTGCAACTTGATTCTAATTTGGTTATTGTTCTACAGTTTCAGCTTTGATTTCAAGTTCTGTTCAACAAACTAGCTTATTCAATTGCCTTTACAGAATTAGCATAGTGGGACATATTGTATTCAGATTGAAATGAATAAAATTCTATCAACCATAAAAAAATGAATTCTGACAATCTTCTCAAAGAGAATATTTCTGAACTTAATTTTATGCTAGCAGCAGAGGATCACTGATAATTACTCCAGGACACATGTTAACACAAACTTTCAGACACAGCTTCCTACCAAAAATCTACACAGCTTCAATTAACATCTTGTATTAAGAGCCAATTAACACAAAGGCCTTCAAAGCTTGCACTGTGTTAAAGACAACGTTCAATAGTTACTATCTACCCCATTAAAAAAACTTTACAGCCATATCTAAACCATACAAACGAACTGTCACACTACCTGTCTTGCCAATTACATTAGTGCTCTTTGAGCAGTTTGAAAAATTAAACCTGCAGTTTTGTAAACATGAAGCTGAACCAACAAAAAGAATGCAAGAGAGCGCAACTGTGTCAATGAGGAAAGCATTTCCAGAGTGTCATCTCTAAACTAGATCCATATATTCCAACACCAGCAAGTTAGTCAAACATGTACTTTTGGAATCTTTCACATTTCAAGTCAAACGTAACAGGAATCCCGAAGCACCTACATAGCTCAGATCATCTGCACACATTTCAGCTGGGATTTGCAGTAGTCTTCCAGAATCACCAGTATACGAGTTGCTACCTTGTGGTATCTGCTACGCCACTAAATCTCAAAGAACTCTATAACCACATCTGATGATTTTCATTTAAAGCACGTTATTCAAATGGATCTAAATAGCTTCACAAGTCAGAAAGTCACACGAGCCAACTATCTCATTACACTAACAGGTCAGAGATAGACATGTATTCTGCAATGCTTCTGGCATGGCAGAAATGAAGCTTCCACTACCCATGAGCTAGTCGTGTGTGTATATCTATACAGACACGCACATATAATATGGGCTATTCATTACATCAGAAAAGGCAGTTATCTGCCTACTGGCAAATCAGATCTTTGGATAGCTAACTCTACCAATATATACACTCAAGGAATTTGCTGAGAAATATCAAAACAGAGGAAAAGACAAATAGCATAGGCTAAGCATGCCTTTGAATGGAGATGCTACCATCAGTAACATATTCCAAGCATTCAATACATCGGGACAAGCTGTCCTCCAAGCTCCCTGCCCAAAGACCACTGGATATATACAAGCAGATCTGGATACACTGAAAACACCAGATCCTCCAGCTACCATTTGAACTTGAAAGGTTCAACAGTTACCGTACTGATAGTAAACTACTGACATTAAGTATAACCTTCAGATTTGCTCTGTGTGGCTAAAACAAGACTGTTTTTTTTCTACTGTATCATCTGATTACAGCTACCTACCAGGCTCATCATCCCCACAAACCTGTACATAGTTCTGGGTCCACAAGCAGATTTTTCACTCTGTACTTCAAGCCCGCATCTACCATTTCCTAACATTTCCAGGACAACTGTGCCAGAACATGATTTTCTGCAGATCTACAGCTGGATCCATTTTTATCCCTAGTATGAAGTCTAGGTATTGCAGTCCTTCCAGACCAGCCCTCTATAAAATACTACACTGGCAATCTACTGTAGGTATCTCATACCTGCCTTGCCCACAACAGTCTCAAAAATGACCCGTGTGCCGGCAGGTGGCCATCAGCTACCACGCTGCGAAAGAAGGCATACCTCAGGCACAGAAGGAAAGAGCTGCCCCCTTCCAGAGGGCCGAGTTTGGAACACGTGTACAGATGAAGCTGTGTGGGCCTCGGGCCTTTCTCTTCCTCCCTCCCTGGGTGGCAGTGAAAGAAGCGCCAGCGCATTCTTCACATGCCCATTGGGTGACAGGCGCGGGCCCACCCCTCCGCAGCTCCCAGCTCTCATTGGCCTGAACTTGTCAATGGGGGAAAAAAAAAAGCGGCAGCGCGATCTGGGAGCGGAGCCAAAAGACTCACGTGTAAATCGTGGCTCCAGCCACACTTCTGGGAAGGGGGGGGGGCATTCCCCCACCCCCCCGCTGCCTATCTCGCTTCGGTCCCTAGCACGGCACAGGGAGACACGGGCAGGGTTACCGTGTACCGCCTGCTCTCCTCCGCCACAGCCGCTGTATCAACCTGTCCAGCTACACACTGCCGGAGCCAGCTCGCCGCGAAAACGGCCATGTGAGGAAGCCATCCATCAATCCTCGTCGCGACAGCATGAAGGATCTCCCCTTTTCAGCTTCCATCAGCCGGGAACGAGATCCCTATCCCCCTCCTTTCGCGGTGCGGCACGGCACGGTCGGTCCCAAACGGGCAGGGATTTTTCCTAGTCTTCCTATCCCGAAGCTGGCGGACGCAAGAAACCCCACCGTAAGATGACTTCCACGGCTCCGCCTGAGAGCGCGGCCCGCCACTACCAGGCGGCTGCCGGGAGACGCAGCGTGCGCGGGGTCTTGGTGCAGAGGGGTGGGCGCCGCTGCCATTGCCCCCAGCAGCACTGCGACACTCCGCTATCCGCCTCCCTTCCCCCCCCTCCCCCGTAGGCACTCCTGGCCGGCGCGGCACACGCCCGGCTCCGGCTCTCGTCGCCACATGTTGCCAGCAGGGACCGCACGGGGCTGCACGAGGTGGCGGCACGGAACGGTTTCCGCGCCGCGCCGTTCTCGGCACTGCCACCCCCCCCACCCCCCGCCCCGAACGGGATGAGGGGAGGCTGCCTGCCTCCGCGAGCCGGCTTCGCGGCCTTGAGAAGGGTCTCTGGAGGGCAGCGGAAGGTCACCCTCTGCCCTCCCGCGGCTGCGGCAGCGTTTCGCCGGCAGACAGGAGAGGCCGGGGCTGTCACCGAGGGAGGGCCGGCAGCCTGGCGGCCGCGTAGGGGCCGAGCCCGCCCTGCGCGCGCGTGGCCGTCGCCACCAACGGCTCTCCCGAGCCACCCCGGAACCACCCTCCCGTCAGCGCTGCCGCCAGCCCGCGCACGGCCATTACTCTCCCACCCCCTTCCCGCCGCCCCGCTCTTCTCGCACGCTCTCACCCGCCACATCCCCACCCAGCCCCGCGCCGCCGACACCGCCGCCGCCACCACCACACCCGGGCCCCGCGTGCGCCGGCCATTCACCGGCCCCTCCCGCTCCCCTGCCGTTAAGGGCAGCGCTCCCAACCTCCCCCCTCCCCTCCTTCAACCCCACCCCGGCCGTTAACGGACCTGGGTATGGTGCGAAGATCGCCGGACCCCTTGCTCTGGTGCGGCTCCTGCTGCGCGGGCTGCTGCCGGGCGAACCACACCTCCAACAGCTTCTCGGTCCCTTCGAAGAAGTGTGCACCGTTCTCCTTCATGGTGAGACAACTCGGCAACCAACAACCACAGAAATTAACGACAACCAAACTACCGCCCCCGGCCGCTACCGTTTGCTGCTGCACGGGCCGCGCTGCCGCCGCCAGGTCCCAGTCCGTCCCGGGCGGGTTTCACCTTCAGGGGGATTTTTATAATATTAATTTAAAAAAAAAAAAAAAAAAAAACAAATCAACAAAAAAACCAAACAACGGAAAAATAAGAAGGATTTTTTTTTTTTTTTCCAACCAGCGAAAACCACCCGGAGTGCGCGGCGGCGGATGCGGCGTGAGCGTGCGTGAGAGGGTTACAGTCCGAGCGGGGGTACGGGCGGGCAGGCGATGCGGTTCGGTTCCTTGAAGTCCGTGTGTTCCCCTGTTACAGAGAAGAGCGTTGAGCGAGCGCTAGCTAATGTCGCCGGCCATACTGTGTAAGCGAGGGGTTAGTGCGCATGCAGCCGCTTTTATACTTCGCAGGTAACCGCATCACGTAGGATCGCGGTTGCCATTGGCTTGCCGCCGCTCGGGCCCGCCCTCCCCCGCTTCCCATAGGGCGAGGTTGACGCCTGTCGAGGCATATGCCGGTTCCTCTGGCTCCGCCCACTGCAGCCCGCCCGCCCGCCCGCCCGCAGGGAGCGGGGAGAGAGGAGCGCTGAGCGCGGGCGGCGGCGGGGTTCGGGGCAGCGCCCGGGGCCGCCGTGTGGCGGCAGCGATGGGGTCGGGCCGCGCCGCCCCCGGGTTAGGGGAGAAGCAGGGCCTGTGGTCTGCAGTGGGCGATCCAGGTTGGTTACGAGGGGGAGCAGGGCTGAACATGGCCGAGAGACGATGAGGGAGTAAAAACCCCGAAACAAGTAGGCGCGGAATCGTACCGAGCCGAGGCTGCAGCACCCCCTCTGCACCTAGCCCTCCTCTCCCTCTGCACTTTCTCTAACGTCTATTACTAGTTAGTGAAGAGGAAGCCTAACAGAGCCTTCGCATGCAAGTCGTGCTTCCCTCTTCCCTCCGAGGAGCTGTGCGTGCGTAACCAAGAAGTTAGTTACACGGGTGTGTGTGGCAGAAGGAGCACGGGAGAGAAAGCGCCTGCTGGGAGGAGTGGGTTGTACGTGCGTGTGTCAACATCTGACTACCTGCAATATTTTTTTTTTTCTTTTCTATTTAGAACAAATCGTTGCAAGCAAAAGACTTTTATTTTCGTTAAAAAAAGAGCATTGTTCATCCGTGTTCTAGGACGCTGTAGTCCAGTTTTGCACTACCTAATCGTCCAAGGAAACCCTCAC
Source organism: Todiramphus chloris collaris (assembly GCA_025345505.1). NCBI lineage: Eukaryota > Metazoa > Chordata > Aves > Coraciiformes > Alcedinidae > Todiramphus > Todiramphus chloris. Next base: position 49,272,193 of record JANVCC010000018.1, on the reverse strand, counting down.
TAGCGAACAAACGAAGAACAGAAAATACTATCTGCCCCAAAGAGCTTCCAATATAAAACATGGGACAAACAGCAGCAGATGGCTGAGGACAGATGAACGAGTCCCTGCTAGGAGACAGTGAGATAGTATCGGACAACATAATAGGCAGTGGGCTCTGTCCACCAGCAGAGAAATGACTCATTGAGCCAGTGAGTCATTCCCAAAGCAGCTGGATGTGAATCATTCCCTAGGTGGCCGCTTGCCACTGTGTGCACCCTTAACACAGCCTTATAGCTGGCAGAGAAAACATGTTCACCAGTGCTGTGGTTTCACTGGTTTTTATTAACTTTGTGTAAGTTATTACTACCATAAAAAGAAGGTCTTCCTTTCTCAACCTTTTTTTTTTTTTTTCTCCCTCAGTGCTGCCTCCTCTTTTGAGCTGGTACAAGCACTTGCATGGCTATATAGTGGACTGCATCAGGTTTAATGCTCAGTACTCATTTTTAATAATGGTTAATAGTTTTTAATTGTGATCAGCTTTAATTTCCATCAGTTTCCCAAGCCAGCTCATGCCCCAGATTCATAAATGCTTGTGTTGGTATAAATAAGAGGTTGTGCTTGGGCATGCACAAGAAATTACAGATGGGGAGTGCAGGACCACTTGTTTCATAGACTTATAGAATGGTTTGGGTTGGAAGGGACATTTAAAGGTCATCTAGTTCATCCCCTTTGCAGTGAGCAGGGACATCTTTAACTAGATCAGGATGCTCAGAGCCACATTCAGCCTAACCTTGAATGTTCCCAGGGACAGGACATCTACCACCTCTGGACAGCCTGCACCAGTGTTCCACCACCCTCATTGTAAAAAATGTCTTCCTCATATCTAGTCTAAAACTTCCCTCTTTTAGTTTAAAACCATTACCCCTTGTCCTGTCGCAACAGGCCTTGCTAAAAGGTTTGTCCCCATCTTTCTAATAGGCCCTCTTTGAGTATTGGAAGGCTACAATAAGGTCTGAGCCTCCTCTTCTCCAGACTGAACAACCCCAACTCTCTTAGCCTTTCCTCCCAGGAGAGGTGTTCCAGCTCTCTGATCATTTTTGTGGCCCTGCTCTGGACCCGCTCCAACAAGTTCATGTCCTTCTTGTGCTGAGGACTCCAAAGCTGGATGCAGTACTTCAGGTGAGGGCTCACCAGGGCAGAGCTGAGGGGGAGAATCACCTCTCTGGACCTGCTGGACATGCTTCTTTTTGTGCAGACCAAGATACAGTTGGCCTTCCGGGCTACATTTCAGTAGTCACAATACATATATAGGCTTAAAGTGCTTATGAAATTATAGCTGAGAGTTTGTGGACTCTGTCCAGCCATATTCTCCATTTATGTTTTTATACCAGTCCTTGTTTCTAGATCCCTAATGCTAGTTCCCAGTCCTGGCTTCTGTTGGTTTAACGTTAGTCTTTGGTTTTCAGTCAGGGACTCAGTTTTACTGTTTGTGAGTGATCTGCGCGACACTGCTCCAGCCAAACAGGTCTTTTTCTTGTCTTGTGTGGAGTCTCTGACTTCCTAATCTTTGTGTGTTCTCGTTGCATGTCTTGGACCATGTGCCCACAAAACAGCATTTTCTGATCTGCCCCCTTCAACTAGTGCTTTCTCTGATTTTTCCAGTTCACAACTTCAATGTCTTCTCACCTGCTACCAGATGCTAGTGTGAGTGGGCCTAACCCACTAGTTTTGACTGTTATCTCTTGGTTCTAAGGCACACCAATTGCCCACAGGAATGTTTCTAAGACACTTTAGAGGAGGACAAGATTAAAAAAAATGAAGTATATTCTTTCTTATTTCTAGCAAGCTTCTCAGTGTGGAGGATAACCTGTGAAACAGTGTGAAGTACTGGTCTGAAAGTTTAATAAGGGACAATACAGCCCAGTATCACCAGCTGCCACGAGGAGGGAAATGATCTCAATGCCACGTAAGACCAAACAGTGAAAGAATTTGAAAACAAAGACAAAGTACTTTATCTGATGTGATAGAAAAGTAGCAGGGTGATGTGGTTTATTTGAAGCCAGAGAGTATGGGTATCAACAGCTAAAAATAGATTTATATTAATGCTAAAGGCTGCAGGCTTTCCTTCATGAGAGGCTGGATTGCTGACAGATACACACAAAACAGGTGGAGGAGGGAAAGGATGGAAACACTGACAGCTCTTTTTTGAACTTGACTGACAACTAGACAAGAACAAAGTATTGTCTGAGAGACAGGCTGAGGTTTCAGAAAGGACAGAAGGAGATTGTTGTGGATTAGAGGGAGGTTCTGTGAGTCATGGTTGGAGAGATGGTCACTGAATTCATGTTTACAACTGAGATTACCCAGAGATAAAGGAGCTGAAGGACTAGCAGGTTTGAAAATGTCCATTCAAATGAGTTGCACTAATTTAACTAGAGGAGCTTTTAAACTGATTTAATAACATTAATCAGACATTTGAATCTGGAGGAAGGAAGGGTCAGGATGACAGGAAGGCTCTTATATCATCATATCATTGTGAGACACAGAGCAAAAAAATTGTTTATGATCTGGTTCCTTTGTAGTCATCTGCTGGCACAACAGGCCATAACTGGCCAGGTACATTACCCTGTGTGCAGGAGGAAATTTTACGTAGTAAAAAACTGTTGTAACTATACCAACTCCGTTCTGCTTTTTAAATTTTTTTTTTACTTTTTAATGTTAGGTGTGTAACCAAGCCCAACAGTGAGAGCAGTTCAGAGTTCCTGCATGACAAAACAGAGCTTTGGGGAGGTAAGAAACAGGATGTAAGCTTGTATGGTGTCAAAGCTGCTGTCCATTTTCAATGCTAAAGTAGCTGCAGGACTGCTCACAGAGTTAGCAGGAAGCAATCTTTGCTCTTACCCATATTCTTGAATAGAGCAAACTCGGGGTCAACAAATAATCAAGTCCAGAAAGAAAGATGAGGAAGTATTAATATTTTATTGTACAGAAAGGACAATGATGCATTCTGTATCCTTATCCAGTCTCTTTACAGTTTCCCAGTTGCACAAAGGGGCTGTAGAGTTCTTAAAATTTCTCCCTAGGGAGTATTCCTTGTGTAGAGGTTTCCTTACTTTGAACTAGTTTGAACTGCTGCAATGATCCATAGGGAGCCATGGCAGCAAAGTAATTTAGAGCTGCCAACTTACATGAGAGGCATTGCCAAGAAAAATGAAGATTCAAATATGGAATAAAGGTGCCTTTACCATCCCTCCACCCAACAGGCAGCAAAGAATCGTGTTTACTCTTTGTGAAAGAGAACATTCATTGATAATATTTATGTTACGCTAATTCTACGCAACCCTAGTATGTGACTGTAAGAAGCAAAAACTGTAGTGTTGTTCTGTGAGGAGGAAGACTTGTGCTGCCTTCCTCAATCATTTTGAAGGTTGCGACAAAAAGAACAGAAAAGTGAGTTGCTTTTGTGCAGGCACAGAGAATGGATGACTTTCAAGGCATTTTTTCCTTTCTTTTAGAAACAAAAGCACTCATCTCTAATATTGCCAACCTGACTCTGTTCCTCCAATCCCATTCTGATTTACTTGCCTCACTTCTCAGATTTCTGCTTACGGAGAGGACATTGACTGCAACCAACTTCACCGTTCAGATAGCCAAAAGACATGGAGCAGAATTTCTCAGTAAACCTTGGCTGTTCTTCTACATGACAGAAATTCCAGATTGTGTCATTATAGTAACAAGCAGTAGTGATCTTTCAGTAAGGCAAGTTATTTCTAGCTCAAAGCAGTGATTGCAAGTACCTCATATGGTTTATTTCCTACTGAATAAAATAATTTATCATCTACAACCAACAAATACCCTTCTAAATGAAATGAGAAAAGTAAATACAAAGAATTGTCCTTCTGTGAAACTCTTTTCAGAATACCATTGTGGTTTCTGTTGCAGTTAGTTCAGGTTTGACTGATAGCTCTAAGTGTATTACCACCATGCAGTTTATCTTCTGAGAAATGACAAGTGCTAACAAAACAAAACAAAGTTTTGTCAATTCAGTAAATCTTTTAAAATATGTTAAATTGTAATAGTAGAAGTAGCATACATTTAATATTTGGAGAGTGTCTATTATGTCTGATTAAAACATGAAATTACTGAAGCTTCTCAAAGTTCAGCTCTCATATCCAGCAGCAAATATTTGGCAAATAGAATAATCACTCAATTGCATCTGGAAAAGGTGAATGAAATAAAAAGGCTAGGATTTTCAATTTTGGCCTAAATTGTGATTGCTATTAGTTTATGTGTGTTCTGCAGACCTGGATGTCATGGTGGTGGGCTATAAAAACACCCCTGCTGGAATTATCCACCTTTTCAGTTACAGGTATGAAGTGTGCTCCTCTCCATTCACCCATCAGTAGACCACTCTGCTCATGTGCTAGTTCCTTTCAGGAATGGGCTGCAGAACACGCAGTCTTTTGAAAATGCTGCATTCCTTTTCTTGAGTTCTGCTGTAGCTTTGTTCTGAATGATGTTTTTCCACACACTCCTCCTGTTATCTAACCTATCCTTACTCCCATGATCAGTCATTGTACTTGTTAAAAACTGAGGCAAAATATTCATTTCAGATCAATAATGAAGTACAATTTATCTTTTGCCAAGATTATTTTCCATCTATCTCTATTTCATATTCCATAGTACTAGAATCTTTTCTTTATTGTCTTTTTATTTATGAAGAATCTTTTTTGTTGTTTATTGTTTTCTTTTCGTATCATTTTGGAAGCCTAACTCAGCTTGACTTTTGTAAATTTTCACTTTTTCCTTCCTTTTCTTGATCCCTCAGACAACATTTCCTTTGTGCTTAATTGTCTTTGCCATTTTGGGAATGTTTTGGGTTTTGCTTGTGGTTATTTATTCAACTAGCTCTCTTCAGTAGAACTTTTCCTGCTTTCTTGATACACAAAGTCCACATACTTTTATCCTTTTCACTTACAGTAACTTTATTATCCTCAATAATTGAATTCCTCAGCCCCTGACTTCACGGGTAAGTTCCCTTGTCCTTTTGAAATTAAGAATATTGTTTACTTGTGGAATAGAAACTCTTAACATCTTTCCAAAATCAATTTTGACCTGGCCAAATTGTTTCATACCTGTTGTAGCCCCCTTCTGTCATTAGTGTCAGCTCCTCTTTGTTAGGCAATGACAATCATGCCTGTACACTTTTTCATATGCATTTGATTAATACATGCACTGAATGCAATAACAAATATAATTCACAATATAAGGATTACAACATGTTTTATCTATGAAGAGTACTCAGAAATGCTTCTAGCTCAGTTGTAGTTACTTGCACTTTCTGTTTGTATGTAATTTACTAAGTATGGTATTATTCAACCATATTCTAAACTAGTTACAGATGATCTTCAAAGAGGGACTGAAGAAAGAACTGTGTAATTCTTCTATTTTCTGATGGATGTGGTTTTTTCCCAGTGGTCTAAAAACTTGTGTCAGTCCCTACATTTGGATAATTTAAAAGGACATGGAATCTGCTGCTTGAGATATTTTGCAGCTGTGTTCCTGAAAATGAAAAGACCTACTTAAACTTCCCTTATTCTGCCCTATGACATCAGTTGTATCTTTGGAGCAATATTGAATTGCAGTCATTAATACTAAGCAAGAAAATTGCCATTTCTGATCCCCAAAACATCTGAGATTGCTTTACTAAATAAGGCAAACCAACAGCTTTCCTTATGACCCCAGTCTTCCTGTGATAGTTGAAAACAAAGCTGTCAGTCAATAGCAATCTTACACATATATAAGCAAAACTCATACCTTCTTCCCCTCCGCAATCTCCAAATGCCCCTGGTCATATCGGTCCTTTTAATCCAGTCTAAAGGAAGTGAATATGCAAACAAAGGCCTTTCTCCTGCAAACATTTACACATTGAACTTTTAAACTAAATTTGAAATCGATACAAGTAGACAAATCTGTGAAGCTATTCATGTGCAGCAGTATTAGCATGCATGACAGAGTGAGAAAGGCAGATTCCTCTTAGCTTCTTTGAGAGGAAGAAAAGGTAATTTACAGTATTATGTATTGTCTTCTGTCACCAGGATATACGATAATCAGAACTGACCTTCAGAGAGGGGTGCCAAGAAGGAAAATGAACTGTGCCCTTTGTTTTTGTTGGGGTTTTTTTGTGTTTTTTGTTTAGCTTTTTTTGGTTGTTGTTGGGTTTTTTGTTTGATTTGTTTGGTGTTTTTTGGGTTTTTTTTGTCAAAATGAGGTTTTATTCTGCTTAGTTTTTCATTAGGAATTCAGGTTGTATTTGCTCTATCCTCTCCCCTCTGTCTGCTCATGGTAACAGAACAAGAGAATCAGCACAAAAAATTAGACATTTTACTTAAATTATTTAATTGTATTGGTATATACTGTAGTTAAATACTGAATGAACACATAAGTTATGTTTTTTAAAATTTCCTGTATCACTTTCTTGATGTAGATTGTTAAGAGTTCATATCGGAGGCCCCTCCATTATCTTCTGCTAAACAACTAAATGTAGAAAGGTGCAGGAGGCAAAGGAAAAACAGATTGTTCCAGAAAAAAATGCAAAGATCTTTTATACTTTAAGGAAAAGACAAAGCTCCATCTTTTCAAATACCCTAAACAGACTGTATAGAAAACTTTGTTTGGAGGAACCAATGTGGGAAGGATGGGATGTCAAGCACACCGAGGAGTTGTATTTACACAGAGTAAACAAAGGTGTACCCCTTTGTTTATGACTCCGTATACAAGGCCTATTGCCAAAGCTAAAAGGATTCTCAGGGAGACAACACTGAAGCACTGAAAGCCATGCTTCTCCCAAGAATGCATAGGTATATCCAAAGTTCAGTTTAAAATGATACCCCTTTTGGTTTCAATTAGTCTGTCTTGGAGGTGAAGCATGTTCATTCCTTATTGACTTGATTGAAGAAAGCCAGGCTGTCTACTCTTTGTACTGGTTGCTTCTGCAGAGACATTTGATTGTGATTGATTTATAATTGACATTCCTCATGGAAAAATTCATCCCATTCATCACAAAAGCTATGGAAAAATATTTATATAGCTTGTAATTGCTTACATTGTTTCTAATTGCTCACTTATATAAAGAAGGGATTTGCATTGGTTATATTATTATCAATTTTAATAAGCCTAAGCATAAAAAATCACAAGTAAGTCTTAAACTAATGAGATTTGTTAAAAAATAATGAGATTTCAGACATTAATAAATTGAGATTTGACCTCTGGGGTATTTGGCAATGTGTACATTCAAAATTTTAAAACTGTGAAACTGAAGCCACAAGAAAACACAAGGATATCACATGAATAGAAATACAAATCTTAAAACGAGTCACTGAGCGATATTGATATGATAGAAACAAAATGGCTTTTTATACTTCTTTATGCACGAGGCTGTGTTTCATCCATAGCAAAAAAAAGCTTTCTTACAACCAAGAGGATACCAGATTTAATGTATAATTAGCTGGTTTGAAATAATTTATTCTACTCTACGTGACAGCATCATTTAAGTCTCTCTGTAGTAGCATTCCCTGTTGACAATGTTACAGCTCAGCTGGTGTCAACATTTCAAAAAGAAAACCTTTAAACAGAGGTCGTGACTCATTTCTGAAAGTTGCTCTAAGATAAATTGTGTCAGAGGGCATATTTTTGGATGATACATAAAAGCAGTCTACCTGTTTTGGGTACTGGAAGGCCAAGCTTTTGGCCAGAATCATACGTAAGTGGAGCTGATCATAACAGCCAAGAAGACGCTGGCAAAAAACTATCAGTTTTTCATGACTGCACTGGTTTGGTTTTTTTATCCTTTTGCTATGCATCAGTAGTCCTTGATGAAACCAGAGTGTACTCTGTGTCCTTACTTTTCATAAATATTTCTTTAGTAGTTTAATACTACCCCTCCCTCTATGTTTTCAAAATAATAGCCAAGGTCTAAATCACACAACTATCTTTGGTTGTAGCTTTGAATTTGTGCACCAGCTAGGCCAACTATGGTAGAAGACACACACTGACCTTTTATACACTAATTACTAACAGCAAGTGCAGGAGCCTTTTTGTCATTTGATCAACAGAGTATATCTTATTAGGGATTTCATTCTTTGTGCACTTATATAATATATGCTGCCTGGTTAAGAAAAAAGGCAGTTATTAAGCAATACAATCAGTTTAATGTTAATAATTTGATTTTTTCTAAGAGCATTTGTAACATATCATGTAACTTGATTGTACATTAAAAAAAAAACCAAACCAACAAAACCAACCCTTTTCTTCTACCTACCATCTCTCTGGTCTCTTTAATTGATATTTCATCGAGGCATTCAAGGCTTTTTATCTGAAGAACTCTTCTGATCCTGATACTTTATATCCAAACTTGCCCCCAGCAAGGAAACTTGCTCCCTGTAGTAAGAGTCACGTACATAAACAATGGTAGAAGGTAGCACCGATTTTCTTGATCCATAGTCACCCAACATAATTGGGAAACAAGAGGTTAATAAATTCAAATCAGTTCTTCAAATTGTAAAACATCACGTACAAACATTACTATAAATTTCTATTCTGTGATTTAGAGCAGAAAGTTAATTCAATCTCTTCAATCTCTAGTTTTATAAGGGAAATGGCAAGATTTAGACAGGTAATTTAAGTATTTTTCTTTCTTTCTTTCTGTCCAGGTCTGTTTATGTCAAGAAAAGAATCTAGTTCAGCATAGTAACTCTATGTCATTTGACATGACTGCTAGAGTGATGAAGTTTTGCTGTTTTCTCCGTTTATTTTTATAGCCTAGATCAGGATGTATTTCAGCTTGAGAAACTTCCCATGTTAAATGTAACAGAGAAATAGAAAATATTCTTTATAGAGACCCTCTGTAAATTCTGACCAGGTTCTGCCTATTTCCTCTGCCTCAGATTATGTGCCCCAGAACTCTGCACCTTTCCCTGTCGGTGTGTTCATCTCAACCGTGTCTGTGTGCATCTACTCTGGGGACAGTTTTAAGACATTAATCACTCCATGGCAAAAAGATTAATGAAAAGATTGATTAATATTTTCCTTTGGTCAAAGAACTTTCAGGTCTTTTCTTGGGTTTCAAAAACCATACATTGGAGCTCTTTGGAAGGCATCATATGTTTAATTTTTGCTATGACTTGTCTGAAGCAATTAGACACCACCAGAGAAATTAATTTAATTTAAGTTTTACATATGCAATGCTGATGTTGATAACTAAGATGTGTCACCCAGGGCTTCCCTTGGTGGTCAGTGTAGAAGAACAGGTAGGTTTGGAGCATGAATCACCCAATCTATTTTAGACAAGGATTCATTAAATTTTCTAGGTACACCAAAGGGTCTACTTGTTCTACTGGAAGAATAGGCATAAGGGTGGCAGTGAAAACTATCACCAGTCTAGGAAGAGTGAGCAGAGAACTGAACTGCCTGTGCAGCAACAGCAACAGTTTTACTATATACTTTCAGGAACACTAAAAACTATGTTATAATAAATCATAATCTATGGAATCATTTATTTTATTCATATAATTTATTTAAAATACTAAGAATTTTGCATGAATGCTGCATGAAATGGCTGCATAAAAGCATGCCTTTCTGCTTCAGGGATTGAAAGATTGATGTATCTTTACTGGAAAGAAAATATTAACATTTCTTAGAAAATTTTTAAAGAATGGTAACAAAGGTTGCTGCTGAACATTGATCTGAGAGCATTTGTCTTCCATCTTTACAGCCTCAGCACTGGCATTTGTACCATCTAACTTTAGATGTCTGCAGTACTGATGTCTGCATCTGAGCTAGCTCTCTAGGCTTCGAGTCAAAGCAGAGTAACTGGCAATCCCAAGGTTTAAAGGTATGACTACATGAGAAAGTATGCTGTCAGCCTACAGCAGCTGACACTGCAACATCAGAGTACATTCATACATAGCTGCTCAGCCTGACACAAGCCAGTTTCACCAAGTGTGGTTGTACTGGGTGGAGACACACCAAAATGCGAGGAGGTCTCCCTGTGCTAACTTGTACTGCACTCCTGTGCAGAATTTTTCCAGTGTCAAGACATTAGAATCAATTTCCCAACATTTTCCATTGCATATTCTAAAACACAGTTTTTAAAATCCGTACTTCACATTTTTTTTCCTCTGCCATCAGCATGCAATTTGAGAAAGGTAATGTACCTTACCATTAGTTTACATATCTTTCATATATATGGCATTTAAGCAAGTCCTTCTAAAATTCTGATTGGTGGTGGGACAAGAATGATGTAATATTGGGAAGGAGGAACAAATAACTTCCCACTATGGAATAATGTTTCAGGACGTAGAAAAAAACCACACCATAAGGTGAAATTGTATGTTGCAGGTTTTGGGTGACTAGCAGTGGATGAAGAAATTCAAGAGTGAAGAAAGCCACATAAATGAAATTGATGCTGAAGAGGTACTGGCCGTGGCCTTCATCAAAGAGGCACCACAGTGGGAGCCTCTTTGATGACAGATAAGCAAATAGCACTCATGGTCTAGAAATTAGCAACACTATCCTGCTTACCAGATAGTGGGCAATCAATGGGGCTGGAAAATCCACATTGAAAACAGTTGTCATGCAGGTCTGCAGGATCATCAAGCATCTCCTACTTTCTTGAGATTATGAATCAGGGTGGTGCCTGGGGAACAGAGGAATCTGAAGCAGAGGATGACGAGGTTGTGGTAGGGAAATAGGTTGGACGCATCCTGAGTCTGCATCGTCTGAATATAAATGGGCATATTTGTCCATGATGTAAACCTTGGATGATCAAGAAAGATACACAGTACTTACAGGAAACATTTTTCTTTGACTGTTTTTTACTGAAGTGTGGATAGTGAAACTTAGCCTTTCCTTCCTGAATGCAGAAACCAGAAAGAATGGATTGAACATTTGTTTCAGCAAATGCAAGGTGACTTTGGATGGGATGACTTACTTAGAATTCACAAGTAGCACATCCTATGAAGCCTTGTCTGAGTGAAATAAGCATGCTGTTCTGTGGATGCTGAAAAGCTGCTAGCAGAGGAATTTTCCTAGGTTCTCACAATATTCTGTGAGAACCCTGCCTTTCTCACACGTGTTATGAGAAACAGTAGGACGGTTTTGTAAACTAGACTAGCACATGGTGTTTCGATAAGTTTTGTTTATGGTACATTGTAAAAATATTTTGAAATAGGTGCTGTAGGACTTTAACCAATCACCCTAGGAGATGTGTGATTGCTGACCAATCGCCCTATGGGGCTGGGGTATAAAAATGGGGTTGTAAATTAATAAAGGAGCTTCTTTTGCCTGCTCTTGCTGAACTTATATGTTGCTGCGTCTCTCCGCTCCCGGCATAAACAGCGACACTGTTCTAACTGTTGCTTACTTTTATTTCATGTTTTGTGAGCCCTGCTTTAAGGAATAGGGAAAATATGTCAGTAGATTGACAGGTTGAGTAGGCAAACATCCTGCTAGTTACTATGGTATTGTTTGGTTAAGGGGAACATTATATCCCTGTAGAGCTGTGTTCTTAGGAGGGCTGTTTGCCAATAGTTAGTTTTCCAATTATTGACCTTAGATACAATAATTAGTTTCAAATTAGCTACATTTGTTACTGAATTCTCCTCAGTTTGAGGTCAGAGTCCAAAGGCTGAGGGTTTGGAAATATCCAGGAGCAGAAGAATACACCTTGGAAGGAAAGAGAACATACAGCACTGATTCAGGGTACTTCTGGAGGGTCCTTCTCTTGCTGCCTCACACATGGTAACAGTGGACACTTTTGGGGATGGATCTGCACCAAAAAAAGTCTTCCAAACCAAAATACTAATGTGGATGCAGTCTCTCTATATGGCCAGAACATTCTCCTTGATCTTTCCATCCCTTCATTTTCCCCACCCAGGAGTTCACCACTTAAGTTCCTGCTCTCCTTACAAGAGCTGCTGGGGGAATGTGGTGCCAGAACAGCACAGTGACAGGAACAATGTTGCCTGCAGTAAGTCAGGAAGGACAAATAAATGACAAGGCAGACTGGGCTGCCTGGAGTTAGAGGTGAACTGCATGGATACCTGGGGCAGCTACAAATGAGGAGGGAGATGGGAGCTAGAACTAAGGGCCCTAAATACTAGGGTGTTGTACAAGGACAGGTGCTCAAGCTTTAAATACAAGTGTTTTTACAGAAACTTTTGCTACTCAGTCAGCATTGTCATTACAATGCAAATCGGTTCTTATGCTAAGGAAACTGCTGTGGTTTGATTGCTTTTAACAGTAGTATGTAAGCACTCAGTGTAGTGGTCAGGTACTCTGCAGTTGTACATTCTCAGGCAGAACAACTGAAGTGGTACTGTAGACAGCTTAGCAGGAAGTTAATTTGGTAATTTAAATATGCTTGTTGCAAGCAAACAAACAAAAATCAGTGACTGAGTACATGTACATGATCAGGAATTTATCGGTGCTTTGTTGTTTTGTTAGATTCACGGGCTAAACCTGTTAATGTACCTCCTAAAGTGTGTCTTTCCTCAGCGAGACAGTATGGTTTCTGTACAGGGAGTCGAATTTTTGCCGGCTTCCCTGGCTGGGTTGTCAAACTGGTAAAGAGGTTGGCAATAGCTGCTATTTTCAGAATAGACCAGGAATTAGAGCTCTACAGCCATGGACATTTGAGAAATTCCAAGTTGGAATTTGAGCCCGAGGGAAGGCTTGTTTCTTTTGCTCCACGACTCCTAAACTTTGTTGTCTAAGGAGCTGATTGATAACAGATGCACCTATCTGCCTTTCTGTTCTTCTTGAAGTATATTGTTTTTCAGCAACAGGATTTTTCCTGTGATCTCTCCAGGATGTTGTCCTTCTACTGTGTATGCTCCTGGTCAGCATTCTCTGTGGAATAGAGGCTCTGGAAGTGTACTATCCCTTGTTTAACCCCTTTTTCTCCTTAATCTGCGTCAGTTCTTCAGCAATTATGGAGGCTGTGTTTTTCCAGGACCCTCTGTCAAAGGACAGATTGTTAGATTTGGTTGGTAACAGGGAGGAGAAGGAATTTGGAAATTCTGGAGGCTTCTTTCCCTACAGGAAGGTCTTTCAGATACGAGCCAGGACTGTCTGCTTCCAGACAGCTTGCTCTGGGTAGCTGGCGTTTCCGCAGGGATGCTAAATTGCCAAAGATTGCACATGAGTCCTATGGAAGGTGGAACTGATATAGGGGATCTTTATTCAAGTATGAGCACTGGAACAGTGTGGTCCCTGTTAAACTTCGTACAGAAAGTAGTGGTTTTGATAACCATAACATCCCCAGCAATGACAAAGGCCCAGGTACACACAGTTGCAGGTTCTCAAGCACACGTACATTAAAAAAAGATCCAAGGGCACATCTTCATCGAGTGAAGATAAGTGGGAACCTAAGAAAATTATGTAGAGGGATAAAAAAGGATCCAGGAGGATAAAAAAAGGTAATTTTTTTCTATTGATAAAATACATATTCTGAGAAAATCAGAATTTTTACCTAGTCTGAAAGACAAAGAAAAGCAAACTACCATTAAAAGCCTGTTCCTCTGTTATGCTAAGCCACAGAAGAAAAGGCTGTTCTTTTTAAGAGAATAAAAAGTCAAGTTCAGGCATTGCCACAAAGGAATAATCATACCTTTTAGAGTAAAATGCAATAGGACGTCCTTGAGCTTCTGTCCCCTTTTCTTGCTGTACTCATCCTGACTTTTTGGGAATCTCTCTCTAATCTCACCCTGTTTCAAAGAACCTCTGGCTCTCCACACAGATGCCTGCCCTGCCTTAACATTCTGCTCTCTGCTTCCTCTTCAGACACAGGTGGGTTTTTTGTTCCATTTTCAGTGTGAGTTGTTTGCAGGAATTATGTTATTCAGGCAGTACAAAAGCTGAGTTTCCATATCACTTTGGAGGTGGAAATATGGATAAGTATGACAAAAGTAATAATATAATTGTGATAGAGTATGTACATTGTTATTACACGTTCAAGAGAATAAGTAAAAAGCAACTCAATGCTATGGCATCACGGTGGAGGTTGAAGAGCAGAGCATACTGTCTGCAATCTCCTCTCATATGCTTCTCATGGTGATATATTGATTAAAAGCAAATAGATTTATGATTAATAGTCAGTCTGCCTGTAGGTCATTGAAAAATAAATGGTATGCCCTCCCAAGACCTGCTCTACCAGAGCAATCAGAGGTACAAAATATCCCTAAACTTGAATAGGGCCTTTGGCTTCTAGAGTTACATCCAGCTTTAATAGAAAGGGCAGCTATTAATGTGTTCTCACCTAATACAACAGAATTACTGGAGCAGGATTGTTTATTCCCAATCCTAACAAAAGCTCTGGGTGAGCCCAGTTTAGTCAGGTGTTAAATATGATTAACTTCTGTGGCTTTGAGTGGCTTAACGTTTTATTTCCAACACCTAGTTTCTTACAGTGCCACGATACATGAGGCAGTCTGAAGATAATACAGCTGTTGATTTTTTTTTTTTTTTAATGACACAAGTTCGTGTAGTGGAAAAACTCCAAGAAAAGGTTGTATGATTATTATCAGTATGTGAGATAATGTACATAATACAAAAGTAGCATTCTTACTATGAGACTAAGGTTGTTAAGTTTGCCATGTAAGTTGAAACCATGCTAAAAATATGTCTATCCACAGCTTAGGTGCTACATCGGTTCAGAAATCAGCAGAGACAACAAATTCCTTATCCTCTGGATTTCATACTAGATTTCAAGAAGTTGCAGCTGGCTCTCATACAACACCTCCAGTCTGTCAGTTAAACAGTAGACTATCTTCCTGTCAACCCGAACTCCAGGAGGACTTCTTTCAAAGAACGGCAAACCTGGTGCACAAATCTGATTCTCTGAGCATTGGGTCTGTTTAGCTCTTTTGAGGCACATTTCTCCAAGTGCTGATTTAACACAGTATGAGAGACTTTATGCAAATGTCTACAAGGTATTTATGTCTGTCAGGGACACACCTTAGACCAGCTGCTGAGCATTCCTGCATTTTCTGCATAAATGCAGTATTAGTAGCAGATAGGCATCTCATTAAGATTGAAGGCTCAGGGTCTGCGGTCCCTGGTACAACACAGCCACACATTGACCTACTTGAACTCAAGGCAGTTGGAAACACGTGTCAAATGCTCTGTGCCAGGAGTTAAGATCATCTGTTTTGAAAAAAAAGGGATATCCCACTCCTTTATTTTCTATCAACAAGGATGATGGTGCAAGGTGGCCTCTACTGCATGAGGGGGTGGAGAGACAATGAGATCTACTGCAGTGTATCCACCCAGAGTACCTAATGGTTGAGTTGTTTTGAGCTGCTGAACGGTGTGGGGTCAGACCGTTTCCGAGTCTGGGTGTATATCAAGTTTTCTTTGTGTCCTGACATCTAACAGGAAGCACTTGTTTTTTGCTTCAGGGGTAGTTTGTCTTCAGAGTCCTTCTTGTGGGTTTCTGATTTCTGGAACTGGGAAAACATCTACATCTTCCATCGCTCTGTTATGCAAGATTATTCTAAAGGAAAAGCAGAGAAGGGCAGCAGTAATCCCATTAACTCCAGCAGGATTAAATTATTATGGCTGACAGTGTGCAGTCCCAGAATTTGCCTCTACTCTGGGATACCCTTACACAATGTACCATTATCCTCAGGGTGTCAGCTCCAACCACCTCTTTTTTGGTACCTGTCAAAATGGTTTTTTTGTTCTAGTAAACTGAACCCTTGGTTAGAAGAAGTAGATAGATTCATGTATTAATATCTAATCTTTCTTATGTCTCATCTAAACATTTTTAAATGCTCTACCTCAATTATTTAAATCAAGAGGGTAAGCTTCTTGCCTGCATATGCATTTTGTTGTTGTTGTTATATTAATTATAGTGGATCTTTCAGAAACACTTGAGCTTCAACTCCCCTTACTAAGAAAGATATCCGAGTTTACTATTTTCATGCAGAAATTGTCCCATAGGATAGAATGATTGGATTTGGATTTGTTATAAGATTACAAAGAAGAAACCTCCTACCAGGATCACAGTGCTGCAAAATATTTGCATTCCTAAGATGTGTAGAGGGCCTAGGTGGAGATTTTACCAAGTGTTAAGCCACTTCTGAAGTCTCTAACTCTGACAGTGCCTTTGGGAAGACTGCTGTTCTGTTCTTGCTCTATCAGGGACTTGGGTGCCTGACAGCCACAGTATGGGATTACTTGCTCACCGTGAGGCTGCAGGCACATGGTGCTTGAATAAGCATTCCCTGCCTGCAAGTGTTTCTCCAAGTCCCTTGTGCGTGTATACAGCTTTACAACTCCCTTCGCACAGCAAGATGGTTAGTTCTGAGGACTTTGTGCTTCAGGCAAAGTGAAAGGGAAGAGCAGACTCTTAACAACAGTATATAAATACTCAGAAGGCATGGTGCTAAACCGCACCTGAAGGTTACACTTCAGGCAATAATTCACCAGTTATAAAACTGGTATCATGAAATACTGCTATAAAGCACACCCACAAAGTGAATGTACAGATAGAAGGATCAAAGCAGGTAAGCAGCCTTACCCCTGTTAATGCAATCTTAGAAGAATACAGTAATTTTATATATTATCTATTTATGCATTCAATATAAATGTGCTTGTAGTAAAGACTTCTGGGTAGGTTTCTCAAGGATGATATTTTTAAAATAAGGAGCATATTTAGAAATATATAGTGCAATAAATACAATGTTTTGACTGAAGAAATTTAATATCAGAAGTTATCAATTTATTCCGCTATTTTACTTGGTTTCAAGTTGTATCCTTTCAAATGTCGCAAAAGAGAATTCAGGACACCTGGCTACAGCCGGGAGGCTTATTAGCATCCCTCAGTGTGGCACACTCTATGCTATGTGCCACATAACATGGGAACAACATAGCTTACAGGCCATCCCTCCTAGCTATGCTGCAGCTTCATTTGACCCTGCTCAGTAGTTTTTTTGGTGTTCCTTTTGCTGCACTAGGCTAATAAAGGCCTCCTAGAATTATTTACAAATTGCAGTACTGTACATTACAGTGTAATTAGACAAGATTACATTAAAATGGTCTTGTGAGATGATGGATAAAGATATAGATAAAGATAAGATACTCATCTACTTTTGTGCTTATTTATTGGCTCAGAACGCAGCACAACTTCCTGCTGTAGATTATGATAAAATAACTTCTCGTGTTAGAGATAAATTTATAGGAATATCACATCAGTGAAAGAAAAACAAACAAACAAACCAAACCTTTAGAATGCTATAAATGTTTTCACACAAGGGGGTTACCAGGTTAGCAGTACTGATTTCCAAATCAACATAGCTAGTATAGTAGACAAGGCTGTGTGCAGTCAAGATTGTATCATGGTTTAGATCTGTTTATACTGGTTTAGCAGGGCAGCAGACTGCTGTTTCCTTCCCAACATGGCTGGAACAGATGAAGATACAACGTTCTCATTGCTTGTCGCCAGCTAGCAGCAGGTTACTCCATCCACATCTGTTGTGTAGGTGCTTCTTGGCTTGCCCCTTGGACACTTCACTAGAGGTTGTTCACCAGCCTTGCTGGCACCAAGGGACCAGATTTTGAGCAGGCTGGCAGAAGTGTGGGTGGAAATGGCCGTCTGCAAAAGGTCAGTGATGGAGAGCTGGGGAGTAGTAACAAGCTGAATGGAGCATCTGTCTGCAAATGCAATTTGTGCTTATGGTCTAAATGTATAGTCATAAACAAAACAGATAAAAATAGTTTTAAGTGAATATAAGAGAAACCACACACAAAAATTGAACTTCAGTTAATATCACTTAAGTCCATAGA